>PVKZ01000863.1:52500-574155 GCA_004027375.1 Macroglossus sobrinus | reverse complement strand
TCCTTCCTTCCTTCCTTCCTTCCTTCCTTCCTTCCTTCCTTCCTTCCTTCCTTCCTTCCTTCCTTCTTTCCTCTCTCTCTCTCTTTCTCTCCCTGCCTCTCCCCTATCCCCTCTTCCCTCTTCCCTCTTCCTACCTCTTCCACCTTCCCTTCTTCCTTTTCTGTCTCTCTTTCTCCCCTCTCTCCTTCCCCTTTCCTTTTTTCTCTCTCTGAAATGCTCTAATGAAGAAAAAAAGAATTTGGTGAAAGTCTGAGAATCAATGTTTGACATTTTGAACAAAAAAGTGAAAATAACATTTCTCTGAAATTCCCTGAGAGCAGGGAAATGGCTGACTGTGCACTGTGTATGCAACACCTAAGTGCACAATCCACAATGCTAACCCATTTCAAATGACCACATTGCAAGCTGAACATGTTTAAATTTTTTACACATTTACATTTCATTCATGAAAAACTAAGGGGACGTTAATGCAATTCAAAGAAGGTATATCAGAAATTACCCCTCAAAATATTTTTCTTCCTCTCCTTCTACACTTCCCTCACTCCATCCGGAAATCTCCCCTCTGTTGGCTTCACTTTCTAGCACTTTTTATTTCCCAAGCTTTTTCACTTCTGTCATTTCAGATATGTTGGTAAATATTTCATTCTTGGAGCACCAGGCCAACCTATATTGGAACCACAATTATCCTTTAACCAGTAAGGTTTGGAATTTTTTCTGTGTCATACTTGCTTATTAAGTACACAGAGAGCAGGTACTACTTTCTAGCTATGGTAAAATATGACACTTTAGGTAATGGAAACTACTTATAATTACCCTCCAGTGTTAATTCTAATGTTAGTGCCAATGTTACTTAAATTTGAAGATTAAAATTTTAAATTTAAATATGCATTACTGAAAAAAAATGTGCCATATTGTTACTTTCATCATTTCTAATTCCCGAAGTGGTGAAAGTGAAGTATGTAATTTTGCCTTATTTCTCAGAATTTGAGCACCATGATTGCTAAGCGGCCATTTAACTGAGCTTTCTTAGTGTTCCAAGAGCCACTACTCCCATTGTTTAGGAGCTCCAGCATCTAAACTCTCTGAGAAATGTTTTATCTCAAAACATTATATGTCTTCATTTAACCTCTCCATTTTCTACTAGTGCTCATGTATTTTAATATCAATCGTAGTTATGTTTTATGCACTCATATAAGTTGGAGGGTTTTTTTGTGTGTGTGTGACTGCTTTGTCACACTTACTTTTTGTTTTATAAATAAAATACTAAAGACTTGAAGATAGTTGACATATTTACCCAAGCCAGAGTTAATTAGGCTAATTAGTGCTATTTTTTGCTTCTGAAAATGTACATGATTGACTAATAAAATTTTTATTCAAATTAAAACAAACTCTATGGTTCTCTGGATTCTCTCTGAATTTTGATTATTTTGTTGTTGTTGACCATTCTGTGTTATCGTAATTTAAAAAAAATCTTCTATCAGATGTAATTGCACCAGCTTCCAGTTATCAAGTTTCTTCCTCATTCTTTTATGTTTTAGGTCATCCTACTTTTTGCAATTTTTAAAATTTTTATAACATATATTTGATAAAGGATAATCTTTTATTACATTAGGTAGAAATTATTTGTCATAGCAGTGCTGTATGAGAACTCTTCAAAAGATTCAGAGTAGCTCCAAAAATTTTTAAGCAACAGAATCTCTAATTCTGTCACAGAATGTACATGGAAGACCTACTATTTTTGGTTACTCTGTAAAGATGCTTTGTGAGACCTTAATTATAAATATTGAAGCCAGAAGTCTATTTGGGTCGGTTAGCTTTTGTTGTATAATATTTGGGGTGACCTAAATATAGTGACTTTAAAAATATATCATTTAACTCGTAATTCTGTTAGTCTGTTAGGTATTCATTATTTTCCAGGTAGCTTGATTTATACTGACTTGGGTGGCCTTTGTGTGTGCAGTTGGCTGGGGGTAGATGAGAAACTGACTAGTGTCTGGATCATCTAGAATGTGTTTGTTCACAAGTGAGGTGTCTGGCTGTGGTTTGCCAGGGAGATAAGGCCAACTGAGATACATGTCTCTTCCTATCATGCAAGTTGCCCTGGGCTTCTTGGGGTTCCCAGGACAATAAAAGAGCAAGCGCCAATGGAGAAGCACCTCTCACACATCTACTTGCATCATATTTGCTAACATAACACTGGCCAAAGCAACTCAGAGACTAGTAAAAACACAAGGATGAAGAAGTAAGGCTCTCAATGGGAGGGGAAGAATGTGTGGATATTTTCATAAATTATCCCACAGTGACTTTAGAGTTCCAACGTTTGCTCTGTTCTGTGACCCAAAGCAAGTCGTTTTGCTGCTCTGCTTTTTAATTCTCCTATAAAATGAGATGTTGGATGATACAACATTTAAGCCTTTCCATTTCTTCTGTTCAAAAAAATATTTCAAAAAAACTTTGAAAACCTATATTTGCCATACCATTTGTTTTCTATTATAGTTCAAATTAGTTTTTGACATATACACTGTTGCAGTGAATTAATGAATTCACTTTTAGAAAATTCAAATTCACTTTTAGAAATATAAATTAGAAAATTGGCTTGTTCTTATTTATTTGGTTTTGACACAGTTGAAAGAAAAATTTAGATTGATGAATGATACAGTCCTTAAACTAGCAACTAATATAATAAATAATTAGAATTTTAGTGTTGAGTATTAATTCATATTCAGATAGTTGGCTGTGAGGACAATGTTTATTTTCAATGTAATGTATTAATTTAAAAATTACTATATATGACATATATAGTAATATATATGTATATATGTGTGTATGTCATATTATATACACACACATAATATGTGTAAAAGTACATATATTATATACTTTTCCAAATTAGCAAATTTAATCCATTTTGTCTGCCATTAGAAAACAGATCTTCATATCGTCTTGAGGAGTTAGTGATACTCACTTTTACTGCCTTTTCTAATGTGTGCAGATTGGGAGAAAAAAGTTAGATTGCTTTTGTCATCGTGATTGTTGATTTCAAAATGCATGAAACCCAAACCTCAGGGAAACCTGCAAAAGCAACTTGCTAAATCCTTTCTGAGTGCCACTTGATTTAACCTCTTTCTCACTCTGAATTCCTTTATCAGGGTTAACCCTGCACCCTCTCTCATTGCCTCTGTTGACACTCCAGGACTGCCTTGTTGTCCTTGATATTTAATTTGGAACTAAGGACATCTGTCTAGTCCTCATGTGCAGGCTTCTTCTCCTGCTAGACTCTGAATGAATGAGCCACATGGTGTGAAATCACCAAATTTTTTATTTCAGTGTTAACTGCTGCTTTATGAGAATAATTAGACAAATCTAGTTATGGTCTCTAAACCCTAATTTCTCTACTATTATAATAGAATTGATAGGGCCTTGTTTTGTAGGTGGTTAGAATATTAAATAAAATTACTGTTAGCAAGATGCAAAAAAAATGGAAGTATTATTTCCCTCACAAACAAGTCATTTTCCTGGAATACCATTTCTAAGCCTCCAGTGCCTTATGACATTTGACTTTATTGATTAAACAAATAGTTAGGAGTCTAGCCTATCTTTGTATCTGTACCACCCTGGTTAAACCAAAATAAACAGAGTGTTACCTTTGTGTTAGTTTACTTCTACTAATATTCAAGTACTTTTTAAAATTTTATTTTTCTTACTACATATTATTAACTGATAACCATAATGATGCTAGCAATTCAATAAAGGCAAACATTTCTGTTTTTATGATAGTTTCCCCCTTAAATTAATTTAGAATTCATTATACTTTGATATCAGCACTTCTAGAGTTTTAAAGGATTGAATGTTAAAAAGAACGTCATTGTCCGTCAGAATAAAACCATGCCTATTATAAGCTTCTTAGATTTATTCTGAAACATTTTAGGAAGAGCATTTGTCAAAACAACACATAGTTTGGGGTAAAAAGAACTGTACTTCAGACTACACCAGCTGTAAATGGACACCTTGTCAGATGAGAAGGACTCGGGTGGCACACGCAGCCAGACTTTCAGGATGTAAGCCTGTCCCACCTGTACCTCCTTCTGAACTTTCTCTCCCAGAAACATCTTGCTCACCCCAGGGGCGTGACCTCAAACACCAAAGTAGTGACCATAGTTTTTGTTTAGCCTTTCATGAGCCTATTCCTTTCTTATCTGGAGAAAAGATATACCTTGATGTATTATTTAGAAATACAAGACAATTCTTTAGTTTCAATTTTAGGTCATGTGCCCTTGAATTTTTTTCTTTGGCCAAGTTCTTGCACTGAGACATCTTTTGAAGTGATTTAAGCTGAACGACATGCACTTACTGAGTAGAATGATTTATGTCTTTATTCAGTTACACCCACTGTCACCCGCCCATATTATGGCAATCGGTCCGCTGGAGCACAAAAGTCTCAGAGACCCTGTCATTCTGAACCCTTGCTACTATGTCAAAAAGCACAGTTTGGAATCAGAGTTGATTCCATGACTGTTTTGGGGAGGTTCTGAATCCATTAGCTCAGGTTTCCTCAGCAATCTGCTGGGGAATTTTCAGACCTTATTAGTACTCTTGTAATGGAGAAAACTGACAAGGGCTTGTTTAAGCCAGATCAACTCTGGAAAGTTCTTATCAAGACCTGATGATGAAGGGTCATACCTTTTAGACTACTAGCTTAGAGCAAAACGGTATGCTCTCTGCCTCAGGGAATCATGATTTCTAGGATATGAAAAGAAATTATGGGATGTTAAAAAAAAAGAAAAAGAAACAGCATTAGTTAATTCATTAATACTATTAGAAAACATTTGATACAAATACTAATTCTTCTTCTTTTTCACTAGGCTGTGTTTATTGAGGAGTTATCCTTAATTGAAGAACATATTTCTAAACTAATTTGACCTCAATAGCATCATAGGTTCTGTACAGCCTTTCTATTTTATCATTTAATATTTACTAGAGAAATAGCTCGCATAATAAAACTCTTCTATTTTCCTAAGAATGAGAAAAAGTACACAGCTTTGTAATGCTTCCAATTCTCTTCTTTAGTCTGAGTAACATTTGTAAATTGACCTTGGAAATGGTATTTTTAGTAAAATTTCAAGAAAAGTAAGCTGCATCCTTTGGCTTTTGTAATTATTAAAAACATAGAATGATTAAGTCTGCTTCTTCCAAGAAACTTTACATTACCTATGAGGGTATGGGAATTACAAACATTCCTACTGGCAATCAAAATTGTTTTTAATATAAAAACATGTGCGAATGTCTGTTATTCTCAAAACACTTCTGAAAAATATGCAAATGTCTTAAGTCTCAAAATATTAAGGTTGTCCACTTTCCTATTTCCCAAATGCCTACTTATTTTCTTTCATGTCTGGGTAATATTTTAAACCTTAGTTTGTTATCAAATTAAATAAAGATCAAAGTTAATTCCCCTTTGCTTCACATTCAGAATCCTATTATGGTATGTTCAGATTTAATGTCTTCATATTTAAGGATACAAACAGAACAATGTGTGATCCTTTTAAGGTTTATCTTTTTAGGAAAACAAATTTTTAAAAGTTAGCACTTGATTCAGTGAATACTTACTTGTGCTGTTCATATATTCATAATGATTCTCTGTAAAAATCAGTTTTGTGTTATGCATATCTTGCTATAAAGTAGTCTTATATACATTATACTCAAGCTTTGCACTGATTGCAAACTTTAATTTAAAAATAATCATTGTATTATAATCCCAAGGGTTGAAACAAACTGATTCTAATATGAATGCTTTTAAAAAATTTAATCATTTCAAGCACATAGTCATTAAAGGATATTTAATTAATTCATTCCTTTCTTTTAATGCATGTGAAATACGTGTTTGGTCAACAAAAAAAATCAAACAAAATTACTATTTTATCCTTTGCCTAATTGTTTATGAGTGTGAATGGCTCATTGAATTGACTGAAATGATCAGCCTCGTTACATGGCTCACATAGGGTCTTAGCTTTTGTAATTTAATTTTAAGTACACATCATCTTGTATGAGAATTTTCACATTTACCATCTATCCAATTCTTACAACCTTTTTGTGGGACAAATAAGAGTATGACTATAAGTTCTTTTGTTAGATGACATCAAAGAAGATAAGTGGGCCTATATGAGGTTATATGGCTATTAATGAGAAGCCATTAAATAAACTTCAACCCCGAACTTCTCAGAAAAAACATTTGATAAATGGGTAAAATCGAACACAGAATAGGAAGTAAAAACACCTTTATGATCATGAAAGAGAAAAAAGAAACTAGTTAATAAAATCTTGTCCAATATAAATAGAGCGCTGAAAGTTAAAAATTATAAAACTGACATATAAGAGGAACCACCAGAAGAAGGAAAGCGTCTTTGGCCCTAGCAAGATTTGATTGATGGTTGATGTTATTAGCATATATAAACATATTGTGTAAAATATTTTATCTTTCTCTCTCCCTGTGTTCTGTCTTTTATCTATCTATTTATCCATCTATCATCTATCATCTATCATCATCTCTCTATCTATCTACTCATCTCTTACTTACCTACCTGTCAACCTCCTATGTCATACAATTTTTAAACCAGCATTTCCTCACTTTCTCAGCTCTGTTTGACTTAATAACAAATAACAAAAAAGCTGGTGTAAAAAAGAAGACCGATGGGAAAAAAAGTTGACACAGTCTTGGAAATTGAAAATAAGATCATCAGCCTCTAACTAATAAGGAGAATAGATGTTAATTTTACAAGTTGAATTATAAATTCCCTTAAGTGTGAAGGAAATCAGAAAAAAATGCAGTACTTTTAATGGCTTTACCAGCTGTGAAATGAAGTCCATGCAATAAACACAGAATTTATTTTTTATATATTTTTCAGCACAAGCAAGAACTTCATTCTCCATCTCCACTCATGGCAGTTGTTTGGCTAATTTTTGGCAGATTGTAGACACGGTATTTCTACAGTAACCAAGTGGTTCATCTATTCATATAATGAAGACTATTTAGCATTCAAAAACAAAAGCACATATCAAATGGATTGAAAAATACAAAGAGTGTAGGATGAAGTGGGAAGCCACTACATTACTATCTACCAGCTTTGCTATTTCATTGCACATGTGAACTAAATAGAACAATTCCAGATGTTTTATGGCTTCTGATAGATACAAGATAACCTTCCTCTCCTTCACTCTCCCCAGTATATTTCCTCATTTTCTAACATTGCTACTGCTGGCAATGGCAGAGGAAGGAAAAGGCCAGTTAATGGCAGTTTTTGAGGCGCCCAAAAGCCCACATCTGGATCCCCTGACTTTGTTGTCTACTTGAACTTTTAAACAATTTTTAACAAAATGGCCCTTATTAAAGGTGGTGGAATTAGAGGTCTCAATGATAGAACACTACAGAAAATAGATTTTTAGGTATGAGTTATCCTAGCATTTAATTCATTCCTTCCTATACCTTTATGTCTGTAACCAGAGATGCAAAGGATTCTATTTATTTGCTTGCTAGTTTGGGGGAACAAGAATGTCAGTGTTATCACTCTCTAGTTGCCTCAATGGAAAAACATCATTCCTTTCAATGTACTTGAGTAATTGAGCCTCAAAAAAAAAATTTTAAAAAGGCATTCTGGCTTGCTAACCTGAATACATATTAAGTTGTGTTTAGGACAGTTGTTTGGTGTTCTAATTTCCTTGTCATAAGTTTTTAGGGTTTCCTTTGATGACTACACTGGGATAAACAAAAATCAACCTTACTATTTTTAAACTCATATACCCAAATGACTACTTATTGGTAGCATAAAATTTAAATGTTAATTTTCAGATGAAATTGACATGGATACTCCTTTTTCTCAAGAAAAAAAAATTATCTAAAGTAACTAAAAATGATAATCATGACTTTTAAATTATTTGTATTGTTTTCAATTTAGGTTGGACATATACAATTAAGAAAGTAATTTATTCCTGATCTAAATGTACCAGATTGATGTGTTTTATTAAATCTTGAAAGTATTATTTATATTTATTTTAATGCTTGCACATCAAAATAGGTAACTGATAAGGAGACAATTAAATATTGGAAAGTATACTGCTTAGGTACTAACTTTATTCCAAGCTCTCTTTAGGTACAGTATATAGCCTAAATGCAATAAAGGGTGAAATAATATGTATTTAATAAGAGAAGAAGCTAGGCTCACATGGTTAAGTGTGAGGAACTATTGCTTAAACATCTAATTTCAGATTCTGTATGTTCCTTGCCTCTTTTACAAATCATGACAGTGATTAATGTCATGATTAATATGTTTTAAAGATGGTGAATATAAACTTAAAGAGATTTAAGTGAACTGTTTAAGGTATTATACTTTATAAGTAGTAAAATTTTACTCTTCTAAAGATGGTAAGAAACTCACAAAAGCAAAAAATAATAAAGGACTAGACAAGAGAGAGGTTTCTAGAGACATAAATAGAATCGCCACTTAATTTATTATTCAAACAAGAATATTTTTAAGAACAAAAGAGGAAGCCATTTATAATTACATAGGAACCCAGGTACAAATTGGAACCCTCCTGGGCAAATTAGAACATATTCTAACTCTAGACATAGATGCCAAGACAGACAAGACTTGCCACGATTAGAATTTAAATGAGTTTAAAGGAAACCTCTTCTGTTGAGATCAATTAAGTAATTAATTTGTCATTCTTAATGCAAAATGTGTGTGCGTGCATGTGTGTGTGTGTGTGTGTGTGTGTGTGTGTGTGTGTGTGTGTGTACATATATTTATTTATTTAGTGAAAGCTTACCAGGAACTAGATACTTCACTAGTGGTTGGGGTTTTGACAATGACTAAGAAAGACATGGATTCCATCTTCTTCACAGACCTTGCCGGCAAATGGAAGGGGCAGGCAAAACAGAAGAATAGACAAGCACAAGTAAGACAAAGAAGTAATTACAAAGGTGATACCTCCTATGAAGGAAAGACTGCAACTACATCTCTTTAAAGGAGAGTCAATTAAGCCTTTTGTACTCTCATGTCAGTAGGTCATTGTCTCAAGTCTGGGAGAGGGGGCAGGTAGGGAAGAAATGCCTCCATGGAAGTCTCTTTGGCAAACCCTCCACCAGCAGAAAGATTTTGACTCGAAGGCCCAGGTGATGGTTGGCCTTTTTAGCAGTAAAGTACTTTTAAATCAGGTGTATACATTGTTTTTTAGACATTATGTTATTGTACACTTAATAGACTATACTATATAGACTAGACTATACAAGCACTGGGGGAATGAAGAATTCATGTGATGGTTTATTGGGCTAGTCGCTTTACTGCTGGGCTCTAGAATGGAATCCACAGTATCCTTGATGTGTGCCTGGGCAAGCAGAACCGAAGGACAGGGGCACCGACAGTATTCGCTGCGAGGTCACGTATTCTTGATTATTTATTTTTTCCTTTCAGATCTGCTGAAGAATAAACATATGCAACATTTTTAGTTATGATATTTCATAAAAGTTACCTATAAATGCTAACTTTAGGATGGCAAAGCTTTTGAAGGTAGCTATAATATCTTTTGGGGAGTATGTGATCCATCATTCAATAACCATCTATTGAGAAATTTTTGTACGGGAACCAATGATTGAATATTTTAAGTAATGCAAAGATTTCTTTAAATGTTTTATAACCCAGCTTTGAGATATTCTTAAGTTATTAATTTTGCACATAATTGAATGCTAAATCAGTATTTGATAAAATTTAGTAGTTTTCTTAAAGAAAAATCTTTCAAATATCCATATTGACACAAATTAGTTTTCTTATAATATTTTTAATATGTCCAAATAAAAATTAGGTTTCCATATACATATAATTGATTGAAATTCAGTGGAAATAGTTATAAAAATGGTCACGATCCACAATATGTTTATATTAATTTTAAATTAATATTAGATGAAACCATAATAACAAAACCATCCAACATCTCTGAACTCCTAGCAGCCTGTAAAATCTAAATGAAGGAAAAAGAAGTAACTTTACTGCCATAAAAATAAATAAAATAAAAATTCAGGAAAAGAAAACCAATCACAAAAAAAGGTAGAGACATGCTATAGATGAAGAATAGGCCATTTTGAACTAATGGAAGAGAAAGGAGGGGGTATAGCTCATGAAGAAAGGGCAGAGTTGGAGACAGGAGTAAGGCATGTTTTGGCAAAATGTAGATCATTCTATTAGAAACCTTGGTTTCAGATTTGTGTGAATATAACTACAGGACACCCATATAACAGTACAAATGGTCACTCGATGCTTTGCACACAGTACGTTATGCAAATTTATATGTATAACCACAAATCAATACATCCACATTTACATTTACTGAGCTTCTGTGTTTTTATAATCTTAGGCAATAAAATACACTCACTATGTTCTCTCTGAATACGACAGTCCACTGAGCTCACATTTGCTTTATCTTCGACAATTCTCAGCTGGCTACTGATAGGCTAGATCCTTAAACGCTTCCAGATTTTCACTCTTTGGAAAATGCATTCAATTTATTCCCATTTTTGACACTGACATTAGGTCAGTCCACCTCTGCAAGCATTGTGTTGAAATGGCCGTCTTCATATATTCCTCATTGTTGTTCTTTGGTGAAATTGTCACTTGAGGGTCAAATTAGAGCTCATTCAACCAGAGCCAACGCAGTGACAGTAATCAGCCACAGGTCATTCCCTGCACTTGAGAATTTTCAGGGCAGGCACTTGTAGAGCATTTCTTACTTTTACAAAGCATTACTGTCTATTGGTTACATTGTGTCATGATTCTGAGTTCGGGTTTGCAATTTTATAAATTTACACTTTCTGGTTGTTAGTATTTATTTGTTTTTCACCCTTGACCCCAGGTTTTCTTTGTTACCAAAATATTTATTCTTTTTAATGTTTTTTTGTATTTAACTTTATTAGATCAATTTATTAACCAACTCAGATCATAGCATTTTATTTCAGATATCTTCCTTAATCTAGAACAAGTTTCTCATGAAATTTACCATCGAAGCATGAATGCAAGCATTCTACAGAAATATTCCTGGAATAAACATTGGTCTTTTTTGTGCATTCTAGAATAGTAAGAGCTAAAGAACACACTCCTTTGAAAGAGATCACTATTAACAATGAAGGGACAGACCTCGTGAGTACAAGAAGTTATTTTTATAGATTCCACTTTACATGAAGAACAGGAAACTATGTATATTTTAAAATTCAAAGAATTTAACTCTGAAAAATCTTTTTTTAAAAAAATAATGCTTCGAAATTTTAATCTCATATATGCTTTACCTTTTTAAATTTGCACACAACTGCTGCTTTAAGTCTTCAATGGCATTATAAATGAGTAATTATTCTATTAATAAGGATAGAATTCATCAACATGAAAATAGATTTTCTTTTTAGACATTCGAAATTCTGAATGTGCAGATGAATGATATCACTTTAGTTCAATAGATTGCAGGTATGAACTTCAAAGTGTTTATATATTGAATAATTGAGTCCTGACAGCAATACTGAACATAGTTAATTGATCATAGTTGGGTGTCTGGAAATGATAATTCGTGGTCTATAGTTCATTAATCTATAAATATGTAGAGACTAAAGTACCTGTGTCAGTGGAGAGTTTGATTAAAGACTAAATTAAGAATTTACTCACTATCTCTGGTCCTGGCCTCATGTCCCTCCCTACCCAGCAGAGATGCATGGCTGACCCCTTCGTTGCTCTCAGGACATTCTCCTGCACCACTGTTACTAAACTTCCAGATTGATCTCAAGGTTTGCTCTTGAAAAATGCAGGAGATGATGAGGTAGAAAATAACTAGGTAGGTCACCTGGATAGGAGACCATGTCCTTCTCAACATTCTACAGGTATCGGAAATATAACAAGCTTAAATGGTAACTCATCACCCTCAGTTCCCCAAACCTGCTCCTGTTAAGAAAAGTTCTTAGTACCCCCATGTCCATTGTCGCATTATTTACAATAGCCAAGATGTGGAAGTGACCTAAGTGTCTACTGATAACTAAATGGATAAAGGAGATGTGGTGTGTATGTATGTGTGTGTGTATATATATGAACACACACACACACACACACATATATGTATATAATGGAGTATTATATAACAGTGAAAAGAAATGAAATCTTGCTATTTGAGACTATGTGGATGGACCTAGAGGGCATTATGCTAAGTAAAATAAGTCAGACAGAAAAAAGATAAGTATCATATGATTTTACTTATATGTGGGATCTATGAATGAACGAACGAATGAATAAAACAAAAGAGATTCATAGAAATACAGACCAAAGGGATGGTTGCCAGCAGGGCAGAGGAGGGGGATGGGTAAAAAAGGTGAAGGGGAATATAGTCAATAATATTGTGATAAGATTACACAGTGACAGATGATGACTAGAATTGGTGTGGATCACATTGTAAAGTGCAAAAATGTCCAATCACTATATAGTACCCTTGTGAAGTTGATGTAACTAATATAAAATTGTATACCAACTATAACTGAATTAAGCAAGTGAAAAATAATAATTCTTAGCTAACCCAAAGCACAATTTTAGGAAGTTCTTCAATTCCTTCTCAATCTAGACCTAGAAACAATTCATCGCTTATCCTACTGATTTTAGGTCCTACACACATATCTAAATGTATGTTCCTTCTCTACTCTACCACCTTGCCCCTCATGCCAACTCTTAATCATGTCATGCCTAACCATTGGGTTTCTGAGTTCACCACTTTCAGCTTGGTTTTTTTTCACAGTTATTAAAGCATTTCAGTTTAAAGTTAAAGCATTTCAACAACTTTCCATTATTCTTAGAATACATCTCAATCTCAGTGTGCAAAAATCTATGCCTTACTTATATCTTAAATCTGCTTAATTTTTTTACTTAAATCTGCCTCATTTTTTTTTGAACTGTTTAATAGCATAGTAACAAAAACTCTCTGACCTCTTTCACAAATACTATTATTATGTTTTGTTCCATACATAGATTCTCTGTTCCAACACATTTGGGTTAGTTACCAATTAATAAGGGGTATCTTTGCCTCCAGATATTTTTTCTTCACCCCTATATTTGTCATATTTCTCTTACTCTATACTCTATCCCTCCTTTTCTTCTTAATATGCATCACATTGTTCTATCTACCTCAATAGGTATTTGTCAAATACATCAGGTCTACTACACTAACGGAATTGAGAAACACCAATAGCCTGTACTTGATATGTTTCCTTTCAGCTTGAAGAATGTATGTTGCTTCTCTTTCTAGAGTACAGAGGGAATTCTAATCTTGTGTATCAGAAGTCATGGGATAACAGGGGGCCTGTAGCTGTATCTCCTCATGTTTGGTGGTGTACTTTCGTAATTCCTTTTGTAGTCTCCTAATTTTCTTCAAATTACATTAGTACATGGTTCAGTCACATAAAGTCATAGAACAGAAGTGAAATTTAAGTTTTTCTTTTTTTTCTTTCTTTTCTTTTCTTTTCTTTTTTATAGCAGGCAACTCCCTACCAGAAGGAAAGTTATTGTCTGTAAGAAACTTTTTTTGTAGCATTTAGATAGTTTTTAGTGCATATTAAAATATTCATATTGCTGTCTTCTGAATTAATGTCACTGGTAAAATCTTACAAAACATAGTATCGAATGCTTTGCTAAACTAAAGGTATACATGTTACTGCATTTCAATTCACCCACTAATCTCATAACTCTATTAAAGGTGCAATCTGTTTTTCCTGGTATAAAGTATTCTTTATAAAAGTCTCCTTCTTATTCTTATGATTACATTAGATTGATATGTTTATAGATATTATCTCTTTATATCTGTTATAACATTATTCTGCTTAAGGTACTTATAAACCCTTGCTTTCTGACTTGAAGATTTTCTTTGAGTTTTCTTTGAGATTTTAAGTATCTAGATGATCTAGTTGTAATTTATACAAAGCAATTTTCTCTAAAATTTACCTGCTTGTTTTGTAACTTTTAGTCTATGTTGGTATTTGAAAGATAGTTGACACAAAGTAAATATTTTTTGAGAATAATAAAATGGCATCTATCATGTGACAGTAATGAATAAATATGCTGGTATGCTATGCATATAAGAGAGCATCTTTCCTTGAAACAGCACAGTATATCATAATTTCTTGCATTCTCTTTTTTCTCATCCTAGTTAGAAAAATCTGTTGTCTAGACTTTTGTTTCACGCACTTGCTTAAGTTTTAATTTTATCAGTAGCTCTTAACTTGCATATCAAGTCTGTCAAGTAGGATAAATGAAAATCATGCACAGAAAATGGGGAAAAAAAAGATAAGCAAAACATTTTTAAAATTTTGTGTCATCAGATTTAGAGCATTCTTTGGTGAACAGGACTGTCCAAGTTTCATAGGAGATCTCGAATGTGACAGTGATTATACATCACTGATTAGAAAAGATGCTTATTAGTGAATGAGCCAATCTCTATATAGTTATAATTTCTGTATACCACTTTAAACATATGATTATCTAATATGACTAATGATGCTATGCACAATTGACACGTGTTTTATAAAGTTTTGTTTCGATTAAATTTTCCTTGTGAATGGAAGTTTTTAGACAAGAACCTTAGCCTTACGTTCGACTCTCATTCAGAAATTAAGCAAATAGGAAACCATGAAAACGTCACTCTCCAGTTCAAACTCATAAGCAGAGCTAGATACAGGCAGTAGATGCATGCCCTCTGATGGTCTATAATTTCTACTTCTTTTTATAATGGTGGCAAAATCATCATGTATTAATCTATAACAAATTCGAGGAGTTTTATTTGGATTTTAAAGCATTTCTTCCAAACTCTGATAAAAATAGAGACTATAAATTGCTTACCATAAATTGCCCATGGCAGCAAATTTTTTTTTTAATGAAAATTTTCATTGTCAATGGATTTTATGCAGAACCTTTAGAGGTTGTTTAAATTGCCAGCAGTCAATTTAACCATGCTAATCTTTATACCTGAGGGCCTAATTCTTAGAAAAGCACTTGGCATGTTTTCATAGACTACTCATAATAATTATATGGATGAACCGTGGATTCTAGTTGTCTGTATTATAATCACCTCATTTTATGTTTCGGAAAATGAAAAGAAAAGTCACTTTCCCCAATTACACACCATGTACCCACATACAAATAGCCATAATCTTTTGGAAGAAGGTTCTGAGCATCCAGCTGAAATGAATAAATATTTCTTTGTTAAAGGTAATATAAAAAATAGAGTGTATACATTTGAACTGAGTCCAGCTATAAACATTGTTCCATTTAACCATTGTATACAATTGTTTACAGTTTTATAAGATATACATAGTTACCATAGCAACAACTCAGAATAAGCATGGAATAAAACTTATTCGACTCCAGCAAAATATATAGCATACATTATATATTGAAGTTGAGTTTTTATGTTACTTTCCCAAGAACTATTCCATAAACCATGGCTGGTCTGTTAAAATTTATTATCTTAAAATGAAAATATGGTTCAATGGTCAAATAGATTAACCAAAAAGAATATACTTAAACTACTTTAGACAAATAATGCCCCAAATAGCTGGGGAAAGTTGTTACAATCTATATGATTATGTGTTTTTTTTTCTTACTATTCTCTGATTATTGCAATGGAAAATTCTAGTTGATTCTGGTCTAAACTCTGATTCAGTATCATAAATATGCTTGTTTTCCAGAAGACATAAATGCAGATTTATTATTTAATTTTTTTTAAAATCCATAAAATGTTATTGAGTGTCTGTTTTGGTCCAATTGATATTAAAAGAATGGAGAATTCAGAGAAAAATAAAACTATGTATATGTACTTAAAAAGATAAGGACCTGATCTACCGTATTCATTCTGTTTCTTTTATAAAATAAAAAAGATATACTGCCTTGAAGATATTTCTTGCTTTTCTTAAAAACTTTTTTCTTACTGTCATTTTTATTTCATATTAATATACACACATCTCTAAATATTTACTTGTGCATATATATTTAAGAGTGTGCTCCTTATTTGGTTAATAATCAAATTTCATGACAAATTACATTTGCAGATTATAAAACAAGTATATTTACTTTTATGGGACCTAGAAAATATTTCATTGTGGGTAATGCATCAGTTCATTACACTAATATAATAAATCTTTACTTTCATCTAAAAGATACAAGGCATGACACCCACCAAAGAGGTATAAAACATAATCTCTTATCACAAGTATCTTACAAGAAAGCAGGAAAAAATAAGATAACACAATATGCCTACAAATAATAAAAATCTAAAAGTGTGTGTATTGAGAACTACAGAAGTAGAATGGGGCATAAATGCTATCGGCTGGAAGAAACAGAAGGACTTTTCCCAGAAGATGATGGTGAAAGGTAAGAACCTGGTGTTACTGCCTCTGATCTCCAAGAATATGTAGGATTTGGTTGCTTAGTGATTTGTAACTCTAGCTAAACATTAGAATCAACTGGTAAATTAAAAAAAAAATTCCTAAGATCCATCCCACAACAATGACACCAAGTCTGGAGTCACAAAGAAGTAGTTCTTAAGGTCCTCAGACCACTTGGAGAGCAACTAGGGTATACACAGAACATAAACTCACTCTAGTAGAAACGATATTTGCAACAAACAGAGAAGAAAAAATTAACACAGTACATTGTAATAGAAGGTTACAGTGAAATACCCAGAATATCCTAAGGAAAAGGAATTAGATGAATTTTGAGGCTGAAGACAGAGAACTAAAATAAATTTATTCAAAAGACCATGGATTTTAAGGGCAATTGGCAAATAAGGGGAAGAAGATGAAGTAGGAGGAAGAAAAGGAGAAAATAAAAATTAGTTATATTTCATATTCTATGTAACATTTTGTTTGCTATTTTGTATCTTATATTGTAAGCTAGATCATAGTGAAATGCTATTTTTATTCAACCTTCTGTATTTAACACTCTCGTGACATTTAATACCTTTTCATATCTCCATAGCATCTAATCCTATGACTAATTGTGATTCATTTATACAATATTCTAGTAACACTGAATGTAAGTATTCTTAAGGAAAAGATAATTCATTCACAGGGTATACCTTAGAAGTATCTTAACTGGATTTTAAATTTTATAGTTTGACACTTCAATGAAGTGGCTAGCAATCCTGGACATGCAGTATTTTCATAGGTAGGCTTTCTTTAGAGTTTTGGAATAGGCTGTAAGGAGCCGTGAGGCCTGGCCCTCTCAGAGAAAGATGCAGTGAACCCTCCCATTTGAAAGTTTCTCAATGAAGCTACATTCTGATCAAGAGTCACTAAGTGCTTAGTTAACATCCAGAGAACTTCCTGCCAAACACTGGGTTGTTTATTTATTTTTTCATTTTGTGGATGTGAAATAATCAGTATGAGACATATCATACAGTTCTGATTCTAAAAAGGATGTTCCATGCAAGTTTGTGAAACAGTTAAATGGGCCTTCATAACCCTCCATGAAGTTAACCTGCTCTTCAGATATCAAAATATTTCAGATTGAAATCAATTTGTGTGACCTCATTTGCTTAAGAACTTTAATTTTTTTCCATACAACGTTCATGATCTTGCATTACTTCTTATTTTAAAATATTTCATTAGATATCTTGATTGCTCTTTGTTAAATAAAGTTGGTTTAAGAGTGATACAGCGTGATCTAAACATTAAAAGAGCCATAAATTGACATTTTATAAGAGAAAACAATATGTGAGTACTGCATTTCTTAAAATTGTGCTCACTCGAATTTGGCGATTATGAGTCTCAATATTTTATATAAATATATAATTACATATAATTATATATATATAAAATAGACTTTTAAAAGTACCTTTGAGATATAACAACCCTTTAAAATAAAGTGATTTTCACTGTTTTCAGTTCTATTGCTGGATTTACATAAGAATGTGTCATGTGTTTTTAACTTGAGTGCTAAAAATTAAGAGATTGAATTTTCAGCGGAGTTACTGGCAGAGGATATGACACTTTAAGCATTATAGTCAAAGATCCTAAACATAATTTAAACACAAAATCTTTCCTTCCTTGCTTTTCTCTGTCAGTAATAGTTAGGATACAATGTTTTAAAAGAATACGCAATTTGATCAGTTAATTGATTTAGGATCTTTAATTTCACCTTTATCCTTACTGTTTCAAAGATTACCTTTACGTTATATACATTTCAACAGCACATAAAAAGGCAACATTTTGCTTATTGTAAAGACAATTATTTCAATAAAACAGTGTTAAGGCTTTGCAGACCCAGAATCCAGGACACATGGTATCACTTTGAATCTAATTTAGACAAGTTTCACTAATCTCACTCTGCCTAAAAGAACGATAAATATTAAGCTGTGACTAAAAGCTCTTTGTGATGTTCCTTTCTTCCCTTCGGTTAATTTGCAACAGCTTTTACATCTGGCAGGTGACTCAATCCAGGATCCACCAAATAATTCTCAATTCTTCAAACTCCTTAAAATTTTTTCAGTCATCAATAATCATATTTTGTGTTTACTTTTGGTCTTTTTTCCCCAAATATTACCAAGCATGGAAAAAATATTATCCCTTTTCACAATCCCCTGATTTTATTTTTTAGTGTAAACTTTTGATTCTCTTCATTTTAGAGATAATAGAATGCTAAAATAGGAGCTGAATATCTGTCTCTGTGTTCAGAAGAACAAGGGGCTAAGGGTGACTTTTGACCCCTAGGTAGAATGTTGAGTAACTTTATCTTGGTTGTGCATATGGCAAAAAAAAAAAAAAAAAAAAAAAGAGAGAGAGAGAGAGAGAAAGTAACTGGATATCAGAGAATGTGAGAATGGGCTGTAAGAATCAAAAAGCCATTACCTTATGTTTTCTGGTTGAATGCATTCTTCTTTAGGCTGGACTATTGGTGAAGATATTTTGTAAAATTAAGTTGCTGTATTTAAATTTCCAATCGCATTTTTATAAAAGCATCATTAATTTATGGCACTGGTGCATTGGATTATTCTGGGTTTTGCTATTATCATAATCACAATTAATAGAGGTATCAAGATATCCTATTTATCCAAACTGTTTTCTACAAACTGCATACAGTGCGTCATTTTTTCCCCATAGTCCACTAATAAGTAGGTTGTGGCTTTTAGCTTTAAGATGCATGTTTGCACAATTCCTTCCTTCATGTTTACTAGTCAATTGAGTTCTTCATCCCTCTCTAAACTGATGCAACCACAATCCAAACAGACAAGCATTTTCACTTTCCTTTCTAAAATCCTGATGTTTCAACAGACTCAACTGTCACAATAACTCCTAACAATATAGGTAAGATATTCTAAAATTTGTTGCTGATTCTGGTTGATATAAGGTTTACTATGTAATGTAAAGAATTGTGATCATTCCTTCATTTTTCAGAAGAATGAGTTATTAATGTTGCATGTTAATATAACTACTATCCCTGGTAATTCTAACAAAAAATAAATTAAGGTACAGGTTTTGCTTAGTGGTGACAGTGTAATTTAATAGTAAAACTTTTAATCTTCTTGGTTTTCTTTGTGATAGAACTCTGGATTTTGGGAGAAAGCCTCCCTTGATCTATTTCTGGCCATGAAGGCATCTAGATCAGTAGTCCTGGAAAAGGACACCCACATTTTCAGATCTTCAAAAGGCACACATCAGTGTGGTGAAGGCATGCTCTCCAGAAGAACAAAGGGAGGACACTACAGAGAGCACCTGATTGTAGCAGATCAGAGGAACAGCATTTGACCCCAGTTGAAAAAAAAAAGGGGGGAAAAAGAGAGAGAGAAAAGTTGAATAAATAAAAACACCGTGATCAAACTGCAAATGGTTGCTGAGTGATGGATGCATTCACCGAGTATTTGTTTTGTTGTGTGTTCCCAATGTTTGACATATCCTGAAAGGAACATAAAATATCCAAAGTTCATCTTTAAGCTGTGTTGTTTTGTGACTGCCACAAGGTTTAACTTGTGTCGTTAAATTTACTGAAAGCGTTAAAGGAAAGAAATCTTGGGGAACCACAAATGTTTGCAGTTTTCTGTTTGCAGATTCGAAGACTTGCGACTGGCTATTTAACACACATATGACTTCAGCTGATGATTATTTTCATATACGTTTTCAATCAGTATTGCATATAATTAGAAGGAGATTCGTAATTCCTTTGACTTGTTTTGGGTTAGGTCAAATAGTTATGCTCTATATTTTTACTGGTGATCTTTAAAAGATTTTCTCCTATGATTTTTTTTCTACAGTTTCACTTCTCCCATCTCATTAGTTCCTTACTGTCAACCTTAGTTAATATCATTGCTTTGGGGGAAATGTCCTAATTATCCTGTACACAGAACATATTGAATAGGTTAACATTTCGGGTGCACAGTTATAATAGGCTTTAGTATCTACGAAGGCACATTTAATTGCAATGAGAAGTTAAAACCAATTCTTAAATATAATGATCTTTTGATGGACCTCATTTGAAAGATTGGATGTAAATATTCTGTACTTTGACATAGGAGGGTCTCCTAAATACAAAACAAACCTATTAGAAGAAACACATAAAACTTAGGAACAAAGGGGGAAGATGCCTAACACTAAATTTTCCAGTGAGAACACTACAAAACTATTCAATATTAGTTAATTTACCAAAATGATTACTTCTTAATATACACAGACATCGATTTGGGAAATCCAGGTTATTAACTGATACATAGTGGTTGCATATTCGAGTTGATGGTTTATTTCAGTGATTTTCTTTATTTGAAGTCACTGGAAACAATTGATTTGAATGAGGCCAGACAACAGATATTTAATGACTCTCCTTATAATCAGAGGCTAGGATTTCCAAATGTCTAGTCAGGGATACAATTAATTTCTTTAACATAAATTTTTTAGTTTAATATATATATGTATTTTTTTATTATAGAAAGAATTCTTACAAAATAGGTAACTGCCAATGTTTAACATTTTAAATTTAAACTGGGACCCTGTGAACTAAATTAGTTTAGCTCTAAATCTGTGGCAACAGTGAAATAACATGCAAGAATAGTGAGGATAGAAACCTAAGACTTTGAGAACAGAGAAATATAACCAGGGAGCATGTGTTTGACAAAAATCCATAGGAACTAGGGGTTTACATTTCACTCAATTCCATTATATTCAGTGCAACAAACCTTTGTGAAACATTATACTGTGGGAGATACAAAGGTGGCTGTCAGAGTCACCATTTTTTTGAAATTTACCTCTTGCGGATGATATGTGAAGGGGTGGGAGTAGTGAGAAGGAACAGCTCATTGCTGCATTGCTCACTGGGCCTAAAGGACATGTAGGTACTTTTTATTGTATATTCTCAGTACTGAAATATTAGGAAGTCTGGCATCTCTACAATGCAAATAGGACAAGTACTTTGAGTAGCTGCCTGTCTGGAATTCCCAACTCAACAGTCTCAGGAAGTGAGGCTAGTAACACAAATGTTTAAAGCAGCCAGGTAGAAGACACTATATATGGAAACACTCATTCCTGGTCTTGACTCCTGCCTTACCCCAAGATGCGAGTTTTGGGGCAAGTCCATTAAGCTCTTTATGTCTTGGCTTTCTCACTTGAAGTATAAAAGATGGCTGATATTTAACTGCATTTGACCCAGAAAATATGCAGTTCCTTTTGGTTCAACTTAGAAAATGAAGAGGTTTAAATTCAAGGTCACTTTTGAGATGATCTTCAGATACTTGAAGAGATTGCATTTGGAGGAGAGTTGAGAGAGCATCAGGTTAAGAGATCATTGAACACAGGTGGAGAATGAAAATGAGAAAGGAGTCTTTGAGAAAAGAACCGATGAAAATGGAAACCTGAAGTCTTGAAAAATTGGAGAAAATTTTATGAATTCTATAGTTTAGTCTCATTGGGGTATCTCTGGCCTTTATGAACAAGATTCACATAGAAAAAAAAACAGGAATAATTATAGAATAAAATCTAAATCACTTTCACATGGTTCAAATGAAGAGAAGAAAACCTGATTCTAGCAACATCAGCATATAATTCATAATAACTTGGAGCTGAGCTGAGCATGAAGAGCGAGTCAGAACTTCTCAAGGGGACTTGTGAGTTCTTCCAATTTGCATAGCTCATTGAGAGCTTTAAAAAATATAGAAGTTTAGTAGATTTGAGCCACTCAAACAACTTGACACAAGAAAGCTCATGCCTTCTTAAAAATGGCACAAAACTAAGAAAAAGTGTGTATAGATGAGTCCCCCCCCTCTCAGGTGGGTGATCTATATAAGATCAAACTCTAATTAGGTAACATACTTACCTTCCCCTAGCACAGCAGCCCCCAGTGTTTTTGGCACCAGGGACCGGCTGCAAATACAGATGAAGCTTTGCTTACCTGCCTGCTGCTCACCTCCTGCTGTGCAGTCTGTGGACTGGTACCAGTCACAGCCTGGGGCTTGGGGACACTGGCTTAGCATATAGCTTAAACAGCAAGAGTAGATCTTCAGTGATGAAAAAAAAATTTGTTTGCCTTGTTCTTTTTTTTTTGATTTAAGCATGTCTAAAACACATTTCTATATGACAGTATAAAACACTTTTTATAAAACAATGTCTCGGCAATGAGAACAAGCCTGTTGGAAATGATAGAAAATTGCAGTCAAGAAACTCCATTCTCTTCTGTTACCAGCATAGAGTTGAATCTTGACTGTTCTTTACAACCTGAGCAGACATTGCATTAGAAACCGTTGCTTGAGACATACTTAAGCATTTGCTTTTGAAGAATCTGCTTTCAGATATTACATATGCTGGAACATTTTGATTTTGTCTTGACACAAGTAAAAATAAAATTCTAAGTGAAAGCAGTCCTAGTCCTCCCATTCTTTGGGGTTCTTACCAATTTGCCTCATCTGCAAATAAGAATTGGATCCCAATGAGATGCGTTCTAGGGTTTAAAAGAGTCCTTCATTTAGGCAGTTGGGAGAGGGTGGGGATATGATCTATAAAAAACATGGGCTTTGTACATTATTATACAAATGTAAAATTTATTCCAGGATCAAAGGAAGGTAGGGTAGAGGGCAATGAAAGCATAAGTAAAGCAATGACATAATTCTGTCTGCCAGGAAGACCACTGCTAGAAGTATATACTATGGTTTTGAGTCGGGTGTAGTAAAAATTAACATTGAGAATATTTGGGGGATATTACAAATAGATTAGCAGAAAAAATGTCTTTGAATCAATCTCTATATTATGAAAACAAAGGAAGAGAGAATGCCAGCCATCTGAAGAGCTGTGGAAAGGACGCTACAAGTAGATTTAGCATTTTTGAGGAATAGAGTAAAAGCATTGCTACGTATATTAAATGAAGAGAAGAGCAGCAGGCCTCATAGGAAAAATTAATTAAAGCCTTGCAAAAAGTTCTGAACTTTATTATTTCTGGAATATAAAGACACGATGGGGATTTAAGCAGAGAAGTAATATGATCCCATTTGTGTTTCAAGAAAAATCCTCTTCTCTGAGTTGAAGAGTGAGAAGACCATGGACCACGGATGGGAGAGTGAAGGAACGGGCAGAATTTAGGGGTTTTTCAGTGAAGATAATGGCTTGAGTGTAATTCTGAGAAAATCCAACACTTTGACGCTATATAGAGCAAGAGAAGTTTCTTCAGAAGAAGAAACACTCAAAGCTGAGAAGCGGCCAGTGAAGTCATCAAAAAACCACAAGAATGTGAGAAGGACACTAGAAAAAAAAAAAGGATGATTTAAGTGCTTAAAGAAAGAAAGGTCTCCCCTTCTCTTTTATTTTATGATTAAAATGTTTTATTTTATTGTTAAAATTCAACCTATATCTGAGAGGCAGAATGCATGAATCCTTAAATCATAACACATTTGTGACAATATAATCACAGGACTTTAGAGCATAATCATACAGAAGGAGCAAAATCCAATACATATTGATGGCTATAACATGAAGCTTAATAATGTGAGCAGCAGTTTGAGAGCTAGATTGATTAAAAAATTTCCCCAAGCCTCAATGTATTACCATAAACAAGTTATAATTCTTTGAATTGAATCCTTTTAAAGAACACTATATTATAAAATAGGGAGGATTGATAACAGCTAAGATTAGCTATGGAAACCAGTGAATCTAGTCTGAACATCATGCTCCTTATCTCAGAAATGGAGACACAACCCTCCATCTGCAACACCTCCTAGAGGAATTTCAGTCTCCATGGAGACTGTCTTCATTTCAGTCAGTCAATTAGAGGTGGTAGATATTCCATTTGCAGTCACCTAAGCCATACAGTCCACCTATTTTTTTTTTCCTTTCTTTCAGCCAAATGATATTATCTTATCTAAGAGGGGGAAAAAATCGGAGTATTGTGGTCATTTAATTTGAACTTCTTCTGTCCTAGTTACTCTTTTTCCTTTGTTTCAAATGGCAGCATTCTCTAAATCAGATAAAGAACTGTATCATTATGCTATCATCCTTGAAAGCTCCCTAATTATAGCTTTTCTTCCCAAATCACTGAAATAAAACATCTATTTCTACTCTAAATATTAATTTATTTCCAGTTACACTTATTATATTATTTACTTAGGTGATAGTACTTTCAACTTTTTTTTCAGGAGTAACCCTACATAGTACAGAGAATTATTTTCTAAACAGTAGGACATTTTCACAAAAGACAGTGAAAACTACACAGCTTAGAAGTTACCCTTGTTCTTTACTACTTCCACATTTTCCCCCTAAGGACATAAAAGACTGCTGTTGTTGCTTTTGTTTTACATTTAGTCACTGCAGATGGGAAAAAAAAGTCACATAGAATGTGATTAGATCTAATTAATTCCTGATTAGAGCAATTACGATTTGTATACAATGAACAGAGATAACAAAACAATAAAAAACAACATAAAACTATTTAGCAGGAATAATTTACTGCTGAGCTTCTGTTATTGTATTTTGCTCTTTACCCTTGTTCCTCAAGAAATATAAAACCTAATAGTATTTATTTATAATCATAAATGTTTGTGGTTGCAAATGACAACAGCCCAATTCAAATAGATGTCAGCTGGAAAAAGAACTGAAAGTAGAACTTATCTGGAGAGTTTACGAAGCTGGCTTCAGGCACAGCTGCAACAGGGGCTCTTGTATCACTGAGTTTTCTTTTCTCTATTTATCTATGCTTCTCCCTGAATCTGGCTCAAATCTAAGGCAGGTTATCCCCTCGAATACCATTATACCCAAAATCACCTTCAAGCTTACATTTTAAACTTTCAGTGACCACAAATAGTTTTTAGAATATTGTAAATTTTTTTTTTATACTGGTTTACATCATGCATTCAGTCAGTCCTAAAGTAACTTCTGTGGCCCTATTTATAGTCTGTAGTGCTTGTTCCAGGTGGCTTTTAAGACCACCTTTGGGGTAAAGGGATAGTCAGCAGATGCAACATGAATGATATAAACTTAAAAAATAGGAGGAAATTTTCCTTAAGAGAAGTTGGGTTACTTTTACTAACAGAAGAGGAAATAGGTGAAGAGCAGAGAGAAACTGGAGAGGTTCATGCAAACCTCTCAATTCCTTGACGTTTCTGTTCTTCTAACTTTCCTCTTCATTTGATTTTGTCTTCAACATGACCACATTTGATTCCTTAGAAGAGCTCTCCATCTGAGATTTTGAATATTCAGTCTCTAAACACAACCAACTATCTTCCTACATTTTCAGACTTCTCACCCTTATTATATTCATTTTTGTTTCCTCTCCATTTGCTGTCCCCTTTACCAGCTTCCTCTGACCTCATGTACCTTTCCTGGGTTCCAACTTCAACTCTTTGAGTAATCCTCTTGCTGGCCTTTGAGAGATGGATATTGTACCAGTAAATGAGTTTATTTGGGAACAACAAAGAATTGCAATTCAGAATTTGTGGTCTCATGGTGAACCACATGCAAGAGAAAAGTAGAAGAGAACCACTCCTTTATTGACGTGGGAGGGACTGTTGTAAAAGAAGAGTTTATTGGAGGAAGCAGAAAGTTCGAAGTAGAGTGACTTTTCATTGGCTGAGTTATGGCAGCTTCCCAATGGCTGAGCTTTACTAGTCCTGCTGAGCTGGTGAAACAGTGTCACCTCCTGTCTGAGATGCAGGGTTTGTCTCTTCCTGTGATGTCAGCACTGTGTGCTGGGTGACATATGAGTGAGAATTCTCTTTTCTAGTTTCCTGACTCCATTTAAAATGAGGTCTCTGCTTATTAATTTTTACACTCTCATTGGTATTTTTGGTTTCATTGTCTTCTGTTCTTCCCCAAATCCTACCTCTCCAGTCTCAATCAAGATTAGGACATTGGCTTCTCCTGTTTCTCCTACTGAGAGCTGACCACTACTCAGCTGAAAAAGTTGTTAAAAACACTGCCAATTTTCCTACACATGCCTGCCAGCCACCTTCAAATAGGTCTTCTCTTCTGTCGAGCAATTTTTTTTCCCACTTTTGTTTGGACACTATTTTAAACAATTTATCTTCAAGACTCTCCCATGAGCATCCGTCTTAGACTAAATTGCAGTACATACATGTAACTGTTCCAAATCACACTCCCTCGATCTTTTTCCTGCTGACTTCAACAAATAAACATCTTCAACCAAAAATGTATTTTTTCTACCTTTCAAAGGCTTATCCCTCAAAAACATTTTTCTTCTCCTTGTTCTCTTAATGTCACATATTCTCTTACAACTTAAGATCAGTTATGTTCTTTTCAGCCTTCAAATTTATCCTTCTATGAGCAGACAGTTCTACGGTGAATAGTCTGTAGTTATTATCTCAATTTCTGTCCATGTCCTTAGTAATTTGACTCTGATTTCTGTACTTTTTTCTGTAATTACAATTTCCATGCTCCCAATAATGCCTCATGGGAGCCATATTTTCCAATATGCAAAATTCAAAACAACGGTTTCATTACTTCTCCATATCAATGATGCAAAACATCAAACAACATGGAATCTCCTGTTAACCATAGGTCTTTAATATATTTTGCACCTAATATCTTCTCAAGAGTGACGTGTCTTTTTTTTTTTTTTACATGTGAATTTTCACATCAAAGATGCTACTGATATCACAGGGCTTCCCAGGAGAGGGATGGGGCAGCCAGAGAACAAGAACGCTGTTTGTCAGGGAGGGCCACCAATTCTGGGCTATTTCACGCAGAGTTTGACTTACTAAGATTAATATGGGGAAACATCACAGGAGAGTTCTAGGTAACTTAGTAGCCCAGGCAAGAACCAATGAAGCTCAAAGAAGATTTTAATATGGGTGTGATCACAGCACTTCTCTCTTCAGCTTTGCTCACCTTGTCTTGCATATCCTATAGGATGCTTCCAAAACTTAACATTTAAAGGTCAAACAAAGCACTCTTTAATCTGGCACATACCTATCTACTACTCTCCTTAGCACGATAAAAGACTTTGTATTTAAATACTAAAGAACTGTTTGTATATCCATGATTATGTTAAGCTCTCGAACCTAATACCCCTGCACTTTATATTTCAACAAGGAGACTTTGTTATATATTCATGAAAAAACTCCTCTGTGCCTTTACATCTTCTGTTTCTTCTGCCAAAATGCCTGGAAACCTGTTTTTCCCTTCATGTACTCTTTATTTGTGAGTTATCACCCCTTCTGGTTAGATGCAGGTGGTTGGTCTTTGATGTTCTCTCTAAATTTTTATCTTATCTCTGTTTCAGTTGCATCTGTGTGGGCTTTCTACTAAGAGACAAGTCAATTGTCCAGAGCTTAGCAATGAACTTGGAGACACCACAGCCTCAGAAACATGACAGAGTGGTCATGAAAGGAGCTGGCTTAGGAACACTTTGTATTTAAGACAGAAAACCCCTTTTGATGAGTCATCCTGGTACTTCACCATGACTTGGGAAAGTGGTTTCATATGTACAGCAAACAAAAGCATTCTGAGACAGACAAATTTGTGCTTTCTTTCTTAAGGCTAGAATCTATTCCTCATTATAAAGAATGAAGATGCCAGAAACTCATTTGCCCATAATCTATTGAAAGTAGGGCATTCACATATGATCCAGTTTTGGTCGATTTGATCTAAAAGGAAGTTTGTTGGAAGGCCCCTCCAAAGGATTTTCTTCCTAATAAAAAGACACACAGAGGCACAGGGGCTCATCAACCAGATATAATTTTGTTTCCATATGATGTTTGAAACTGCTGTGACCACCTTTAACAATGATTTTAGGGCAAGCCATTTAGAGAATGAAAAGCAGTAAATAGAGCCCTGTCTCCTTGAGACAGTGTTAAAAAATTGAGCCTACGGTCTTCTTATCAGGTGACATGGTAAATATTATTCATTGCTATTTCTAATTATATATTTTGGTGCCCTGTGACAGAAGGTTCTGAATTGATAAGAGCTCTGAGCCATAACATTGGGAATTTAGGCCTAATGAATGTGGACTGACCCAAACAGATGATAACACTAGTGGGAAAAATTGCTCCTTCCTCAATATTTTCCCATCCTGGGGCCCCAGTCATTAAAGTTGGGTGATGCCTGCGCTTTGCCTGATAACTGAAGTGGTCTCTACATTAGACAGTTTTCTGTGTCTCCATTTCATGTGTTCCTCCATCATTTAAATATAACTGAGCAATGAAGAAAAAAAAACATATAAGACAGCCAAAATACCTATTCTCAGCAGCAAAACTGTAGGGCAGTACTAACAACAGTCAAAGAGAACAGAATTCCTCACTGATCTGAGCATATTTTTAGTTTTACCTGCCTTGAAGAGACAATAATAAAGTTTGATTGTATCTAATAAGCATCCCATGGTATGAAAGGTTGAATTGCACGGAAGAAATGATATTAGTTATAATTAATTAATTAAAAATAGTTCTTGAGCACCTATGATGTTAGAAGCTTGGCACTAGGTATTATGGATACAAAAGTGAACAAGACAGGCACTTCTTGTCCTCGTGGAACACATATTCCAGTGGAGTTGGCGTTATGGGCATAGAAAATGGGTGATGACAATAACCACGGAAACAACACAATTTCAGATGGTGACCATTATGAACAAACCAAAAGGAGGTAAAGGGATGGGAAGGGCTGAGCTGGAGTCACTTCATTTAGATGTTTGAGGGTGGCCTCCCTGAGCATGTGATACAGGCATTAAGCACTGTGAAGGAACAAATCTTTAAAAAGACTCAGGGGAAAAGGAATTCCAGGCAAAGAAATGAGTATGTACTGACACCCTCTGAGTAAATCTCACTCTGAGAGATTTACTCAGAGTGTTGGAAGGATAGAAAGTAGAATGCAGTGAATAATAATAATAATAATAATAATAATAATAATAAATCTTATATGATTTCAGGAAAGTAAACATGAACCCTTATGTGAAGTCTCTTAATGCTAATCAATAATAAGTAGTTCAAATTCCATTCTAATTTCTTGGGAAGTCATTGCAGAGTTTTAAGCAGTAGGGAGAAATATTCTGGCTTAGGCTTTGAGAAAAAACCTCTCGCTGCTGCACAAAATACAAACTTGGCAGATACTCCTGGGAGAAAGTGACACAGAGTGGAAGACAGAAAACATTGCAAAAGTCCAGCTGAGCAATGATGTCAGTTTGAACTTGGGAAGTCAATAGTAGAGATATTTAATTATTGGATATTTGAAGTAAAACTGAAATAACTGCTGAACAAAAGATACCAGATTTAGGCCTGGATGTGGTGGTGGTTGTTTGTATTGTTGTTGTTTATGGACAGGTGAAGCCACGTGGCAATGTCTTGTTACTGTTGTTGAGTGTGTGCGTGTGTGGAAATGTATTTGTGTATATTTTGCATATATGTGTTTAAATACAGTCTCTGACCAATTTACCTTATTTATTATCTTTTATGTTGCCCCTGCTAGTTAGGAAGTAGATGAATAAATACCTCATGAAGAGTGGGCAGAGATGGAGTATGGGGTAGGCAGTACTATTTTTATGAGTTAGTCATTAAGAACAATTAGAAATGAGCCTGTGAACCCTCTGAGGATGAACAAAGAAGCCTAGACTTTTAATTTGAGCAACAGGAGATATTATTTGAAATGGGTAGAATGGAGATATCAAGAGTTCTGTTAAACTACACTGAATTTGACATATTTATCAGACTTATATGTAGATATAACAAATTGTCAATTTGAAATTAAAGTCTGGTCTTCAGGTGAGATGTAAGGGTTAGAAGCTTGAAGACGCAAATTTGGAAACTGTCAGCTCAAGAAGAAACTGACTTTTATAGAAAACAACTGAAATGAAATTACATTTTTTACATACTTGTTCTAAACTTCTTCTCATTTTGGAATATATTACCCAGCCTGAGATACATCTATATAAACAACACATTATTGAACTTCAAAGTGAATTTTTAGTTTAAAACATTTTTATGTACTAAAATGCATGATGACTACTAAAAATACTAAGATTCTAAATATGACAATCACTACAAATTTCAAATAAATAATTTTATTGGAAACATGTATTTCATTCTTAGGACTATAAATACAATGAAAACATAAATTATATTAGCTATATAATCTTTATATTTCAAGAGTTGAATACTGTTACCCTTTATTGTGTTTTATATTATATGAAAGTCTGTATTTCTTCAATTCTATAAATGTAAGCAATAGAATATTCCCATGCTACTAATGGAGCTTGAAATTAGGGCAGCAGCTTGTGTATTGCCATCGTGATGATATCAGCAATTCACATGAAAAATGAAACATAACCAACTCAGCTTCTACAGCCACAAAAAATAGTCAGCTCTCTACACCTGAATCAGCTGATCATGTACAGTAATGGATGGTGTGGAGAAAAAAAAAACAAACAACTTTTCAAGGTTTTGCAAAACCAGTGGAAACTTTGTTGACGAAGAACCTCATGAAGTTCTGCACACAGTAAAAAAATTTCCATTTGACTCCAAAGTCCATAAAGTTTTAATATAGGTTCTATACGTCACTCTAGGAAGTAGAGTTTGGTAATTACTGGTATTTGATAAATTCTACTTATAAAAACATGAATTTTTTCCAACTAAAATTATATTTTCATTATGAATTATCAATTGTTCTATATTTAATTCCTAAAAATACATGTGATAACTCAGTCTCAACCAAGATATACTATTGTGTACCTATACAACATAAATTATCAAACTTTAAAAAAGTAACCCAGTATTCCAGAGCCAAGAATATCTGTGTTTGACATGAACTGTGTACATAACTTTACATTAAAATTTCCTTAATTTTTAAAAATGCCATTAGTGAAGGTAAGAAAGTTTTTTTGTTGTTGTTGTTAAAAATAAATCTGTCAGGACTATGCCTAAGGTGGTAGGGCATTTCTTCATCAGATATAAAGTATGATTTTGAGATTTTGAAATGTATGATTTTGAGATTTTGAAATGGAATTCAGATCCTGAAGATAGAGAGAGACATAAAAAATTCACCTTGAGATTTCCAATCCATCTACATTGTGTAGTAGTTTTATTAATACCCCTGCCATCTCTCTTTCTCTCTCTGTGTCTTCTGTCAGATTAGCAAAATATAATGTGAGAAAATAATCATCAGATTATTTGGCATTTCAGAATAACATCTCATATTCACAGAATAATTCTCTAATTCCTTGGATAACATGGTGTCCAGAAAATCTACAAGAACTCTGTAAGTGATCTGAAAGTTTAATGATCCTACTTGCAAATCAATTCAAAAGTAAATTTACACATTAAATTTACATAAAATGCATGTACAAAATCACTTTCCTTAAATTTTGATTATAGAATATTTTTAAAGCTGTATGACAGAAGTTCAAAAAAAAAAAAAAGCAAAACTATACAGTATATATTGTCCAAATAAATTTTTCCACTTATTAAACAAGTGTTGAAGCAAATGCTAAAGAGGAGATAGCTGCTTTATGGAGAATTTTTATATTGGTAAAGAGTATGATACTGAGAGGTTGATAAAGTGATCTATGAACATTTGGCCAACAATAATGTGATAGCTGTCGTTTGCTTTCTTCGAGAGGTCCTTTCTTAGGATTCTTGGTTTCTGTCATAACTTAGATCAGGTTCTGTTCCCTACTTGCACTTCAATCATCATATATTTAGTCAATGTAGGCTGTATATACTGGAATTTAATCTTTTTATTTGGCCTGCTCACCAAAAATGTCTAGCAATACTTCTAGTTGCTTCCCATACCTTGACTATTGTGAATAATGCCACAATGAACAAGGGGTGCAGATATCTCTTAGAGATGGTAATTTCATTTCTTCCTCCAAAAGTGGAATTGCTGCATTATATGGTAGTTCTATTTTTATATTATTTTTAAAGAAACCTCTATACTGTTTTCCACAGTGGTTGCATCAATGTACATTCCCACCAACAGTGCACAAAGGTTCCCTTTCCTCCACATCCTTGCCAGCACTTGTGATCTCTTGTCTTTTTGATTATAAGCATTCTAACAGGGATGAGGTGATACCTTTTTATGGTTTCATTCGTGTTTTCCTGATGATTAGTGATGCTGAGCATTTCTTCAGGTACCCAGTAGCCATTTATGTCTTCTTTAGAAAGATATTTATTCAGGTCCTTTACGCATTTTTTTAAATTAGATTATTATCTATATATTTACACTATTGAGTTGTATGAGCTCTTTATATATTTTGGATATCAACCCCTTATCACATACGTGGTTCGCAAATATTTTTTTCTATTCCATATACTTACTGCTTTTGCATTATGTTATTTCTTTCACTGTGCATAAGCTTTCTAGTTTGATATAGTCTCACTTGTTATTTTTGCTTTTGTGGCTTGTGCTTTTGATGTCATATCTAAAAAATTGTTGCCAACAAACAGCAAAGAGTTTTCTTCTATTTTTTTTTTTTAATGATTTCAGGTCTTACATTTAAATATTTAGTCCAGTTTGAGTTACTTTTTGTGACTGGCATAAGACAAGGATTCAATTTCATACTTTTTCAGTGTGAACATCTAGTTTCCAAACATTATTTATTTGACAGACTATTCTTTCCTCACTGAGTATTCCACAGATGACATTCCAATTAAAAAGAAAGAAGTAAAATGGTCTGTTTGCAGATGACATAATCTTATAAACAAAAAACCATAAAAGACTACCAAAACCTACTAAAATTAATAAATGGATCTGGTGAAATTGCAGAATACAAATATCAACACACAAAAATTAGTTGCATTTCTATATACTAATAATAAACTACTAAAAAAATGAGGAAATGATACTTACAATAGCATCAAAACAATAAAATATTTAAGAATAAATTTAATCAAGGAAGTGAAAATTGCAAATATGGAAAATTATAACACTTTGATGAAAGAAATTAAAGTCACAAACAAATGGAAAGAAAGACTGTGTTCATGAGTACAAAGAATTAATATTGTTAAAATTTCCATAATCTCCAAAGCCTTCTATAGAGTCAATGCAATCCCTATTAAAATTTCAACACCTCTTTTCACACAGATAGAAAAAGCAACCTTAAAATTAATATGAACCACAAAAGACTCCAAGTAGCTAAAGCAATTTCAATAAGAACAGGGCTGGGGGCATTGTACTTCCTGATTTCAATTTATATTACAAAGCTATAATAATCAAAACAGTATGTTACTGGTGTAAAAACAGACAGATCAATGGAACAGAATCGAGAGCTCAGAAACAAACACATCCACGTACAGTTAACTAATCAAGGATACTCAATGAGAAAAGGATAGACTCTTTAATAAAAGGTCTTTTTCTCTGTTTTCTTTATTTTCAGTTTTTCTGTCGGTTCTCCCTGCTAGCTAATTAGCAGGCATTTAAAAATTCTTCCGGCTTGAGTTAAATAAGTCCCATATGAAAGTGTCAAAAATAAATGCATATGTTACACAGTAGACCAAGTATGAGTGTTTCTTAATGATAAATCTACCCCGTCTCCAGATGCAAGTTGCTCACCTTGACTTACAATGATTCAGGTAGAATTATATAATGGCAAAAGTTAAAGTGATATACGAAGGCGTAGCTAATAGCTCTATAAATGTGTTTATCTTTCAAATTACATTTTTCTTCATTTTTGCTAGTCAGGTTAAAGCAACATTCATTATGCATTTTATAAAGTATTTAGAATAACAACATTTGTTTGATTTCCTAAAATGCTACTTTGTTCATCAAGGGTCTCCATTCTGTGCTGTCATTTTTATTTAATTGTCACACAAAACATTTAATTATGTGTGTGTGTGTGTGTGTGTGTGTGTGTGTGTGTATATATATATATATATATATATATATATATATATATATATATATATATATGTGTATATATATATATATATATATATATATATATATATATATATATGTTTGTTTTAATGGAAGAAGAAAGTTCAATTGATTCTATACCCTTTAAACTCAGAAGATTACAGCAATTACTCCTCAATTTATTACACTATGTAACTTCTTCAATCTTGCCACCTAACCAAAACTTAAAGCTCAAAACCATTATATCTCTTTCCTTGAAAAATAAAATAACAATAAAATATAAGAGCAAGAATGCATAAGAAAAAATTGATTATTCAAGATATCTTCTAATGTACCTTAGTTGAGGCAAAAATATTTCTTTCTAATTGCTATTTTACATTATAGAAATTGATTTTCAATACCTTTCAATATCCTTTTCTTTCACCAGCAAATAGATTTCTAGCCCTGTAACTATTCTGAGAAAATTCAATTATAGCTATTTTTTATTTGCCATGTAATTTTTTAATATATTTTACCTATTTTGTCTTCCTCATTTATGTTCAACTTAGTTTATCTATGGTAATTATATAATTTCATGATTTTGATTTTTCTTTCAAGTTCTTTTAATTTTTTTTACCTATCTTATTTTATATATATTTTTTCACAGTTGTCTCTCCAAATTGTCATACATATTACATTTTGAATTGCTGCCTTATTTTATCCAGATTGTCTTTTTAGTGTCTTTTTTTTCCTGAAAAGACTTCCTCCCCACATTTTAAAATAGTTATTTGCCAATACCTGTGATTATATCTTCATACAGATATGTAATTTTTAATATAATGTGAGATGGAGAGGTGAAGTTTCTTCTAAAAAATTGCATTAATGTCGTGGTTGGTAGAGACTCGGTCCTCATGCAAACATCTTGCCCAGATAGACTCTTTTATCCTTTTATTATTTTTTAATTAAAGTATAGTTGATATTCAATATTTTGTTTCAGGCATACAGCATAGTGATTCAATGTTTATATACCTCACCAAGTGATCACCATAAGTTGAGTCACCATCTGTCACCATAAAAATCCATTATGATATTATTGAATGTATTCCTGTGCTGTCCTTTATACCCCAGTCACTTACAGAGGTGGGTTGTGGGGGGATGTGCAAAAATAGTGAAGAAGATTAAGAGGTACAAATTGTCAGACAGACTCTTTTAAAAGATGGAAGGTAGATCGTTATGTCAGAGAGCTTACCACCAAGTAGGATGTTAGGAAAGTCCAAATGGAGCGTGAGCACGTTATGTAGAAAATGAACGTACTTAACTTAATCTGAATTATCCATTTACTGAGGTTTTTATAAGTGTCCTATTAACTAATAGCAGGATTTGATATACTGCACATGAGTGATGCCCATCACTCACTTCAGCAGCAGTAAATGTATCATGTCACTTTATAAATTTATATTGTCTAAATCTTAAGGCAGACATGTGGTTATTCAGAATTGTGTAAAGAGTTTTATCAAAGTCTCCGATATCCAAGGTCACTTATGATTTATAGTATGACAAGAAGCAGAGTTTGCATATTTTCAAACCTCCTACCAACTCCCCTAACTTTTTAAGAAAATATCACATATAACTTTTTATTCTGTCCGCCCCCACCCCACTTGCTGCTTGCTCCTCTTTAAAAGACTCTCTGATACTACCTGTATTTCATCATGCCTTAAAAGTCTAACCAAAAATGAGATGATGATTTCCTCTCTCCTCTCTCATCTTAATGTTAAGTACCTAAATTTTACAAGAAACACTGTCACAAGAATGCTACTTGTTTCTCAAACCGAAGTCCTTGATTGTTTTCTATGTACTATGTTGTCTCTCTCTGTGCTGTACTTATACATCCATACAACACATGCCATCTTACTTCATTTACGATCCAAAGAAAGGAAAGAAATGAGTGGCACAGTTACAAAGCTGGGGAAAACTGGCTCACAGAATCAATGGGCAGCCAGGCTTCAAGTGTAACCTGTACAACCTGATAGATAAAGATCAGGAAAGGACAACTAGGTTAGAGAAGGGCCACCTCCTTTAATTGAAGCCAACAACTCATTACCGATAAGATTAAGGTGCCTCCCAGAAGTCATTAATAAATGTAAATGAAGATGGAAATTTTAAAATTTTAATATGAAAAGGGAGTATGTTAAAATGAGAAAGAAGATATAATAACAGGTGTGAACTCAATGATGATGATCATCAAAGAGCCTAGGGGGAAAAACAGAAGTTGAGGAAGAAGAAGAACATATTAGTATTTCCCTAGCACCATCCCTAAGATGAGTATCCACTCGATCTAAATAACCGGAAGTATCCCCAAATCAGTAGTATCTACTTCATGAGACTACCACAGTTAATTATAAAATCCCCCTCATGTCAGTCCTCATAAACTGATTCTTTATTTACCAACCAACTAAATAATTTTTTTGGGAAAAAAAATTTGAAATAGCTTATCTAAAAAGCAATTCCCTGACTGATATTGATGCTTCTTTTAAATATACTTAGTGTAGTCAATTCATCACTGACTTTCAGCTGTATAAATCTATCTCCTGAATAAGTAAACACATGCTTATTTACAGTGAATGTGGTGATCAGGACCCAACCAGAGAGGCTATGTAAGTACAAAGCTGAGATGCGGTGGGAATACATATTTCTTTTTCTTCTCTGTCAACATTAGCTCCATAGTTTTTAATGCTCAAATACTATATATTTTTAAGTACTTTTTTTTTAAACCTCAAAAAGATGCTATGAATAGTAAGTAGTATAAGGGATAACAATACTTTGAAATATGTGAAAAGCTATAGACAAGCAAGGCATTGTAACCATTCATATATTTAACACTGGGAAATATAATAAAATCGAGTAACTGCAAATATGCACAATGATGCACAATCTACCTATACGGTCGTCTTGAATCTACCCTGGAATAGCACCCTGTGGAGTTTTGGAATCATGATAATGAAACTTCACAACATGAAAGAAAACTTGAAGAAATGTAAGAGATTTTTTAGGAAAAAAAAGACCACCCTTGATTCTTATCTAAGAGAAGGCAAAGAAGGCAGAAGTTTGGAAAATTTAGATTCCCATTAACAAAACGTTCACTAGAGGTTACACCTCCTTCTCTTTGTTTCCTGTGCTCTCTAAATTCACCAAGCTCCATGGCTCTCTCCTTTATCTTTCTATAAGAGAGTTTAGGGACCATCTCGAATGTATGACCTGTGAATACAATTAACTTATTTCACTCTTTGGTGTATCTGCAGAAACTATTAAATACATTTTTAAAAGTAAAAAGTTCAATTAATATTTGTGAACCGATGCCCAAATAAATTCAGTCATGGTGTCATAGCCATCACCTTTCATTCTATTCTGATGCTTTGTAGTCATTCTTGAATATCCAAAAAAAAAAAAAAAAAAAAAACAAGAAAATGTGGGTTTGCACAGCAGTTGAGAAAGATCATGTTGGTATGTTAGCAAATAAGTGGTCACTTTTTTCCCCATTATAATCTGTTTTCTCTCCTCCTGAACATCCTTAGTTACTGCAGATGGGTAAGATAAACTAGATTATTTAGGTAACACCACTTATAGATTTATTTTCAATACCATATTTTGCATTTAAAATAAATTGGTAGTAATAAAATTACAGAATAAAATAATAGCACTTGCATTACATTACTTTCTTTGAATGAAAAGATAATGTATCTACACAATTTTATAGATTTATTCCATTTTCTAGCAACACTGGGCCTGTCATTTAGTTTCATCACTTATAAAATCAGGATATTTATATTACTTATTTTCCACTGTTGGCAAGTTCATTAAATAAGACAAACTCAGTGCATATAAACCATATTAATCAAGGGTTAATATTAAAAACTTAATAAATATTATCCACTCTAGAATTATTTTTTGTATTTGTTTCATAAGATAAAATCAGTTGGACGACAGAATTACTGGTTTCATCTCTATATTCATGTGAGCTAATCTGAACTTTCTAACTACACATGAATTATTTTTGTAATAAAAATTATTTTAATTTTGAGATGAATGACTGTACTTTGTGAGGCACACTACTGAATTTTGTGTACTGTTACTATTTTACTTGAATAAAGGGTTCCTTTTGCTTCAACCATAACCACTATTCTGAACATTTAAGCCTTCCGTGTATAAAAGTTGTTCATCCCAGTCTCTTTTGCTTCATTAGTTATCACTTAATTTTTTTTCAAAACATCTAAATTTACCAAATTTTTACTGAAGATTTTTGTGAGCAAATATGCAACTTCTATAGGTTACTCTTCTCTTTTGTCCTTTATAATTACTAAACATAATAATTAGGAAATTCACATTTGACACAAAAGCATTCATTTACTGAATTATGAACTATTACAGGAGAAATGGACGTAATTACTAAGTTATTTTGAATTCTTGAAGTTCCATAGCAAAAATAATTGCAGGCCTTTTGGGGGCCAGGACTTCTCATTATTCTTCTTTATATTCCCAGCCTCTAGCATAGTGCATGATAAATTAAGTATTTAAATAGAATTAGCCAAGAAAGCTCTCATTTCTATGGTGCTTTACAGCAAAATAAGATCAGATGAGTCAAAGGAAAAATGTCAAAATGAAACCATTCATTCATTTCATTTCTCACATATCTTCATTGTGCCAGAAGTCAGAGGTAGTGCTAGGAACAGAAGTAAAAAAAACCCAAAAACTCTATACGCTTCAGTTTGGGACCTATCACTAAAGGTTTGTGGCATTAAATACTTTAAGAAAAATTAATTAATATAAAGAACATTATATTAGTTCTTCTGAAAGTGTTTAAAAATATTTCCTATGTAATAGGTGTTGCTGTGTCTCTATTTAAAAAAAGAAAAAAGAAGGTAACTCAACTGTAGGTAAATTCAAAAATTGATGGAAAAACGACAAGATTTGTACAAAACCTGTGATTTTGTTTGTATGCATGGCTGTTTTATCAGAATGGGCCGTATAAGTAATTTATTAAGAATTCAGAATGTAGTTTTAAGGGCTTACATATCTGGGAGACTATACAGAAGGGCAAAAACAAGCCTGGCCTCTAGGATGAAGAGTACTGCCAGGCCAGCAAGAGCGAATGACAGGCTTTTGCCAGCTTATAATAAACACTGCAAAAGGTCCCCAACTAGCATAGCAGTATTGTTTCTTCGTGATGAATACACTCTATCCTTTCTACCTGAGCTTGGGAACATTACCAAACTCAAAGGGAGGATGGGTGGAAGGATCACTCCTGAGCTTCCACCCATTTTCTGTTGCTAAGGAAACCACTCCCTTTGTACATGCTCAGAATAGCAGGTTCCTTTGAATCCTGCCTTTCAAGCTCTCTTTTTTTTTTTTTAAGCGAACATATAGCTATATAACCCACATTTTGAAATGGACACCAATTTATTGTTTGTTTCTTACTGTTTGGTAAAGATGTCTCGCCCGTTAAAGATGATTTATACCTGCAGATAAAAATACTGGAGACAGACAACTTCTTTGGGTTGTTTTCTTTACTGTAAAATCTACAGTGCATTCCAATCCACAAATGAGTCGGTAAATCTAAGATATCGCTGTGGCCTGTAAATATGTATTGCTTAGCAGTGGCTCAAGTAATTTACAATTTTGATATGTGATGGGACTGGGAAATATCATACTTAATTACTCCATAGTGACACTTATTATACATTAATATAGTTGCTGAGAGATCCTTTGCTGACACAATATGTATCTTCTTTCTTTCACATAAAAATGTTGTAAAATTTCCCCAAATTTGCTTGTTTAATATGTTGTGGAAGAACTGGCTCGAACACTAGATTTCAATAAATTGGCTTTCAAAGATAAAAGATGAAAATTAGAGTTCTATTAAACCACAGTGATTGCTTTGTATATTCGCCAGCCATTAGCAACGGCATGTGTGGACACTGGCCATAAATACTAGCTGATTTCATAACTTGGATTGTAAATGCTATAATTATATGTTGTAATTCACATTATACAACTGGGAATCACAGCCCAGTCTGCACTTTTATTACCACATTCTCATTAATGTCCTGTTTATTTGAGATCTTCCAAAGAATTCCTTTGAGCACCCATCATGATATTTTTAATTATACTCTTTATATCTCTTCAAAATGTTTTGGACCTGTCTTACACACTTTGATGTGCATGATGCCCTAAAACCACAGACTACAAACCCAAATTACATCACCGAGAAGTTAAAATGGTTTTGATTATTGTATCTATAAAATAATTTCCTTCACTTCGTTATGTCTATTCAGTGATTATAGCTTCTAATTGTTTCAATTTCAGTTTTAGATAAAAGTATACTCCTAAGCATTAAATTGGCTTATTTAATTGACTTCTACAATTGTGTATTATTATGCTTACTTATTTGACTTGCCTATTGCTTTCATTCTAGCAGCCATTGACATAATGCCACTTCCCTGCAGAGACAATATTGTTTTACGCATAAAAAGAAATATAAAAGCATAAACATGTTTTAATTTCAAGGAGACTATTTCGCTGATAAGAATAAGAATACATAATTTAGTTTGCTCACTGCTTTTCTTACTTTAGTTGTTCAATAAATATATGCATTCTGTAATGTTAAGCATTAATTTTAATGTACTAAAATTATATATTTGTATTCACCTATTACAATTTGGGGGTATATACAGGGCTTCACATTGCCACTGCTTATCAGCTGGTTAAAGAATTGATTTAAAATTTCAATATTTGATACTATTTTATTCCTCAGAGACCCATATCCATTCTTATTTCATTAGTCAGCAGTGTATCGGTAGCTTGATTTTAAAAACAAAACAACCGCTTTGGTTCATCAGTTTTATTTTTTGCCTTCAATAGTATCATGTTCGATGGCTTTTGTTGGCTTATTGCACTTTAATTAGCATGATGCTGTGTGCCTTTAGTAGCATGCTGCTACGCTACCCTTAATTGAAATCTTTCTTTTGCGTCTGTGATCACCGTATCACCTTGACGCCTGGGAGTGCTGTTATTGCAGAGTGCGTGGCGGTGTTGCATTAGCCCTTTGAAGCTGCAGAGTTTGATTAGCAGGATTAGATGAGCTGCTGAAGGGTGTCTGACTCTCAGCTCTAGTGTCTTCAAATGCCTTTTAGAAATTACCTACTTACCTTAATACTATAAATATGCAGATACTTAAATACCACTTACTATATAAAGTGAAAATTTATAGTGGAAATTTGATTTAAAGGTCATGGCTTCAGCATGTTTGACAAAAAGGTCATTCCCAATTTCGAACCCAATGGAAAATGGTTCAAAAGCAAGAAAAGGCATATGAGATCTTTTCTTTCTATCCCCCTTGGACTGTAGAATATTTACACACCACCTACTAAGAGGTAGTTCTTTCCTTTTGGGGTTTTCTCTATGCTTTTTCTAACATACTAGTACATGCTTTTAAGAGTTCTCAGAATGCTCCTAGAAGGTGATGGGATTAAACATTTTTAAAAATTAGATAAAAAAAATAATCAGAGGTGAAGAACAAACAAACGTTTTAACAAACGTGCAACATTCCTTTGTCAAAGTAAAAATTTTTTAAATTATATTCAAATAGAGAACGAAAAACAAAAACAAAACCAAAAACATCACGCACCTTAAAGGTTGGCACAGAAGTAATCACCAGACAGAGGTTGGAGGCTTGGAGAATTATGAAATAAGAATAGTTTGAAGATTTATGCAAGAAGATTTTCAAAGATAATGAGTCCAGAAACAACTGTATCCCCTTAAATATTCTTTTTAAAATGGATAGGAAAATAACAGCAGGAAGGAACATAACGTTGTTAGAGAATTGTCCCCTTTTCTTCAACAAAACTTAAAGCGGTCAGTATATAATTCATTACGTTCTGAAGAATTCAATGGTCAGAGAATTGCTGGGCCATTTCCATGGCCTGCAGGTGACCAATAAGTCTGAAAGGGCTGTCTCTGTAGGGATCTGGATGGCGCCTGGGGTTGGAACGCAAGAGCTTGAGTGGCAGGAGAGAACTCTGCAGCAAAGAGCTGGAAATAAATTGAGTAGGTTTGAGGGACGGGAATTTCAAGTGTATAGAAACTGTGTTCTTTGATGATGTGGCTGTAAATTATTTTCTTCTTTGTGGATGAATCTATAGTGTACAAATTTCCTAAAATGACCAGGAGTATTTTTGTAATCCTATTTTTCTTTAAGTTATTTGATTCATTCATTAAAATGGGTGGCTCTAGATGCAAATGCCCCTACATTTTCACTACTAAACTCTTTATATAGAAAAGGTGTCAGCTTTATAAACCAGCTGGTAATCCTAGCTGAAGTATTAGTTTAAAATCGCATGTATGCGATGTTAGTTAAAATATGTGGAACTTAAATTGAAATCTTATGTTTCAACTAAATGTGTTTTATAAACATATTGTGTGGAAAAAAACATTTCCAAATTTTACACTCTAGCCATCATATATACAATTACAGTGAATTATTTGTGAAAACTGTAACACTTTTTGATACAACCTTTAGTAGTAATGATAGCAAAGATATTAGTAAATAAAAAACGATGCACATAAATCTTGGCCATCTTATCTGGGTGAATATATACTACATTTTTTAAAATGACATAAATTTCTTCATTATAATATAAAAAGAAAGATTCATAGTATATTACATGTGTATGTGTATATACATGTACATATGTGTGTATAAACACATATAATCTTATAAAATGAAGGTATTAGGAAAACCAATACAAAAAACATATTAGGTTGAACTACATGAAACTGTCATCTTTGTAGATCTATGTGTATATATGGTAGGTTTGCGATTTAAAGAAAAGTTGGTTTCTGCTACTACAAGAGAAAGCATAATCCAACATTAAGTTTGAAAGTCTTCACAATATATCTAATAAAATAGAGGATTATTTCTTGAAAATGTATTTTGACCAATTTGAATATACTAAAGTAAAAATATAGACTAGATTTAGAAAGTTGTTAAATACTTTCTAGTGTTCCCTCAAGTGGATCATTTTCAAATAAGAAGATAAAGAAGTTTAATTCTTTTTTTATTTGTGTAAACTAATGCTCATCTAACATTTTTAAGTTGCTGTCTATAACCTTAAAAATATTAAAATTTACTTCATATGAGTCATGAATCTTCAAATTCTAAAGTGCCAAATTTATAATAAAGAAGCTAGTGTGCCATACTATTTTAAATATCTAAAAAGCCAGAATATTGAAAAATATGAAAGCTCCTATTTTATCATTTTTTGGCCTACTTATACAATATTTTGCTAACCTAACTAACAGAAACAGTAAGAAGTGTTTCTGAGTAGGTTTGAGGGACAGGAATTTCAAGTGTATAGGAAATGGGAGAATGTGCCACATGGTTCAAAAATCTTTATATGGTCAACACTGATTGAGTTGCATGAACATTCCGTTCCAATACCTGATCATTTTTGGTTAAAAGTAATAAATAAATAAATAAATAAATAAATAAATAAATAAATAAATAAATAAAAACCCAAGAAAACTACCAACAAAAACTACACCTTGCCATGTCATATTCAAACCTTAGAAAATCAAGATAAAATATATCTTGAAAGAAGCAAGAGAAAAGGACCAAAATAGAAAGTTCTGCGTTATATAATTTATACTCTAAAAGGTATAAATAAAGATTAAGAACTCAGAATGAGAAGGCTGGATTTACAAAAGACTGACAGTGCGTAATGAAAACAATTACTTATATGGAATACAAATTTTAAACATATATTTTAATGGCATTCTAAGGTAGATGTTAAAGGAATGATTTAATAGGTAACATGCTAGAGGGAGAAAGGAGAAACGGGGATGTCGGCACACCCAGATTCAATTCACACATATTAGAGAAGAAGGGAATTGGAGTAATCAACTAATTTCTTCATCTTCTATAAGGGGTTTTAAAATAATTGCATTGTTCTTTACTTAAAAATTAGAGAAATTTCAATTTATAGGATATTGATTACATAGTCCTGATAATATAAATACATGTGTATGGCAGAAAACTTTAAATGGAGACCATTATAGGAGGAAAACAAAACAAAACCAAAAAAAACACCATGAGCAACCAAAATCTGAGGTCAGAAAAAAATAGAATGCCAGTGTGTATCTTCATTTTTATCCAACACAAGGTCACTTGGACCCACACTTAAGAGAAGTGCCCATACTATATGTAGCTTGTTTTCCTCTATTAGTATTTTGTAAACCCTAACTCTGTATACATTGAGTTATTTTCATATTAATCCAAAATTTAAGTTATTACTCATATGTAAGCAAACATTTAAATGTTCTAGATAATTTAATATTTTTAAAAAGTTATTTTATAACTTTATAAAAAGCATTTATTTACTCCATTAGTAGGAGGCATTCATGTAATTCAAAAATAAAAATAAGATCTAAAAATAATATTAAGCATAGTAAAATGTCTTTCCTCTTCAAACCTCATCCTAATTTTATCCATGCCCTGACACATACATGTTATTAATCTTTAAGCATTTACTAGAAAATGTGAATAATTTCTGAACACATCGGCTTGAACTTCCTTCATAAATGATAGAAATAGTAATATGCATAATTCTGTCCCTGATTGTTAACACTTAAAATTCTTTTTTCCATTTTTTATATAGTTTCACAGCATTCTCATTCTGTTTTATAGATGCACAAAATTTTGACATCATTGTGTGGTTGCATGTAATTTATTTAACCAGTCCTCTATTGGTAGACATTTGGGTTATTTCCAAGACTTGCTATCATAAAATATTGCAGTAAATAACCTTGTGTATGCATGATTTTATGTGTGCAAGATGTATACTTACAATAAGATTTGTTGTGTCAAAAATTAAAGACTTATTGTGATGATGCTTTCACAATATATACAGATATTGAATCATTTCTTATACACCTGAAACTAATATCATGTAATATCTCAATCATACCCAATAAAAAATAAGATATATACATTTATATTGTGGTAGATTGACCAATTGTCTTCCATAGGTGTTGTGACAGATAACACTCTAATTAGAGATGTCTTGATTTGTCTCATTCTTCAACACAGCATCAGTCCTGTCAGATCTTTGACTTTTTGCCAATTGTTTGTTGAAAACTGCCAACTCACTAAATTTTAATTCACACATGAACCTATTTCATAACTTTAAAAGCTGTTTACATTTCCTTTTTTTGTATTTCCTTTTTTGTAAGTTCTTTACTGATATTCTTTATTTATATTATTGTCTTTAGTTTTTGGTCTTTTTCATATTAGTTCCAGAAACTGATAACATATTAAGATTTATTTATAATGTGAATTACAATATCTTCTTTCAGTTCATCAACTGTTTTTTGACATTGTTTATCTTGTTTCATTTTTTCTTTTTGCTATGAACACAAGATTTAAAATTTTGTGTGATCTTGTATAACATCTGGATTTTGTTAAGTTTTTAAATGGTGATAATAGTTCTTATATATTTCTAATATAAGTAGGATGCTCTTAGTATAACTTCACTAAATTTGGTGTTCGGTTTGAGATTTATACAATTATATCTTTTATCATGTTAAGGAACTATTTATTATTGTTTTAGTAAGTATCTTTCTTTCATGTACATTGTTGAATTATGTCAACTCATTTAACTTCTGCAGTGATGGGCATGTGCTTTTCATACCTCCTTCTCATATATTTGTAAATATATCACTTCATAGAAAGACTTGAACATTTTCACACATTTGCCTCTAAAATTATTTTAATAGCATTACAATTACCTTTTATTTAATAGCTTAATAGCAGTTGTTTGGGAATATATGATCTTGATATCTTCAGATAAGATGGATCCATAATAACCATTTTTAATTTTTATATAAATATTTCTGAATTTTACAGTTTTTACAAATTATGTTTTCCTAGAAAATTGTCCATGTTATTTTATTTGGATTTTAAGACATAGTTTGGAAGAGATGAATGAAATTGTTCTTTATAATTTTTAAAATTATTTTTCCATCAATTAAATTTTTGTACTTGCTCTTTTTATTTTTTTAGCTCTCATTTTTTTTTAATTTTTAAAACAAAACAAAATAATTATAAATTGTTTTTGTTTTCTGTTCTAATGATTAAATTAACTTCTTTCCTTTATTCTTTATTTTTAGTTCTTACCTCCTCCCTTCTTTTCTCTCTCTCCCCTTCCCTTTCTTTTTCTTTTTCGTTTTCTTTTCTTTTTTTTTTTCTTTTTCTTTCCCTTCCCTTTTCTTTATGCTACTAAATATATGACCCGTATGGCCATTTTTTTGTTGGTTATTTGCTCATACATTCCTTTACTTATGGTCAAAATGTATTGTGAAATTGTTTCTTCAAGAAGGGCTAATGAAAACTTCTTGCATTCTTTCATGTTAAAAGCTTATTTTAACCTGTTTGCTTGAAGGATAACAGTGCTGAAAACTCCTTGTGTCACACTTTTCATGTCGAAGACTCTTGCAGGTAATATTGCATTGTCTTCTAACACTGAAATTTTCTACGGAGAATTCTGAGATAATACAGTTATTTTTCTTGCAAAAAAAAAGTGAGCTGATTTTTTTTTTTTAATTCGGGCCACACAAGAAAGCATGTTTTTATCTTCAAACTCTAAAAATATCATTAGGATGCAATGTGGTATAAACTATTCTGAGGAAATCTGCCCTGACATATTTTGTTCATTCAAAACTTGCATATTCAAGTCCTTTTGTTGTTGTTAAGAAATAATTATATTTTCAAATACTCCCTCTCTTCCTTTATTTAGGTTTTTATTTTTTCTGTGGGTGGGACTCCATCACATAAATATTCAATCTTCTTTGCTTTATTCATCATTTTTCTCTTTTTATTTTTATTTTTATATTTTTAATTTTGCTTTCATTTTTATGCCTTTTTTTTTTCATTTCTATTTGCTACATTCCTCTTCTTTGCTTTTCTCAATATTTATTTTCCCATGGGTCCTTTCGGTTTTATCTCCTGATCTGTAAAAGGTTTTTTTCCCTTTACTTTTACATCTGAGATTTGGCAGCTTGTGTTTCATCTCTTATCAGTTTACAGATTTTTATTTATAGAAGTTATTGCTTTTTTAAGATTTTAAAAAAAATATATTGCAAACTGGTCATAATTTTCATATGCTTTAGAATAAGAATTTCTCTGGTAAAAATCTTACATTCTTATATTTTGCTGCCCTCCTTCCCTGTTTTTTGACTTTTTATTATAGTATCTTTGTATAAATGGTGTGGAAGATGGAATTCTAAAAAGGACTTCAGCGACCCATCCCCTTATAAAACTTGTCCTCTTTAGTGCAAATGGAATCTCTATCATACCTGTAATCAGTAATATCTGACAAAGATGAAGGGGTTTTACAGATATAAGTAAGCTTCCTGATAGTTGATTTCGAGTCACTTAAAAGAGAAACTAACCTGGATGACCTAACCAGATGAGTCTTTAGCAGGTAGACTAGGCTCTTAGTGGAGACAGATACTGTCCTGCTGCTACCAACACCTGAATCGGCCTTGGAAAAGGGCCCCAATCCTCCAGTGAGACTGCATTGCTGGCTGACACCTAATTTCAGATGGGTGAGAATTAACTAACCCCTGTCTACACTCCCGACCAACAGAAACTGTCCAATAAGAAATGTAAGTTCTACTTGCTAAGTTTGTAGAAATTTGTTATGCAGTAATAGAAAACGAATACAAATGGTATGCTTGTTCTGTACGTGTTACTTATCATTTAATGTGTTTTAGTTTTCTGTACTACATTTCTAAGTTCTTCCTGAAGGCCTTTCTTCTTTTCCAGAAAACATAGACGCGTACTGCTTGCGACAAATAGGGCTCACCCCATTGCCCCTTCGGTAGCCTTGAACCTTCTGCTTTTATGAACAATATTGGCCTCAGAAAATCTACCAGCATCTGGCATTTCGCTCCTGGATCTGCATCCATTATCAATCAGTGTGCATAATTTTTACATTTTAAGGGATAGCCGCTTTTCAGAGGAGACACAAAGTTGCTGTCACGCTCTGAGAGCTTCCACTAGTGAGCCATGTTGCCACTCTCTACCTTCATTCTATCCCACTGTTTTTTCATCTTGACTAATATTGACCAACTGGAATTGTCCTTAGAGAATTAATTTTTCTCCTAAATTAATGTAAATTATAGTTATCAAGGAGTTCCCCCCATTATTCATTTTGTTCTTTGAATTATGTCCAGAAGAAGAGAGAGCGGATGACTTATGCAGCTCATGCTGACAACCAGTCATGAATGTTTGTTGATAATGATTTTAAGTGAGAATAAACACTCTAATATTTTGCTGCTGTACATTTTTACATATAGCCCATATAAAGTCCTGTCCCTAAAACAGTGCTACGTTTTAATAAACATAGTTTCAAAAACAGCCAACTTATGGAAGCATGTGTAAATATCTTCTGATGTCTCTCAAGTGGCAGTACATGACACAGTCTCCCCATTTCATCCCCTTTCCCTGTCTGTCTAATGCTAAGACCTTGCATGTCTCTCTCCTGCAATTCCTCAAGTCAGCCCATAATCAGTTTTGTAATCTATCATCTATCTATCTATCTATCTATCTATCTATCTATCTATCTATCTATCATCTATCTATCATCTATCAATCATCTATCTATCTATAATTATCTGCTCCTTGTAATTTTCTCTCCTTTCTAATAATAATAATTATAGACTTCCTGGCATTTCCTGCTCTTCCTCACTGCACATTCCCTTTATTCTACAAAAGGAAGACCAGACAAAGAAAAAAGTAGAATTACCCATAATAATAGGAAGCGAGAAAGGAAAAGTTTAAGAATATTTGTTTCTATTGTTATCCATCAATCATATATTGCTTGTATACAATCTTTTATTAGGTGTCTGATATTTCTATGTGTGTAACATGATTCACTTTCTGAAAAGTACCTCCTGGTGTATATTTTACTTTCTAGTTCCTTTACCATTCTCTATGGTTCTAGAAGTTTTCTTTTTCTCTTTCCTATATTTGCTCACTCTGCCTCTTTTACTCTCATTTCCAGTTTCATAAGTAATTTCTCACACGTCTTTTGGTTTCTCACCTTTTCACCTCTCAGTGCAAAATTACTCTTTCTCCCCTCCCAGAAAATGACTTTCTCTTTCATCTCATACCTTTGGCGTTCATTTCCTGTGGGGTTCCATCACAAAAGGCAGCAGGTGATGTTAACTGTTTAAAACCCATGGAGGAAAAAATAAAATAAAATAAAATAATAGGCATCTGTTGTCATAGCTGAATGTATATACACACATTCGCTTCAGGTGCAGTAAATTGTCACAAAGAGATGTTCATTAGTTTTCTGACATGATGATTTGCTTTTTCCAATGTTAGCATATTAAAAAGAGGAGGTAACCTAAAGCACACTGATTTTCTTTTTTAGGATTTCTAGCTATAGTGGCAAGGATCAGACTAACCAGAGTGTGACTTTGAAACAGATAATGTTAGTATCAGGCGACAAATGTTCTAAGACCCATTCGGAATTTCCATTGGACATGAAAATATCTTTCTAAAACCTTCCTGGTGTCTAGAATATTTAACTGCTAAAGCAATGTCCTAACACTGCTGGTTTGAGTTTTTTTATGGGCCATTAAGTTGAGTGCAAAAGTCATAAATTATCTGTAAAAGCTACCCAAATTATAGCTATCTGTGGTTTTTTGATAAAGGCCAAGAATGTGTTTTAAGAAAGCATACCCCATTGCATGGGCAACAGCCAACCATGAAAAATATGCCTACTATCCTCCTTGTTTAAAGTTTTCTGAGCCACTTAAATGTTGCCACCAAACTCCTCTTCAAAAAGAAATTCCTCTTTAATACAGATTTATAATAAATATTGCCAATATTCTCCTTAGTTACATGTTTGAAAGAGTATGCCAGCTAAGAAAGGGAAATCTCTGCTTTAAAACTGTCTTGTTTTGTTTTGGGGTGAACCAGAAAAAGCATTTATAAAAAAAAAAAAACAATTATTCTTTCAACTTCATAAGATCATAAAACTCCAATCTACCTGAGCTAAACTAATACAGCTGAGTCTTATTAATACGCTTACCCAGAACAGTCAAACATCAAAGACAAAAACATCTGTATTCTAAATCAGACTTTATTTTATTTAAGAAATAAAAATTATGCAGGTCTTTTCATTTTGGAAGTCTAACATATTTCCTGAATCTCAATGTTTTGTGACTTATGGCCACAGTACTGTCAGGTCTGGAGATGATAGAGAGAGCTGATAGCAGCCTTTTTTTGCTAATTAGAATAAAAGATAATAAAAGTATTTGCTGTTTATACTTTATCCTGTTTAAAATTGTTTTTCAATAGTCACTCTCCCCTACACATGCATTAAGAGGTTTCTAGAGAAGTATAACATTTATGATATATCCTATGTATATTTAAACCAAAGAAAATACACAACTACTAAAGACATTTAAATAGGGTGTTATATATTATTTATTTACTTTAAATAGTGCATGAAGCAGTGCTCAGAGAACAAAATTGTAGTTTTTGCCCCTAATAATTACAGCAAACCATGATTGCTATAGATCTGAAAACTGTAATTGTTGTCTTCTAACTTTGATTTTTCAGCGGAGGGATGCTTTTGCTTTTCACAAAGGGAATACTGAACAGATTGGGATCCAGGCTTCAGCTTGAGGGCTCCTGCGCTCATCTGGCGGTTAACTGAAGTGATTTTATAACATTTGTCAGTTAACAAGTCAGTCGACAATGAGAAAAACAAGAAAACTTCGGGATACTACACTGAGATCTGGGTTATGTAAAGACAGCTACGATCTTTCAGACTCAGTGTCCATTTAATTTCTACGTTTCACGTGGTACCCTCATTTACAAATCATTATGATTCATCAGCCAAGCAGGCAGTGTACCTGAGTCAACAGACCCGATGCTTTTTACAGTTACGTTCCTTAAGAATGATTTTGTTCGGAAACTTTTCTGCGGTTACTGTGTTTGAAAACTGAGAATGTTGACAAGGAGAGTTTTGGCAGCAGAAAAACAAAGGACTTTAGCCTTCATTTGGTTTCTTGCTCATATTTGTGAGCATCATGACTTTTTCTTGCTATCTGTGAAATACTTTTACCAAATAATTTGCTTTAATAAAACAAACAGTAGGAGATTTGTTTAATAACATATTATAAATGTAGTCCAGAGCTTGCTAGCAGAGAGGCTGTAATTACATTGTGGTACAGCTATGTCCCATTGCCTAACATTTTTCCCAAAAAGTCGTGCGTAAAACTGCTGCTGTTTATTTGCCCATGATTTCGCCCTTCAGCAGGGCCTGCCTGGACCTCTCCTCTCTATGGTTTCGTTGAGGCAGTTAAACTAGCGATGGAGTACCAGCGTGGTTTCGTTCACACGTCTGGTGTCTAAGACAAGATGGCTGCAATGGCCAGGTGCTGGCGGGACCTCCTTCTCTCTCCCTTTGTGGACTCTCATTCCTTCGGGCATCTCTTCCACATGTCTCTCAATAGCAAGGTGACCAGGCTTCTTCCCATGACAGCCAGTGTCCCAGATGGAAAAAAGGATAACTGGCGGGCCCTAGGTCTAAGCCTAGAACTGGCAAAACATCACTTTTAGCATGTTCTCTGTCAGGAACAAATCACAGCTGGGTCAAGGTCTAGGGGAGGTGGAGCCAGCAAGGATGGGAAAGATGTCTGGAAGCCTTCTTTGCACAAGAGCCATAGCAATTTGCTAAGAAATAGGTTCATATTATTTAGTTTGTTAATTGAGTAGCCTTGGGTAAACCTCTTTCCCCACCTAACCTAACCTTCTCAACTACCTAAAATTATCAACTGCAAAAAGACTGTATGTTAACCCTTACTTCACAATGTTGTTGTGATCATTAAACGAGATGATGTCCATACAACACTAAACATTACCAGTCACATTGTATATTGCAATAATGGGAATTAGTATATAACCATAATGTATGATTCCCATTAATCTCCAAACCATTTTAATATAAAGTGGATTTATAGAATTCACTGATTTCAGAGAATAGTCTGGCCATGCGAAATTTCAGTAAATCAAAATTTTTCATTTGTAGCTCTGAAAAGGTCTGTTTGTATAAGACTTCCCTCTATATTTTATGTAAAATCAAAAATAGCACAGTTAAAAATTGCAGTATGAAACTGGCAGAGATATTGCTACTTAAAATACTTGCTTACACATTGCTTGGGTAGTATAATTGCTAGTATTAAATTCAACCGCTAAACTTTGTCTTACATGGTTAACTATAAAAAGAAGAAATAACAAATTCTTTTTAAAAAGACCTCCAGACAGTATTGTAAAACAGAATATCAGAGATCCTATGAGTACTTTTCTACAAACCAACTACTTCTGAATAAATCAATGTCTAGAAAGGATGGGAAAATACTTTTCTTACTAGATATACATTACAGCAGAAAACTGAGGTCCCATGAAGTCAGAAAAAAAGGATAATTCATTGAAATACAAATTTACATTTTAATCTCAGAATTTTCCACTGTCTTTTTTCCCCAGTGGAGAAGTCAGACCTTTGTTTATCTATGACTCAGGGAAAACTGGATTAAAGGCAAAAACTGATAAAGGGTAATGTCTATTTCTGTCTGTTAAAAGCCATATGATGGTAAATTTTATGTGGCATGCCTTGAGTGGGAGGAGAGGGAAGAAAATAAGAGTGAGATGGAAGAGAAATATTTTAGCCCAAACTGGGAAGAGGTGATGTCCGAATTTTCTTTGCATCTGTGCTCAACCTGAAGGGCTAATCTGAAATCCTCATTGAGGAGCAGCCTGAGAAGAACTAAGAGACCCTGCCCAGTCCTTGTGAGTGTGTAGTCTAAGACTAGCTGCATTGTGCTACATGGATAAGGGATAACATTGAGTTTCCTTTAAAGAAGAACTTCTCATGAAGGAAAAGGGACTTGAATAAAAACCCAAGACTTAGATGACTTGGAGCAACGCTGATTTTGGCTCAGTGTAGCTGAGGTTTGAAGCGCCCTCTGAGTACTGGGACACGTGCGTGGGAAGAATAACCTTGTACACAAGTGAGATGCAAGGGCGGAGCATGAGATGCTGAGTCCCCTGTCACTTGCACAGAGAAATGTCCCGGGGCCATGTGCTGCTGCAGCAATGGGCAGTGCCATTCAAAGCACCAGCTCTTAGAGGCAGTAGTGAGCTTCCGGTCAGATTCTCTCTCCTGTCCTATGTCTCTGCACCAAATCAAGCCACTAATATAATACAATAAAAATATAACAATGAAAATGTAATCTAAAATTGGTGTATCACATGAAGTGTCAAAATGAATTCTTACTGAGACCTTATTGATATGTACTAATTTTTATCTTCATTTGAAAGATAAAGATGTTATTGTCTAACATAGGTAAATAGGTATTTGTGTGTATGTGCAAGAAGAAACCAAGCATTTTCTTATTAGATCTAACTCTTTATCTTTAGGCAGTAGTACACAGTAGGCGCTCAATAAGTATCTGAGTTGTTAAATTAATGTGTATGTAGAAATCTTTGTAACATATAAATAAATACTTTTCTAGTAGATTGGCAGGAAATATGCAACCATGTTCTTATCAGTGTTTATATCAGAGTTATTGGATTGTGGAAATTATAAGATAAACACAATAAAATGTAGATATGTGAATAACATAGGCATGTGAAGAAAATTTGCAAGACTACTTAGATGTCTGATTCCCACTATGTTTATGCTAGAATAATTTAATGTGGCTGCGACATTCAACATGGTTAATCTGAAATCCCTATTGAGACACATTATTAATTAAACAATATCGAGCAAGTAAGACAGACTTTTCATCTATAGAATTGGACACTACAGTTGACCTTCTGTATTTGGGAAAGAATTAGAGCTGTGTGTAACAAGCTGGTTACATTGTCTAGTAGAGAGCTAGCTCTCAATAAGTGTCCTCTACTACTGTTACTTATGAAAAGAGTTGACTCTTCATACATATGAGGTATATGTAGGTATTTAAAATAATAATCAATTTGAAGGCCTCCATGAGAAAGACCCCCACCTTGAGCTAAAGAGTTAATTTTTCATTTTTTTTAAGAATTCAAGCACATACTGTTTCTTAATGTGTGCTAACTACTGATTCAGTATCCCTCACCAGCTGAGAAATCCGAAATAATACACAGTGTTGAGAGTGTATGAAAAAATTATTCTACTCTTTGTTTAAAAAATACCACTTCAAAATATATATTAAAAGTCCAAAGCCAAAAATAAACATTTATAAAAAGATATGATCTGTTTACATCATCACACGTGAAAGTCAGTGTCTCCATTTTAATAATTAAAGTCAGTTAACTTCACGTGCTCATTTGAATGTTTAGTGTATGGATCTGACTGTGTTCCGTCTGACATCTCACATTCCTGTGTATGCAATGCTTTGACTTGGACTATGTGATTAATAAAATGTATCTAGTGTTTGCTCTATTTCCTATTATTTTTTAAGGCAGAAAAGAAAATTAAATGCCTCAAAACCTTTCACCTTTGTGATTTTGTAACTTATGCTTCTGAAGAAAGTTTTTTTTTTTAAGTTTAAACTTAATTACTGAACTGCATATCAGCTGCAGCTCACATATCTATTAAGAAATAGAGTAATGTGCTATAGATTAACCAAATGCATATGGAGCCTACCCATTCTGGTAGTTATAAGTTGTAAGTTGCAATGCTCTGACTTTGAACTTCTAAGATTTCAGGTACAATTGTGCCCTAACTTCAGGACTGTGTTGCTCTCTCTCTTTTTTTTTTTTATTTGAGCTTCAAGAATAATCAGAGATAATTATACCAAAAAAAGGAGACATTCTCTGTTAAAAAAATATTACCAAATTTTGAACATATGCTTCTTACCCAGATCTATACTCTCAAGTCCTTGAATACTTAAATCGATGAAATGTTAAAGCCATTACTTGTCTTTTTATGTGTTTTGATTTATATAAAGGCTGCCTTAAATTAAGGAGTGGCATCTTGCCTAAGAAATAAGAAAGATCAGATATGCTCAATGGGCATAATTCAGAGTTGATGAGCTTTAACTGATTAAGAAACAAATAAATAAAGCACAATAGCAGTAACCACAACAGCTAAGGATAATAAATCACATTTGAGCACAGGGAAGCAAAACACAAATTCTAGTCTATTTGTGTAAGTCCATCAATTAAAAATATATTCTCCAGACTTTGTGTGCTATTGTGAACATCAAAACAAATCATGGATTTCAGAAAATTAATCTTTTCTGAGAGTAGTTTTATTATCTGTGGTCCATAGTATGGGTTATAAAAAATTGATTTCATGCATCCCACGTTACTTTTATAAACTTTAAGAAAGAACCAAGCAGAGTAAAGCAACTCTGCAAAGTGATGAACTGTGTCCTAAGTTTCCTTGTCTGGAATGGCCTTCCTCATCTTCCTCTTTGTCCTCTCAGAACCCAGAGTCCTGGTAAATAAAGTTCCCCTCCTTCTGCAGGGTTTTCCTCAATTAAACTAACATATGACTGCCTATTATAGAACTTTCCTAAGAGTTCATTACATACATGATGCCTGGGACTCATACACAGTCAGGACTCGATAAATATGTTTCTTTAAGTGAATATGAGCAAATATATTTTTGGAATACAGGAAGAAAGCTGTTCTTTATAGAGTACAAATGTGGTCTTGCTCTGCTCTGAAGACTGTCATGTGCTTCTCCTAGCATGTGTGGTAAAGGACTCAATGTCACTTTTGTGGTTTTTCTGCCCAAAAATGCATGACCTAAACCTAATAATAAGAAAATATCAGACAAACCCAAATTGAGGGACATTCTAGAAAATAAAATGGCCTGTTCTCTTTGAAAATGTCAAGATCATGAAAGAGAAAAAATTCAAATTAATAGAAAAACTGAGAAATTATTCCTAATTACAAAATATTAAACATGATAACTGAATGCATCAAGTGACTCTGGATTGGAGTACAGGCCAAGTTAAAAACAAACAAAATCTGTAGCGAGAGAAATTGTGATGTTTGCATGAAGTACAGATTTGCCAATAGCATTGTGTCATGAAAATTTTCTGATTTTAATAATTATAATGTGGCTCTGTAAGGGGATATCATAGATTTCATAAATACACCTTAAAGTATTTAAGGTAAAAGCTTATCATATATACAAGGTTCTTGCAAATGGTTCAGGAAAAATGTGTCAGGGTGGAGTGTGGAGAGAGACAAAGATAGAAAAATAAAGCAAATTGGTAAATGTTCGTGTTGGGAATCTGGGCAACAGGCGTACGAGAATACCTTAAACTAGTTTTTCAATTTTTATTGTCCGAAATTGGATAAATATAAAAATATAAGTAAAAGTTGATAAAAGCAAGTTAAGTATCACTTTCCTCTTTCCTATTTATCACACATGACTAAGAAAGAAATCGCTCTTCTTAAGGCATCTCGCCACTGTCATGTCCCTGCCTCCATTACAACCACCCACAGTCAAATTTACAAATAAAAGATAGGCAGGTCAGTGCTTGCTTTCTTCTATAACTCTGACATTCACAGGGACCACTATGAGCTGGGCTCTGAGTGTGCATTTGTGCTTGTAAATATGACATATCTGCTCACAAGCTGCACAATCGAGGGGCATTCATTGCACAAAACACAATATTTAATGCTGAGTGATGGCTATTGCTTCGAGGCCCAGGCTGGATATCCTCTGGAAACCTATGTTTTACATTTGTTTGCTAATTACCTAAAGAAATAGCTAAATCACATCTATATTCTGTTTTTATTCATTCTAAGCTCTTAAAAAGATGGTGCTAAGAAATTTAGTTTACTTTGTTGTATTTAGATTGTCTTCATTGTATATTTGTGAATGTAAAAGCAATATACCTATGAAAAACCAGTACATAATTTATCTGGAAAACCAGTCTTAAAAATTGGAAACAACAAGCTCACCATAAACTAATAAATAATATTTTACTTTGAAAAACAGCTCAGTAGATATTGTTCAGTATGTTTTCCAAGTCTGAAATAATAGATGATATGCTAAAATGTCAGAAATTGAGAAAATTAGAATTTAGGAGCATTTCAGAAGTCACTTTAAAGCACTAAGAAGAAAAAAAAATATTATCAAATGAAAATTATTTAGATACTTATTTTTACTAATATATACTTTGTTTAAAGTAAGGTTTACTTTGGTTTGGTTCAGAAGGTTTAGTTCCATACTGACTGCTCTTTTAATGGTTAGTATATCTTAAGTTTAATATTTGTTTACAAAGAACTATAGATTTCTATGTTTCCTAAAACATGTAAGCAAACCTCATTTAATCATAAAGTCTCATCAGATCTAAAGGCCTACTATTCCACAAAAATTCTGTTTTTTTGGAATGTTTAATTTTTATGTTTTTTGAAATTATTTTTCTTAATTCTGCATTTTAAATAGTTTTTTTTTACAGATATATTTTAAATAATAGATTTAATGTAATAGTTTCCAATAGCAAAAATAAATTCAATGGTTTACCTCAAGCAACTTTTTAAAATTATAGTCCAGTTTTTTATTTCTATACATTCCCAGTCTTCTAAGATCTAAGGAGAAACTCATAAAAAAATGTCAAAATTTACGCTATAGTCTCTTCTCACTTTAGAAGAACCAATTTTTTGAGAAGTGTTCTTCTTTTAACTTCAAAAAGAACTAAACTCCCAAGGCTACAGTTTTATACAGAATAAGAATATCAGAAGTACAAGATATTCAAACACATCATCTTCATAAACACTATCATTAATTTTCATTTGAACAATACATACCATTTTATTTTATGAAGCTTATGTTTCAATAATAATTTTTTTTTCAGAATACAAAAAATGCAACTTGCTGAATAAATTCATTTATTTCCATGGAAAAGAATGATGGTGATATTCAAATATTTCATCTAAAAATGATTCGCGAAATATTTATGCCAGGCCCATTCTTATCACTAGGAATACAGCAGTGAATAAAATGGTCAAACATCTCTGCCACCATGAAACTTACATCCCCATGGGAAAAACCCAAAATAAAAAAAAATAATAATTAATTGCAATAAACATGTTAGTTGACAGTATGTTACAGAAAATAAAATGCAGGAGAAGATATGTATTAGAAGTCTTAGAATATGGAAATTTTCAGTAAGGTTATCAGCTTGAACCTCATTAAAAAGGTGGGTTTAGCCAAGACCTACAGAAGACACATTTTGCAAATATCTTCTCCCATTCAGTTGGATGCCTCTTTGTTTTGTTGATGATTTCTTTTGCTGTGCAGAAGCTTTTTTTAGTTTGATGTAGCCCCATTATTTGAGTTTTGCTTTTACTTCCCCTTCCTTTGAGGTTGAATTCATAAAATTCTCTCTAAGACCGAGGTCCGTTCAGTTTGGTACCTATGTGTTCTTCTATGCATTTTATTGTCTCGGGTCTTATATTTAGGTATTTGCTCCATTTTGAGTTAATTTTCACGTATGGTGACACATAGAAGTCTAATTTTTTTTTTTTTCAGAGGCCGTAACTGGTGTAACTAGCAGCTATTGCAGTAATTCAGGAGAGCAAAAATAATAACATAGTTTGCTGTAATAGTAGTAGAGAAGACAAAAGAGCTAAAAATGTGCATACATTTCACATGTAGAATAAAAAAATAATTGACAGGTTGGATGTGATGTGTAGAATAGAAGAGCCAAAAATAATTTCAGGTGTGGCCTGAGTAACTGGAGAGGTGGGGTTTCTATTCACTTAATTGAAGGAGAACGAGGGAGAGACAGTTTTAAAGGGAAAAACTGGAAATTCAGTATTGATCATTATAATTTTGAGATGATTAGATCCCCAAATAGTGATATCAAATAGGCAATTAGCTACAACTTAAGAAGTCAAGAGATAATTACGTTTTAGATATAAATTTGAGAGTTTTCAGCTCTTTGGTATTTAAAGCCACAAGGCAAGTCACTACCACCCGTTGAGTGTGATACAAAAGAGAACAAGATGAAAGACTCACTTCCTCCAGTAGAGGAAGAGAAACCAGACAAGGGGACTGGGGAAGAACCAAGGGGAAAACCCACAAACTGGCTTCCTCAAACCCAGTGAAACGAAGCGTTTCTAGGAAAGGAACATGATGATCCTGTCTGATATGGCAGAAGAAAGAAATGAGAGCTGTCCATTTGACTCAATAGCATGGAGATCACCGGTGATACAGTGAGAGCAATTTTGGTTCAGGGTTAGGGAGATTTGGAATGAGAAAGAGAATAAGGAGAGAGAAAATGTAGACATAGAGAATTGAAAATATGCTTTAAGATATTTATTTATGAAAGAGAACAGATGTGTTTAGATAATGGAAGTGTATGTGAGTTTGTGTGTGTTTATTAATGACTAAAATTGAGCAGGTTGGTTTCCTAGAGCTGAGCTGGAGATGAAGTCATACATGTTATTACGTTATTGATAGCAACAATTTCAGAAATGCAAAGGGAGGAAAGCAGGGCTGAGCAGGGGAGGAGAAAAGTTGGGGTAGGTGTTGACTCGAATATCTCTTGATATCTAACACAACTCATAGCTGGATCTCATGGGCTGTCCTTCCAGTAGCCAGATAAAATACTACTTCTCAAGGTTTTCTGGCCAGAGGTGTAAGAAAGATTTTTATCTACCAGTTCCTATTTCCCATAAGGATGTTTTGATCAACATTGACTTCTTTTACCTAAATTAGCTAGGTTATTGAGGCAAATGATGATATATTATGTTTTTATACCTGTTGCAGGGTATTTTTTATTTAGTTTATAAAATCACTTTAGATCATCTTAATTTATACATTTGAATGTAATATTGGTTTCTGTTTTCCTTCTTTTTCCTTCATAACTAAAATTCTGTTGCTATTATTTTGGTAAAGAATCATCATGCCAACTTTTGTTGTCCTTCACTTCTGATTTGATTACATATTATCAAAATTGTTTCTTAATAATTAAAATGATTTGTATTTGCATCTACAGCAACAGATGTTTAAGTTTTACTTGACTTAATAAAGATACTACTGAATGAGATGGAATGAGTTCCAGAGGCACTCACTGATGTCCTATGTTATATATTTTGGCATAGTCTGTTCTAAGATTTTAGCTGCATATTTAGCAAAAATATACTAGTACAAAGAAATTTATAGGGCTACACTTCTGTTGTTAGATACTATAGGATCGATCTTTGCCATCTTTGCCTGGGATTGTGAGGGAACAATTCCCTCCTACTGTGTTTTTAAGGGATGATAACTCAGACCACATAAATCCTAAGACAATGTGACAGAACCAGAGAGGCAAGAATTTCCTCTTGATTTTTCATTCATCGCCTTGAGCTAGTTTTCTCTGCAGTATTTTAGATTTATATTCAACTTAGAAATAGTTGTTGGTTTTCAATATTTTTTTTCAGACATTCCTCTCCCAATGTTTATAGTTTTAAGGCCTCAATGGTTTCATAGTTAATGGTTCACATAATTGAAAAAGCAGGTATTTTTTTTTCTAGGATGTTTTTTACATTTAACAGTGTCCTTTAATCTTCCCTTGTTTGGATAGTACTGTAGGTAAAACACTACTTAAAGTTACATAAGAGCGTTTCAAATTTTAAAACAAATTTCTCTATGCAAATTTAAAGTATAAGTTTCACAGTTCACTTTGTTACATATCATACACCCATTAGGTTGAACTTTTTTGTAATTACTGTAAAAATAAAAAATCATAAAATGCAAATTAATATTTATGTTATAATAAAGTGTTAATAGTATAAATTATGTAGACACATGGTTAATTTTTTATTGTTTATACTGTGATATTTTGAATTGAATTTAGCTGCATTCTCAGACACACGGACATGTTACAATATGCATATGTGTAAATAAGATGACGTAAATTTCTAGGCTTAACATAAGACTAAAATATTTTTATTAAAATTAAAGAGAAAGTAAATTAAAGCATACATAATCCTATCATATTTGTGTTTCGTTTTTCCTTAAGAATATGTGTTCTCATCAATTTAAGTTTCAAATTACCAAAAGAGATTATGGCTTACTCATACTAAAATAATTAGGACAGCACGATGGTGATCCGTCCCCTGCTGGAGACACCAATTCAGCTATAATAATACATGGAGCAGTTACCTCTATAAGGAACTTAGACACCAGGTAAGGGGATCCTACACCCAGGATGAGCACAAAGCCAGTCGCATCAAAGCTGGTAGAAAAATGCATGGCCCACTCTTCCTATGGTCCCTCCCACTGGCAGAGCCCACATAATTGGGAAGAAACTTCCAGTTCCCAGCTTCTCCCTAGGAAGAGAAAGAGCACATTGGACTGTATGTCCAACATTCTGTCTTTTAAAAGGTATTGCCTGAGGGATTGTTTTCTGTCCCACCTCTCTCACAGTGCCAGTGGGATCCAGCATACTCTAGCTGCCTGCAGGCTGCTAAGAACAAAAGAGCCCAGGAGCCTGCTGCTGCTATAGAAGATGTGTGGTACAGCACACAGGCTGATATGGCTCAGTGCCTTCTCCCCCAGGAAGAAAGAAGAAGGGAGCATATGTCCAACATTTCAGCTGTTCAGGGGTCTGCTGGAAGAACTGGTCTCTGTCTCATTTGTCTCAGAGCATGAACTGTATGCCACGTGCTCTAGATGTTTGGGAACTGATGCTATAGACTGAATGTTTGCATCCCCCAAAATTCATATGTTGAAACCTAACCCTCAATGTAATGGTGTTTGGGGGTGGGGTTTTGAGAGGTGATTAAGCAATGAAGATGGAGCCCTCATGAATGGCATAAGTCCTCTTACAAAGAAGACCTCAGAGAGATATCTCATTTTTCTTTATGTGAACATACAAGAAGACAGTGGCCATCAATGACCCAGGAAGAGGCTCCTTGGCAGATGTTAAATTTGTCTTGGACTTCCCAGACTCCAGAACTGTGAGAAGAAAGTTTGTTGTGTAAGTACTCAGTCTCTAGTATTTTTTATTACAGCAACTTGAAGGGACTAAATGGTGCTGAGAATAAAAGTGAGCTGAGTGTCATGCTGTTTCTTCAGAGAACATGTGGCACAGCAAATAGTCACTAAGGTAACAAGAAATTAGATGCTCCAGGAGAAAAGAAAAACAGCATATCCCTCTAATTAAAAATCTATACAGAAGATACAACCACAGAGAAGTTTTGAAAGGCCTCCAGAATCTTTTTCCCTGTACAACACCAGACTATAAAGAGTGGAAGAAGTGGCTGTTTTCTCTAATATGTGAATACTAACACAGAGTCACAAGGACTACAAAAACAAGGAAAAATGACCCAATCAAAGGAACAAAATAAATCTCCAAAAACAGACTTAAAATAAGCAGAGGTACATAAATTATGTGACAAAGAACTCAAAATAAGTCAAAAAGATTCTCAACAAACTCAGAAAAAAATGCATAAATAAAGAAATTCTTTAAAAAAAGAAATACTAAATATAAAAAAAACAACCAAGCAGAAATTTTGGAAGAATGTAATAATTAAACTTAAAAAAAAATCACTAAAGGGGTTCAACAGCATATATTATCAAGCAAAAGAAAGAATCAGCAAATTCAAAGATAGTCATTTGAAATTATCCTTTTGAGGTACAAAAAGAAAATAAAAAATAAAGCGAAGAAAATCTAAGAGACTTGTGGGATACCATAAAAAAGATCAATACATGCATTGTGGAAGTCACAGAAGAAGAGAAATATGAAGTAGAAAAAAAGCTTATTTAAACAAATAATGGCAAAAATTTGCCAAGTCTGGGGAAGAAAAAGATATCCAAATTCAAGAAGCCCAATATATATTAAATAGGATAAAATCAAGGAAATCATACACAAATTTAAAAAGTCAAAAGCAGAGAATTTTAAAAGCTACTAGAGAAAAGTAACTCCTCACAAACAAGGGAATGTCCATAAGACTATCAGTGGAATCCTTAGTAGAAACCTTGAAGGGGTGGGATGATATAGTCACCTATAATAGATACACAAAAAAAGGAATCAAATCATGTCACTGTAAAAAAAAAATCAATGAAACACAAAGGAAGACAGCAAGAGAGACATAGAGCTATAAGAAAGATAGAAAATCACTAACAAAATGGACTTAATAAGTGATTACCTCTCAATAACTACATTTAATATAAATGGATTAAACTTTTCAATTGAAAGACAGAGTGGCTAAATAAATTTAAAAGTAGAACAAGATTTTAACCATATGCTGCCTTACCAGGGGCTCAACTTAGATTTACAGACATGGGCTGAAAGCAAAACAATATTTTGTACAAATAGTAATCAAAATAGAGAAGGCCATACTTACATCAGACAAAATAGGATTTAAGTCAAAAACTGCCACAAGATAAAGAAAGACATTATATAATGATAAAATGTTCAATTCACCAGCAAGACAAAACAATTATAAATGTATATGCACCCAAAATTGGAGCTCCCAAATATTTAAAGAAATCATTGACAGTACTGGAAAGAAAAGCACACAACACAATGATAGTAAGAGATGTCAATACTCCATTTCCGATAATGGATAGAATAGCCAGACAGAAGATCAATAAGGAAACAGAAGACTCAAATAGTAATATAGACCAAACAATCATGAGACAAATACATACATTATACGCAATAGCAGCAGAATAAATATTCTTCCCAAAAACATACAGAACATTCTCCATCATACATTTGGTTAGGTCACAAAACAAGTGTTAACAAGTTTAAAAATATTGAAGTTTCCTCCCAACCACAATAGAATGAACTAGAAATAAACAGTAGAAGGAAATATGAAAAAAATTCACAAATGTGAAAATAAAACAGCATGCTTGTAAACAACCAATTGGACAAAAATATATTAAAAGAATGTTTATAAAATATCTTGAGACAAATAAAAATAACAACACAACATAGTAAAACTTCCAGGATGCAGCAAAAGTAGTACTAGGAGGAAAGTTTACAGAAATAAATACCTAAATTAATAAAGAGGAAAGACATCAAATAAACAACCCAAATATATCTCACAAGCAACCTGAAAAAGAATAAAGTAAGCCCGGAGTTAGTATAAAGAAGAAAATAATAATGATTACAGAAGAAATAAATAAAGCAAATAATAGGAGAAAATAGATCAAAATGACCAAAACTATGATTGTGTTTTACAAAGTCAACAAAATTGGAAAACCTTTAGCTAGTCTAAGAAAAAAAATAAAATAAAAATAAATAAAATCAGAAATGAAAAAAGAGATATCACAACTAATGTGACACAAATAAAAAGAATCATAAGACACTGTTATGAACAATAATACATCAACAAATTGCATAACCTACTGGAAATCAATAAATTCCTAGACATATGCATCCTGGCGAGACCATATTATGAAGAAAGACAAAATCTGAGCAGTCTTGTAACTATTCATAAGATTGAATCAGTAATTAAAACCCTCCCCAAAAGAAAAGCCCAGGACCAAACAGCTTCATTAATGAAGTCTACTGAGTAGAGGAAAATTAATGTCATTCCTTCTTAAACTCTTCTCCCTTCCCCCCGCAAAAAATAAGTGGAGTAAACACTTTCAAATTTATTCTATGAGGCCAGCATTATTCTAATACCAAAGCCAAAAAAAGGCACCAGAAGAAAAGTAAACTACAAACCAATATCTATAAAATAAATCCAAAACTCTTTAATAAAATATTAACAAAGCAAATTCAACAGCATATTAAAAGGATCATATACCATGTAGGATTTATACTAGTGAGATTTATTCTTGGGACACAAAGATGGTTCAATACCAATTAGTATATACCACATTAAGAGAGCAAAGAATTAAAAATCACATGATCATCTCAACTGATGCAGAGAAAGCATTTGGAAACATTCCACACCCTTTCATGTTAAAAAACACTCAACAATGAAGAATAAAAGAAAATTATCTCAACATTGTAAAGGTTGTATATGAAAAACTAAGGTAATATCATACTCAGTGATAGAAAACTAAAAAAATTTTCCCTAAGACAAAGAACAAAGCAAGGATGCCAACTCTCTGTGATTAGGCAAGAAAAAGAAATAAGCATATCAAAATCAGAAAGATAGATGTCAAATAATCTCTCTTCTCAGATAACATGATAATAGGTACTAAGATTACACACACACACAATTAGAACTAATAGATGAAATTCAGTAAAGTTGCATACAAAGCAACATACAAAAATCAGTAGCTATAGAAAAAAAATCAGTAGCACTGCTAAGACTAACAATGAAAGAAAATCCCATTTACAATAGCATTAAAACAAATAAAATATTTAGGAATAAATTTAACCAAGAAGGTAAAAAGATTTATATACTGGTTACTACAAAACAATTTAAAAATTAAAGAAAACACAAATAAATGAGAAGATATTTTATAGTCATAGATTAAAAGAACTAATATTGTTAAAATGCTCATACTACCCAAAAGGCATCTAAGATTCAATGAAATCCATATACAAATCTCATTCTAATGATACTTTTTGTAGAAATAGAAAAAATAGTCATAAAATGTACATTGAAACACAAAAGACTCTCAATAGCCAAATAATCCTGTGAAAGAAGAACAAAGTAGAGGCATCATATTGTCTAATTTTTAAAATATATCATAAAGCTATAGTGATCAAAACCGTATGGTACTAACATAAAGACAAATATATAGACCAATGAAACATTATAGAGTGCCCAGAAATAAAGCCCCCCCACACACAGTCAACTGAACTTTGACAAGGATGTTAAGAATATGAAATGGAAAAAGTGTAATCTCCTCAATAAATGGTATTGACAAAAAATACCCATGTGTGAAAGATTGAAATTTAATCCTTGCACTGTACACAAAAATCAATTAAAAAATAATGAGGAACATAAACATAAGACCTAAAAATGTAAAACTCCTAGAATAAAACTAAATGAAACTTCATGACAGTGACCTTGGCAATTATTTCTTGGATATGACACCAAGGCATAGACAATAAAACCGAAAAATAGAAAAGTGGGATTAAATCAACTAAAAGCTTTTGCACAACAAAGAAGATAATTAACAGAGTGAAAAGACAACCTATAGAATGGGAGAAAACATTTGAAAACCATACATTTAATAAGGATTTAATGTGCAAAAAGATTAAAAATGGGCTATGAAATTGAATAGACATTTCTCAAAAGAAATCATACGACTAACAGGTTATGAAAATGTGCTCATCACTAATCATGAAGAAAATGTAAATCAAAATGACAATGAGATGTCACCTTACATTTGTTAGTCCATTATTAAAGGAACCAGAATATAACAAGTGCTGGTGAAGACATTAAAAAATTGAAGCCATTGTGCACTATTGGTGGAAATGTAAAATGGTACCGTTGCTATGAAAACCAACATGAAGCTTCTGCAACAAATTAAAAAGAGGATTACCATGTGATCTCAACAATTCCACTACTAGGTATTTATCCAAAATAATTGAAATAAAAATCTCGAAGAGAGATTTCTGTACTCTCACGTTCATTGTAGCATTATTCACAGGATGTGAAATGAGCCAAGATGTGAAAACAACCTAAATGCTCACCTGTGGATAAATGGATAATGAAAATGTATTATAGCACACAATGGAATATCGTTCAGCCTTAAAAAAGAAAAAGAAAATTCCTGCTATTTGCTGCAACTTGAGGACATTATGCTAAGTGAAATAAGAGAGTCAGAGAGAGACAACTATTTCATGATTCCAGTAATATGAGGTATCTAAAATAACCAAACTTATTAAAGCCAAAAGCAAAGACATGGTCCCAGGGATTGGAGGGCTGGAGAGATGAGGATTCCTGTTCACCAGCTACAAAGTTTTAGTCGCACGAGAGGATAAGATTCTACAGATCTATAGTCTACCTTTGTGCTTATTGTTAACAATAGTTTAGTGTTCAGTTAAGTTTGTTAAGAAGGTGGAATGTATGTTTAACACAATTTAAAAAATCTACATTAACTTATAGTCAGCAGATAACGGCTTGTTGTTGGTTATGTTATTGGAAAGAAAAAGATTGGAAGATGAATGATGAGAGCATCTGGGGAGAGGGTTTTTAATAATCTTTTCAGAATGGGCAATAAAAAAATAATTTAGAAGGAAATAAATTACGTAAAAACACAACCATTGTGCTGAACATAAAACAATTTTTCACGGTGTTTGCAAGTCTTTGGTGCTTCCAATCCTTCAGTTTCATTCCAATATCGTTGTTAATCAATCTAAGTAGACTATTGTTCAAAATAAATAGACATGAAGAATTTTAACATTGTATTCAAAATTGGATTGATCTCATAACTTTAAAAAGAATATTTTAAATCTAACTATAACATTATTTTTTTCCAAAAGGAGATGGCCATAATGCATGCTTAGTATCCGCAGAGATTCATTTTAACTTAGCCTATGTGTGAGTCACTTTTGTAGAACAGAACTTGAATATGACTGCTGACAATCTTGGCTCTTGTTGGTCTTAGCAGACCACACCCTGTCTATTAAAGCAGAATCCAGTTGGTATATGAGAACTGCTGCCCCCAGTCAGGTGACCAGATGGCCATCAAACCACCTTTTTCGTTATCCCTTCTGCTTTCCTGCCTGGGTTCCACCTCTCCTTCGCCACCCCTCCTTCCTCACGAAAAGACAGTGGAGGCCCCAGAGTTTGCTGTCACATCTGCTGATGCGGGGAACAGTGAAGCCACGGTTTCCCTAAGATCATTTCCACTCCCAGTTTGCTGGTCTTGACGTTCAGTCATGTTCCAACCAACCACTCTTGGTCCACTCCCGTAAGCTGAGACAGCTCTTGCTCTCCCTGCAGGGTTGTATCACACTTTTGGATAAAGTATTTTTAACTACATGTTTCGGATTTCCTCAGTACTTCGTGTAGTTCCACATCACCATTCTCACGGAGTTATAACTTGTGTCTTCCTCAAACTCCAATAGAAGAAGTCAGCTTTTACTCTGTGTGTGTGTGTGTGTGTGTGTGTGTGTAATGCACATGTGTGTTGATAAACTGACACATTGCTCTCAAGGTCCCAGACATCCTGCTCCTTTTACTTAGAGATTTGTAATAAACTTCTAATACTACTTATGAAAATCAAAATTGTCCATTCAGCACTTATTTCTTAAAGTTTTAAATAGCAAGAATTCACAATGATTTGTCGATTTTAGAAGAATTGAAAATTTGGACACAATAGTATGAAGCAGAACGCTTTCATCAGAAGTAGTTGCCATTGGCCATATTACAGCTGTGTCTGAAGTGACCTTAAAAGTCCTTCCTCTCATTGCATTCACCAGAAACTGCAGATCATTCTAGAATATGAAAATAAAACAGAAAATCTACTATTTCTAGCTCCTTGCGAATGTAAAAGTATAGTAATTGGCTTCATATTTTTCAGTAGTAGAGTTATGGGATTCAATACTAGTAATTTCAATTCACTTTGCACCACACAAATGAGGTAGCCTGTGTGGAAACAGGGCTGTGCCTGAGCTACCTATACCTGCTGAAGCCAAGGTGGTGAAGGTAGCCTGTGACAAAGGCAGAAACTAAGACTTGGTAACTCTACCTATTCTGAAAAACAAAAACAAAAACAAAAAAAACTGCTGACCTTAGAATCCCCTTAGAAAATCAGAAAAGGGCGGCTAAGAGAACACTGTGAGTGTATTTTCTGTCTCAATCATTCAAACAGAAGAAAAATTCTGATGGAAAGCAACTGATAAAAAAGGGGAAAGAATTAATCCTAAATCTGATTTTAAAGGTGATAAAAATGAAAAGGGGATACAAAGAAGAAAAAAATTCTCAGTGGAGTTGAGATAATGATAATAAAGTCTGATATGGCTCTCATATTTAACACTGAGTGTTTTGAAACTTCATCTTGAAAAAAAATCTGTAAGTCCTGACAATGAGGCAATCGCAGATACACACTGACTCTTTAAGATTCTTTAATTATAAGAAAGCTGTGGTTGCTGGTTAAATTTGGAGTTATTTTCATTGCTTCCAAATGAAAAGATTGCATTTGTCACATGCCACCAGGCAGTGTCACAGGCAAAGATAGTCACTAATCAATTTGTTACTACACACACATAGAATTTGTATTATTCAAAGTAGTTTAGAGAATAGTTGTCAGTTATAAAACTTTGTTTTCTCCTGATAAATCACAAATTACAGTAGTAGCTTGGTCACGTGTTAGGGGCAAACACGACGATCAATACTTTCTAAGAATAAGCAGATATCCGATGACTAACTTTGCATGTTTTAAAGCCTCTTGTTTGCATTTCTCTTACCTAACAGACTTTCTTCGAGTCTCATCCTCATCTCTCCTAACCACGATCCATGCTGTATGCACGTGCTACTTAAAATACACATTTTAATTTTCTCAACATGCTCGGTGCATTTTCTGTGCATCACATGCCCAGCTCCCATTCTTTTACTATCTGGGCTGCTGAAATTCAGAGTCTCTCTTCCCTCTTTTTAAATAACGATGAACTATCTTTTAAAGGCAACGAACTTAGAATATCACTGGACGATGCTACCAGCTGCTTTGTTTCCACTTTGGGCTATTGTCCTATGTGAGACTTATGAATTATTAAAACATCACTTATGATAAAGCATGGTTTAAACATGTTTCTCATGATTTTGGAAAAATGGAATTTTAAAAGCAGTATTAAAACTCAAATTACAATTTAAGAATCAAAACTGGTACATGGCACATACTACTTTGTGGGAAAAAAGCCTCAAAAATCTTCATATGGTCAATGTGAATTCTACAATCCTCCTTCATCAGTCTCTTTATATATGTCCATCAAAGTACTTAGGTGGTGCGGTGAGACAGCCTGCCAAACATTCCCTAGCATGAAGCCAAAACAAAGGATGCTTCTTGTGTTGATCCAGGTCTTACATGCCATGGGTCATTGGCAGGGTAAACTATTCGACGGCTCCTGATCGCTGTAATCGAAAAAAAAAAAAAAAACAAATACAACATAACACAATGCATCACAACAAAAAACATAGTTCATATCTAGAGTAAATGAGCATTGATTTCTAATGTCCCCACAAATTGCCACTACCCGATCTGAGGTGTGTGTTTAAGAGGGAAGGACTGCATTTGGCCACTGGTGTCAAAGGAAAAGCAGCACACGGCACTCACAGCAGGCTGTCATCCAGGCCACTGTGGTTTAGCAAGGACGTGGAATGGCTCCACCTCTCTTACTGCTGTTTGAAAACTGCTGGGTGACAACTATCCCTTCTCCACCCATTCTGAAGCACTTAAAAAAGTATTTTGTGAACTTTTACACTTTTTTTTATCGTTGCTTCATATAAAGCCACACTCTTCATAACTCCCAAGGTAGAGTATTTCTTATTTCTATACTTCTGCATACCTAACTGATACTGTATATCTTTATTTAGAAGCTATGGCTTCTATTAAATTTAATTACTTACCCCTGTGGCTTTAAATTGAGGGTGGCTATAAAACAAAGACGGCTTCTATTAAATTTAATTACTTTCCCCTGCAGCTTGCATAGGAAGGGTGGCTTCTATTAAAAATGGCATGGTATAGGTGTGGCTGCTAGTCAAAGATGCTTCTAAATGAAAATATACAGTCTGTAGTAATAATTAATCAAAGGAGAAGATGGTAGATATAGAAACATGATTGCATGATAAATGCCAATTCTGAAATTTATTAAAGTAATCTTAGCTCTGAAAGAATTTTCATAATTTATGTTGTTCTGCTTTTCTTAATAAAAAATATAGGTTACATCTGCACATACTATATAGGATATATTAATGTTCCATTGAGAAAGGTAAACATTTTCAAACATCGCACTTTATCAGATAAAGAGTAAGGCTCTGATGCTTTTAACTGACTTTTCCCTTTTGATAGTAGCTGAATAAAGAAAATGGCTTACAGATTTAGCTATGTATATAGTTCGAAAGTAACAACTGAAAAATGATGTTCGTAATCTGAATTGCAATGAAACCAATTATCTGTACTGTGCTTGTCCGCATGGGAATTCTCCTAAAGGTTTAGTATTTCTTAAAAGAAATTAAAAACAGCTGTAAAAATACCATAAAACAAAAATAGCAGCTGCAAAAGAGATTAACATTCCTAAATTTCATTTGAACCTGATATGTTATTTTTCCAACAGCATCATATATATTCTGATTTTCAAATCTATCTTTATGAAATTTTACCTTAAAGAAAAGAACTACCGAATGCATTTTTGATATTACCAGTCTTTAATATTCACATGAATTTTATAAAATCTTCTGCCTTAAGATGATGGTATTATTATTCTATCTTGTTTAGTAATTCTCGAATATGAGCTATCATTATAGAATAATCTAAAGTCATTTAAGATAAAACATTACTGAGTAAACAAATTATAGCAAAGTATGCACCTCTCCTCACCTTCCATCTTTTTTTTTCTTATTATTTAAATCTGTCAACTGCCTTTCCCACTGAATCAGGAAGACTAAGGGCCTTTAAAAATTTTATACAATGTCTGCTTTCCAATGAAGCAAACAACCACAGAGGAAAGTATATCTGAGGATTTTCATGTATATATACATATATGTGTATATGCATATATATTAAAACAAAATGCAATTTATAAAACAGATCTGGAGGTGGTGACAGTATAAAACAGTTAGTTTTGCTATGCTGTTCAAAACATATGGCAGCAACTTTTCTAGACTTGTGCCAGATGGAGGCTTCTAATCGATCCAGTCTGTTATACCGTATGTTATTTCTCCATTAAAAGGGGTTCCACCTTCCCAATTTATAAATAAATTGCTAAATTTTTAAGTGCAAGGAGTACTCTGCAACATAGACATTAAAAAATGGAGAATTCTTATTTTTTAAAAGGCAAGACATTATTAGAGATTAAAAATATCTGAAAGTCGTATTTTGTATGCTTTTAGCATGGCTTGTCAGCTGTTCAGATTTAACATACATTCGACGTAGTTTACGTGTCTTATTTGTTTGTTTTTTTGTTGTCTTAGGAGGCAAATTCTTTCAGACAGGAGTATTATACTTGAAAAACACTTCAGTAAATGTTGCCAATATTTACTGAGTCAATTAAATAATTGAAATTGGTAAAAATTTCAGTAATTGCTTAGAATTTTCAAAGGTACAAAAAGTTACTTTCCGATTGGATTTCATTTAAACGTATTTCCAAATTTTCTATACCATTTTAAAATCTTTTTTTTTTCCCCTAAATAAATGTTTAAATCAGACTGACTGCCATTTAAAAGTATGTAAAAAGACTAAATCAGGTGTAAGGTAAAACCTTTTCTATATATTAATATGTGAAAGGCAAATTTAATGGAAAGATACTATTATAAAACATAAATAATTGCAGTTCGTTTATCTTAAATATGTTAGCAAAGCCAATTCTCTCTCTCTCTCTCTCATACACACACACACACACACACACACACACACACACACACACACACACACACATAATTTAAAAAATATGTGAAAAGCTGAGAAATGAGAACATAACATTTTGGAATAGTTTACTCCTATAGTTCTTTTGTTATAAATATTATTTGTGACATAGGTTCAGATTTTGAAGTAAACGAAGATATATGCATAGCAGAAATCAAATGAAAGCAACTAGTCTCTGGAGAAATATGCAACCCTTTTTTAGAACCCAGCTCTAATGTACATGAGTACTTAACATATTCACAGTTTATAACAACTTAAGAAATGGGTGAATGTTAGAACAAAATATCAACCAGATCTATTGTCTCTAGCATGTTTATTTATGACTACTTTCTTTTGAAAGAAACCAGGAGTATGATAATGGTCGCACACAGACTAAATAGGATGTGTTTTCATGAGCAGTAATCCCATACAAGAACAAGAAAGAAAAGCTGTACTTTTCCAATATAATACTACAAGGGGGAATGACAGCCTTACCTGATGGTTGATATCTTTTATAGTACAACTGTGACATATTTTATGCATCACAAAGAATGATCAAAGAAGTCTCTAGAGGCTCTCTGTCATGGAATGTGGCCCTACAGCCCTGTCTGCCTTTAAATCAGGCAATAATGTACCTTTAAAATAAGTTGGGCTTGCCTTTCAGAGTGATGATTATTTTAGATATATGTGAGCATGATTTTGATTTCTCTTTCAGTTATATGAGTTCTAAAATTATACGCATGTTTCATTTGGTTGTGAAATGATAAGTGACTAAAATAAACATGAGACTGTATATTTTTAAAAGTCCATGTTTAACATATAGTTCTGCTTGTTTTTACTGCCTTTGTAATATAATGTAGTTTAGAAAAGAAAATGCATTTCAGAAACAAAACCATTCCCATTTGTTTCCCATTAAAACATATTAATAAAATAACTTTGACATAGTTTTGTTCTTACATAGAAAATTTTGCATTGCAGCTATTTTTTTTTTATCGAACTTAAATGACTATTTAGATTTTCTATACAAATTAAAACTAAATTAGAAACTTTTGGCAATCACCCAGTTAATTTTAGCACAGAGCCTCCAATCTTATGATATCTGGATAATTTCCCAAAATACTATTTTCCTAATATTTTCAAAGGTTTTGATGAAAATGTCTTGTTATTCGGACTTATCTAGATAAATAAATTTTCCTTTCTTTTTGGAGATTGTCTCCACACATAACAAAAGACCAAAAAAAAAAAAAAAGAGATGTTTTAATTCCATTCAACCCTACTAGGTAGTCATGGTGAGTATTTTGCTAGAAGTACATGTTTTTAAACAAACAAACAAGTAAACAAAACCTGATTATGATTATTGGTTAATAATCTGTATTAATGAGAGAAGGCCATCAGTTGCATATATCAGTCAACTGCGTTTTGTCTCAACAATAGAAGTATATTTCCAAAGAATTACCACTGGCTATATGACAAGACTTTCATTGAGATTTTCGTTTAGTGATAGAATCTGTTAAATCACTTATACTGATCCTCAGAAAAACACAGGGCCAACCAAGAAATTGCAAACTCAGTTAATTAGTCTTATTCACAAAACCACTTTAGGGCTATTTGCCCTAAAGTGAGTGTGAAGTCAAAGAATATCTTTTATTTCTAAAAAACACTCATACCCAATTTCAGGTAAATGTACCCTGTAATCTATTTTAGCTAAAAAGTCATTAATCTTATTGCCTTTGCAGCCTTTTAGTACTATTTATAATTACATTAAAATTGTAATTCTATTTGCTCTTAGTTCAGTTAAATATATAGTTCATATTTGAGTTTGTTGTAATGTTGGCACATTAATGGTCATATATAAAGTTAGTTTCCTTGCAATTAATTATTTATGAAAATTAATTGTAATTTGTCAGAGTATATAATTTTTAACTATTTCCCACTGCACCTGAAACCAATAAAATGCCATAAAAATGTAGTAGAAAAAACGTATTTTTATAAGAAACTTATTCCTTCAGCTTTTCGGAGTCATGAAGTGTACATCGGCTCCTGATTTTACAAGATTACCAGTTTATGTGTCCAGACTTTTCTGATATTTAACTTATTTTAAAGTTATTTTTTATGATTTGGTAATCATAAAAAATCTTTTACACATATGACAAATTCTTTAGCGCTATATATCTTTTTACTGGTCATCTTTCAAAATCCTATTAAAATGAAAGAAGCTCAAACTAATAATTATAAAATGCTATCTGACTAAGTGAAAATTTCAGAATCAATGTTTTCATTATATCATGTCTCTTTGTTTACAAGGAGTCCAGAAGAACAGTGTGGAAAAAAGTTAAATCTTTTAGGAAGCACATTTTTACATATTAAACTACTTTTAGAGAGAAAACAAAGCAGACAAAATAATTTACTTCAAGGATCTTCTAAGTTATTATCTACTTTATGTATAATTGAATATCTATAGTTTCTATAGTTTCACATATCTTTAATTTCAACATTTACAAAATGAAATTTGATCAAATATTTAAAGTCTCTTCCACCCTAGAATTGAGGAATTTAGTTTGGGAAGAAAACCTAGAGTTCATCTTTACATTATTTTTTTTTAATTTGTTTCTTTTTATCATTATTATTTTATTATTATATATGCCTACAGCACCTGGTCTTCCTAGGTGGTCTCCCATCCAAGTACTAACCAGTTCCGACCCTGCTTAGCTTCCCAGATCAGATACTTACTGGGCTTGTTCAGGGTGGCACAGCTATAGACCATGGACTATGGCTCCACTGGAGCACAAACCCAGAACCTCCTGCATGTAAAGCAGACGTGCTGACTGCTACACTATGGAACCATGTCCTCATTTTTACTTTAAAATCTCAAACAGTATATTAATCCTCTTGCCAAAATATTAAAAATATTATATTTATGCATACATTTACAGATCATAAAATTCTTCAGTATGTGTTATCTTAGATCATTCATATGATAGTTCTCACAAGCGGGTGCCATTATGCTTTCATAAGATAATGACGAAACTGAGACTGAATGAGCTGCTTTTCTGTTTAATATCTCCAGGAAGTGGCCAAATGGGAAATAGAAGCCAGGTCTATTTCAAATGTAATATTGTGTGCTGCCTTCCATAGGACTCCTTAAATACCCTTGAAAAGCAATAATTCATCTTTTGAGTGACAAGGAGCTCATTACAGTCTAAGTCAGCCTATTTCTTTTTGAGGCTGCCTTGTAATAAGCAATATAATATTTAATAATTATATTGTTCTAAATATGGCTCCTTGTTATATGCAGTGCTGTTCTGCCTCTGAATTTGCACCATGCAGTGAATTTCTCAAGGGTAAGGACTGCAATTTATATTTCTGCGTTTTAGTAACAAGCACAGTGACTGCAACATAGTAGATGCTCAATAAACACTTGTTGCAGATGTTGCTTTTGATTTTTGAAACTGATCCTGTCCAAAAACTGCTGTAAGTTTGCGGAAGTGTTATGTCTTTTGCAGAAGAAACTTCCCCAGCCATTTCAGCATGGATTTGAATAGCCTTGTTCACAGGTACGCAGTCAGCACTCAGAACAGTATCTGCACATAGCTGGATACACCTATATACATGCAGTATAAAGGTGTGGAACAAATAAACCATAATTAATAAAACTGTTTTCAGATAATTCATTAAATTTGGATAACTCTTCCCAGTATACATTCAAGGTTGTCAAAGTCCCAAAGATAACATGTCACTTGACATGTTAAGTATAAGAAGCACAACCTCTCTAAGTATCTCTGAAAGAGGTAATTTTACTTGGCACGTGTACTTTGATGCAAAATAATCTAGTCATAAAGACTTTTTTTAAAACAATTCATCTACATAAATCCAGGACAAGTCCATATTAGAACATCATAAAATAAGTTTGTAATTAACTAAAGTCACTAGGAAACATAGAAACTAAATAATTTAAGAAAAAAATAACTAATCCAGAGAATTTTTTGTCAGTGTATACATTTTCGCTTTAAGTTATAAAGAAGTTATAGTTTTAAATTTTATAATTTAAAACTAGTAATGCTAGGTAAATGAAATAATTTTATTTGATAATTTGATAACCCATACGATTCAAGAGGTTTAACTTCAAAGCAATGATTATTCAAATCTCATGTGAAAATTTGTTTGAATTACACCTTCTTTCTTTAAATTTCTTGTATGCGGAATTATTATAGTGATTAAAGTTTTATATTGTATTTGGAATTACCCTGCTTAATTCAACATTTCTCTAATATCGAGTATATTACTATCATTTCATTTTCAAAGCATAATATTTCTCACTCAGTGACTTATGTCAAAAACAAATAATTCTCTGTAAATATCATATAGGGTCCATAAATAGAGTTTTACATAATTTCTTTCTAAAAGCTCTGAAAATATATTTATAAGATAGAAGAACAGCTCTTAAGGAGTCATTTTAACTCCAAACTGATACTTTAAAGAAACAGGAGATTCTAAATAAATCCAAAATTAATGCTTAAAAACAAATTGAAATTATTTTTTTATAAATAATGAATTAAAATATCATGACAACAACATTTCCTGTAATAAGGTCATTACAGAGTTGAATCCAAGAATTAATATGTTTCAAGGTTATTTAATAAGAAAAACTAAACCTTTATTTAATATTGGATGTATCCATTAAACAGCAAGTTCAAGTCTCAGTACTTGAGTCAAGGCCAAGAATTATGAGTCCCTGTGTAGGAAGAAGAGCTGAATTAAAATCTCCGTACTTGAAAGCTTTGCTGTGTTTGGCCAGAGTAAAATGAGAAATGGAGACAATTATCAAGGTAATTCAATAAAAAGCAAGCGAGTAAACAAATATATATATAATAGTGTTTATTCACAAACTTTAGAAAGACATGTTTTTGTCTTTGTGTTTAGAAAAAGCATGTTTGCACTCAATAAACTTAAGCAAACAATCAGAAAAGAATGAATGCAACAAGGGAAGAGGTTAAATTCACAAAAAAGGATCCAGACTAACTTTCTAAAACTCATTCAAATGGCTGTTTCAGGATATTATTTTGGCCTTTTAAAAATAATTTTTCAGATGTAGCGGTCCAAGCTGAGTGATTAAACTCAAGTTCTTACCTTGTCTTATCCCAACAAGTCACATATGTATCTATGTATGTATTTTTTATAAAACTTGAATGAAAAGTGAGTAAGTTTGTTTACCCAGAATACCTATTTTCCTAGTGTTTTACAGATATTGCTAAATATATAGAAAAAAAATTGACAGAATACTGTATTAGTGAGGCACCAGAGAAACAGGCACTCACATAGAGTGCTGATGAGATAGAATAACTGGGTGGATCTCAATAATATGCTGAAAGAATGAAGTCAGTCTCAAAACATTATATATTTTATATTTCCATTTATATTACATGCTAAGAAAAAGATAAAATTATAACAAAGGAATGCAAAAAATAATGGTTGCCTAGAGTCACAGATGGAGAGAATGTAAATAGAGCTAGTATGGGAGAACTCGTGGGGGCGATGAGACTCATCTGTATTCTGAATTCGGAGGTAGTGCCACAAACATCCTTCTGTTTAAACTCATTATTATGTGTAGATAAATATATATATATATATATATATATATATATATATATATATGTACACACACACACACATACACACACATATGCTGGACATCAATTAAAGTTGATAGGCCTGAGTGAGTGGGTATGGTTTGGATCAAGACAAGAGACAAAATGAAACATCTTAACTTCTATTATTTAATATTGTTTTGATTTTAAGCCATGTGATTGAATTCTCTATTTGAAAAATACAATTAAATTACAAAAGAAAAATTAGATCCTTGGCTGGTTGCTTTCATCTTCTCCCACAGGGTAATAAATTATTTGCTTAATACTTCTTAATTCAGTAGATACAATACTGAATTAAGTAGATAAGATATACAAATTTGATTGGACTTAATTTTTTTTATCAATCTTATTTATTTCTATCCTATGTGCAGCTGCAGGTAGAACACCCTACCTACCCAGTAAGCATCCATGGCTCTTCTAGAATCAATTCCTCTTTTGACTGAATCAAGTGCTTTGAAATAAAATTGGGAGGAAAATAGGATTCTGTTTCTTTGTTAAAACACTCATATCCACATGTTTTGTCTTAGTCTCTACCTAATGTCAATTGACTGTTTTGTAAATGCATTTGTGTTTTGCAGTATGCAACAGTAATAGGTTACAGAATTCAATGGTAGCAATGAAGCTGCTTTATCAAGACAATGGGAAATTACTGATTCTTCTTCCACTCACTCAACCTATTTGATTGCTTTAGTCTTGCCTCTACTGTTCAAATGTGAAACTTATCAAAGAATCTATTCATTTTCATTGGCATTTTTCTTTGGTGTTTTCTCTGAATATCAGAGAAACTAACATCAGTACCTGGAACACTATGAGCTTGTTTTTTTCACATATTTTCACAGCTGGAACCATTAAATGTGATCTACTCCTTGTTTCTTCCATATTTAAATTGCAGAATTTTCATTGATTGATTGATTCTGTCCACTTGGAAGAAAGACTCTCTACCCTTTCAAATACCAATGAAGAAGCATTGGGCATTGGGACTTGATGTCAAATTTCCAATTTGAAGGACCACAATACCAAAAAAAAAACACAAAACAAACTAATTTAGTTAAGGAAACCAGTAGATTTATTCTACAAAGCCACCTCTTGATTGCTGCAGCTACATTATTATTTTATGTTTGGGTCTTCAAGCTTTCCAGAATATTTTGTGGTAAAAATTGCAGTTTGGAGATTCCTGTGTCTGGCTTGTCTCTTGCTTACTAAGGATTTGTAAAAATCAACATAACCAATGCCCTTGTAGAGGAAAATAAAACAACATGGTATGAATCCAGTTTCCAGAGTCCAAATAAGCTTCCACTTAGAACCATAATACAGAATGACTTAAATACACGCTGTATTAATTTATCCTTAATCTAGCCAAATGGCCCCCACAATGTTCTTCATGACTAGGATCAGATAGCTGGGGAGTTTTCATAATTTTTTATTCTGTGGCACTGTACTAATTAACAACCCATTCAATATACTATATTAACAAATCAAAATAGGCAAGGAGGACACTGAAAGAATGATAGACAAACTATTCATCAGTATTTTCTTAAACCAAATATGCTCTTGAAAGCACCCCTCCCCACCCCTGGGTAGAATGATAGTAACGTGCTGGATTGTGTATGAGGTCTTATTACAGAGACATCAGTTTTAGTTTGAAACATAAACATATTTTTATGCATATATTGGTACTTACCATGATCAATGATATTGTATCTAGTACACTAGGATTTGTTTTTGATCAGTAGAAAAACAATTATTCATAAAACTCAAAATAGAGGCAAAGTTGTGAAGGAAAAGAAAAGAATTATAGGTTTCTTACAGGGAAGGTAATTTTAATATAGACGAGATTGGTCCAAGTTCTGCTGTTTGGATTGATAGATTATCTAGCAGAACTATCATTTCAATAATCTCAATGACAATATAGCACTGGATACTTGGTACAGTATTATAAATTAAATTTACTGCAAATGTTATTGCAGAGAATATGGAAGATCTATTATTTGTGTTTGTGAAAGTTTAGATAGGAAAAAATTTAAGGTTCTTTGACAAATCATAACAGAAATGATCTATATGATATGGCTGTATTGCCAGCTGTCAAAATTTTACTGTTGTCATTACTTCTTCATCAGTGTCCTTGAATTACAGTGACATGATTCCACTTGAAAGAAAAAAATACCATATTAATCAACTCAAACGTTCCCCTCGTAAGGTTGTGCTTTGTTGTGTTTGGCAAGGTTGGATGCAGGTAACTTTTTAGAGAAATATATTAGCTTCTATTTCTTTTGTCTACTATTGAGAACTTGTAGTTGGTACAATATAAGGTTGCGAGTAATCCCCGAATACTGATAATAAAACTGTAATTATAGCAGATGGAATTTATTGCATTGTCCATTACAATTTTAACATGCACAATATATTCTTACTAACTTATCAACTACTATTTTATTCATATCTCAAAACCTATACATGATAAGCTAAAATATAATTTCATATCTACTATCAATCATCTACCTATTTATCTATCATCTATCATCTATCTTCTTGCTTACCCAATTAGCCTTACCTAAAATAAAATTAAGATCAGTGTGTACTTCTCAAGCACAATTTTTACCCTCAGAACATTCATTCTACTTCACTATTATTATATTTTGTATGTCTGACCTGCTAATTTGTAAGCCTCATAAGAGGTAAGCACCTTGAGCATTCAGCACACTGTCTCAAACAATAGGAAATAAATCAGAGATTGTCAAACTACCAGCTTCACTTTTCTCTGCACCTCCCATTGGATGCTCTCGTGTTCACCAATGAAAAACCATCCTTTCTACAAGGTGATGAAGCAACAAAGCCACAAACACGCCATAGTAAATGCTAAGGTTAATTGAGAGTTTAAGACGCACCTGGCCCTCTTTTGCGAGCTTTAATCTTCCTAGCCACCATACTAGCAGATATAACATTGTGCCTGTGTGAAAATGAGGAAACTTAGGCACAGGAACTAAGAAAAGTATCTCAGATAAGAGAGATGGAAGAGTCAGGATTCATAGGGACAAAGTGGGAAAGAAAGTGTGTGCACATCACAAATGCTACAAAATAGTTTTCTAGTTATTAATATATCTAGCACTGTAAGATGCTGCACGCTTAAAGAAACCATACAGTAGACTTCAAAATGGAGAATCCTGTAGCTATACCCCAGCAGCCGCCCCACTGGAAGATTATCTCATGGACTTAGAAAAATGCATCAGCAAAATATCAGGTTGTAAAAAACATCTTTGATGATGTCCGTGTGATGTAAGCACTTATACCAGAGAATTCCATGCATACACAGTGCTGCTCAAGGGAGGAAATAATCTCATTTCTCAAATAAGAAACATCACACTGCTCTACTATGTTGTTGATGATGAAACTTAAAACACATTCAAAGACAGTAATAATAATTAGAAATTTTTATATGAAATATGTCCCCCAAATTGCTATCCACACCCCCCACACACACACACATACACACGAGATTGTGAGACAAATTTTAAGATAAAGGAGGGATAAATTAGGAAAAAGAAGAGAGAAAGAATGAAAACTCTCATGGCTACTGATGAGTGGATGTTAATGAAAATCAGGGAGCAGAGAACCAAATCCATCATTATGGAAGTTCAAAATATCTTATTGGCAACCTTGGGGAACAGGTGACTTTGGGGATTTAGAATTTGTTCAGGTTTTAGGGTGATAATATACAACAATTAACAAAACATTAGAGCTGAGTCTGGGGCAGCATCTTCTGAGGAAACATATCAGTATTTCCATAGTAAATATACATTTATACGAGTAGAGTAAGGACGTGAGGTACAGTCACATTTTTGTTCCTAAATAAGTTATTTCCAAACTTATTAAACTTAGATTTTTCAGAGTTTTATTTATTTTTGAAATGATCCTGTCCAATATTTCTTTGAGAACCTGCTTTATCTATCACATTTGAATCAATGTAAGGATTTTTACTTTTATGACTTTCATGTAGACATTTTCTTCCAATCTTTAAAAAATTACTACAGTTGCTAAGAAATACTTCTTTTCCACCCTTTTAATCATTTGTCATAAGTTAGATCTTTCCTCATCTTTGCGGCTCTAATAAATGAATTTATACATTGTTCTAATCTTAGAGAAGTTTATAGACTTCCATCCATTTCCATCCAATCTTAATCCTTTTTAGGAAGGACAATCCTAAGGAACATAAAGCTAGAGACCAATCTATATTAAATTAAAAGGTGACAGTTGAAGAAGGGAATTATATTATTCAGTGACCTAATAATAGTAGAATCACAAAAAGGGAAGTATAGATCAAAACCTGTTTAAAAATTCAAGTTTTATATTCTTTTTTATCCAATTACTTTATCTCCAGCAGGTAATTCAATTATACTTTTGATGTATTTTATGTTTTTGGTAAAAGATTACTGTAAACAATTTTCTAAATTTTGATTTGAGCTTAATGTTTATACATTCATGCATGTGTGTGTTTACCTAACAGAAAAAAGAAAAAGATGAGAATGACTAAACTGATAAATTTGATAGTTTCTGGAGCTTACAATTTGTATATAAATTAAAATGCTCTATTTCTTTTAATGAAAAATTTTAAGGGGGTGAGTGTTCTCTGTTGTTTACCTAAAAATGCAAAAATGTTGCTTATCATTCCGGCCCTGAACACCTAACACAGCTCTTGTCCACCTAAATCTTCAGCCACATGTCCTTCCTTCATGGCCCAGATAAACAGAAGATTCCAGATAAGACTTGGGACTTCGTGATGCTTAGAAGCTCATGTGAGGGGTAACTAAACAACAACTACCATTACAAAAATTTAATTATATCACATAAGGGAGTTAATAGACATAAATATCCAAGAGCATTTCTCAAATGTAAAAGGACACATATTTGCAAGGTAAATTAAGATAGATATTATAAATCATATGCTCTTCCATTGGGTAACATGTATAGAGATATAACATGCAGAACATTATTTCTTAACTCTGACTTTATGACAGACTTTTGAATATTCAACTATCCCACAACTTGTAAAATCTCCAAAAATATCTTTGTAAATGCATTTCAGTTAGAAAATTATTTATGTTCTAATGAGTACTGTGTGGAGATAGTATGTCAAAAATTAGACACATATGTATAAAGAGGTGTCAAAGCTCCCTAAATATTGAAAATCATTACTTGGACATCACTCTAATTCCTAACACTGAATAGCAAGTAAATGAATGTTTAATAAAATGCCACATAGTTTTCTATATGGTTCTCCCACTGTGAATATTAAACAACTTAATAAAGAACAGTAGAATTTGGTTTAGAAAAGAAACCAAGAGCAGTGGTCCATTGGAACAAAAAGTTATGAAGATAAATGCCAAAAGATTTCTGCATCTCTATTGAGAATTAAAATATTTACAAATAAAAAGAATCATTTGACACTTCAAAGACATATACCAGCTTTCACGTTACTTTTCTCACAGCTTGTAACTTGGAGTATTGTCTGCAGATTACATAGGGCAGGGTTATTTTTCCTTTTTTAATTTAAGAAAAAGAAGTGCAGAAACATATCACTGGTTATTAGCTATATGAGTCAATGAAGGTTACACTCAATAGCTCTATTTGGGGGGAGGGTATTGCCTTTACGGTTTTATTATACATTTGGTCTTAGGCCTATTTTATAAAATATTAACATGGCTATTCTAGTTCACTTTTTTTGTTTTGTTTTTTTTTTAAGATTTTTTTTTTTTAGATCAGTGATAGGTTCACAGCAAAACTGAGCAGGAAGTACAGAGATGTCTCATAGACCCTCTGCCCTCACATGTAACTGCCTCCATTTCCAACATCCCACCTTGGAGTGGTACATTTGTAACAATTGACGAACTTTTATCGACACACATCAATCACCCCAAATCCATAGTTTGCCTTTCAGTTCCCTCTTGGTTTTGTACATTTGTTTGGACAAATGTACAATGTATAATGGCATGCATCCCTCATGCCAGTATCACACAAAAAGAGTTTTACTGCTCCAAAAATCCTGTGTGCTGCATCTCAGTGAATAGCTCTGAGTATCCAGGGGCTTGTCCCCAACCTTAGAAAAAAGTTCCTAAGGCACTCATGGGAGTAGGATGCTGTCACGTTATCTTAAAGTTTGATGTTTTCATAAAAGAATATTCATTTTAGAAAAATAGATGTCTAGTTATAGTACAGAAAACTCTACTATGTGGTGATGTAGCATCTGGAGAAAAAAAAGAGTAATCTGTACAATAAAGTTGAGGCTGAAGCCTCAGAGAGATTGATATTTGACATTTTGCTTAGAAGTACAGTATTTGCTTGCATTACTACTGCTCAATGGCTAAGCACCAAAGAGTGAAATTAGTAATAGCAAGTCCTACAATCTGGCAACATTTCTATGATAAATACCCCCTCATTTTGTCTATGAACTTAAAAGCAGTAGATTTCCTCCTTATTCCCTGGCCCTTTGATTCTGCCAAGTGTCAACGCCCCTGGGCCTGGCATACCATCGCGTGGATGGATGGGCTCCTCCTCTTGCTTCCACTGCAGCTCCGACACCTGTCAAAGGTCATTCTTGTAGAATTCTCGGGGAGCTATTTCTTGTCCTGTTTTCTCCCCAAAATGGTGGTATCTTTTCAACATTTTAAAAGAATTATCTACATATTGACTCTCCAAATATTTATGGAGCATCTCCCTTGTGCTCGGCGCCATCCTAATGCTTTAGAATGGACCGGTGAACAAGGCTCTGCGCCTAGCTCTCCGGTGCCTGCGCCCCACTCCGCTGTCCCCTATAGTTGGACTCCAAACAGACTTTCATTTCCTTACACATGCCCTGCCTTCTCACCTGTCCCACTGCTTTTGTGCGCGTTCTTACTTTCTGTCATGATCTGGTCCTGCCTTTTCACGCCCCTCCCCTGACACCTACCTGCTGTCCTGGACCACACTTCCTCTGGGAACTCTTTTCTCATCTTCAGATCTCACGGAGGTCTGCAGGCCCTTTTTGGAACCTTATGTCCACAGTGAATTTATTTTCACTTGTGTGATGTTCTGCTTAATAAGTAGTGCCCTCACCAGACTGTGAACTGTACCATGCCAGGCAAGAGTCCCTTTGTTCGCTCTCATTCCCACCACTTAGCACTGTGAGTGGCCGACCCTAAAGCTGCAATATTGCACACTTAGAGGACTTGATGGTTACAGCAGAAAAATGAAACACTTCCAAAACCAAAATTAAATATTTATGGGACTTTAAAAAGTTATTCTTAAAGTTTTACCTTTGGCAAAGCATACAATGAAGACCACTTCTGACTTGAATATTTTTTAGGATTTTTTTTGTACGTTAACAAAATTTTATTCAAGACTCAGAAAAATATCTAAAGTTATTTTATTGAATTGACTCATTAATATTGTGAACTAAGGTTGTTTCCTTCAATAGAATTAATTTTATTTCATCCTGAAACCTAGTATCATAAATGGGTTTGCTACTTGGTAGGATTTTTCAAGTATTTTTTTTTAAAGACCTCATGATTCAATGTAAAATTTAAGTGCATCAGTTAATGTTACGCCATTAAAGAGTTCATATGTCTAAAACACTGTAATTTTTTAAATTCCCTCAATAAATTACTAAGTCCCAATTTTGGTTCTGAAAATATGGTTGTGGGGGAATCTAGAAACTAACATTGCAAATTTCAAGTTTATCCTACAGAAGAGAAGTAGTTAAAAGCGATACTTGTGTATAGGACACTAAGGAATATCCAGAAGCTTAAATGTTTCACAGAAGTGATGGAGAATGAAACTGAGAAAAAGCCATTGTGTTTACCAACAAGTTATAGGTAAACACTTCAGAGAGTAGTTATCAAGTAGATCTAGAGAAAGAAACAAAATACCTGGTATTAAAAGAGAGATGGATTTTGAAAAAGTTTAGTTACTAAGTGTACATTTCAGATTTCAAGAGTGGGAAGCGAGAGCAAGTTGAGAAAATTTGAACTAGAGTCAAATTGTTTTACTTGAAACAAGAAACTAAAAAAAAAAAAATACTACTAATAAAAAGGGAGGCATCTAATTGGCAGTATATGATCCTTAACAAAAGATCAAGGCCTGAGATCTGGATACAATGGAGGATATAGTTTTATAAAATGGGAAAGAATGTTTAGTTCTGAAGACTTGAGAGATAAATGACCTGGCAGAAGTGGAAATATTTATTTGATAAAATGAGAGCAGAACTCTGTGGTACTTTGCTGCCCTGTTCTTCACAACCCCCAGTATGCTTTTATATTATCATTCTGAAGTTCTTTAAATCTCCATTTACTAACCATCTCCATATATCTTCGTGAATGTGGAGCAGAATAAACCAAGATTCCAGGAATAAATTGAGGTCCTTTCAAAATAACCACCTAGCATTTGCTATTTCCTTTCCTCGGCTCTCTATTCCATTATGTTTGTTTCCATATTGTCCTAAAGACCACCAACCATGAACTTGCAGTTTTTCACAGTTCTTGCACATACAGTTGATCACTGAACAAGGCAGAAGTTAGATGTGCCGGCTCACGCAGTCAAAACTCCGCATGTAATTTTTAACCACCCAGCCATTCCTCACTGCCTGCTGGTTCCGGGTTCTCCCCTCAACCAAACCCCTGGGTGCTCAAGTGCTTTATACACTGATACATAGTTTGCTCTCTGCATCCACAGATTCCCAGCTGCAGTTCAAATTACTACTGTTTTCAATCTGCAGTTGGTCGAATCCATGGATGCAAAACCTCAAGATAGGAAGAACTGACTGCATTTATTGTTAAAAATAGGCACATAAGTGAAACCATGAAGTTCTAGGGTCAACTCTAATTTTCTCCATTCTTCCCATCATAGCGGATAATCAAGGGATAATCTCGTCACTAGTTCTTTGAATCCCAGACCTTACTGCTTTGTTTATTTTCCTTTTCTGCATATTTTCATTCTCTCATCAGCTCCCTCCTTGCAAACAGTAAACTCTCTCTAATCATCTCAGCCTCACATGCACACAGCAGCGATGAGTGTATACACAAAGCACACACTTACACACATTCTCCGACTCCTAAGATCACACTCAGCTGGTCTCTTTCCCTTTAAGTCAGGCGGCATGAACAAGTTTTACGATCCTGGACTCAGCTTCCTCAAATTTACTTACTTCTCAGTCATCAGGAATATGGACTCTTGCCCTAAATATCAACTAGAATTGCTTTCTTTAAAGTAATTTGGCATCTTCTTATCTGTCAGAACTATTAAAGACATTCTTATATTTATTTTCATTGATCTCAAAGCAACATGTGACCCCATATTCTGCCATGATGAAACACTTAGGTGTCTCCTGCCACCACCCCCACCGTCCATCTCTGCTTCCTTCTTATGTATTCTTCTCTCAACTATTCTCCAAACAGTTTTATCTATACCAAAGACTGCAGCCATGAGCTCTCTGCAAAAGATGCCAACAATTATAGTCCCAATCCAGTCCCTTCTATTGAACAACACACACCTCCTTCAGAATATTCTAGAAGTCCTTCTAGTAAAAATTGAAAAGTAAAGTCAGTTTTGCATAGGGAGGCCTCTATCAGGGGTCTCTCTCCACGTAGATTAGATCTCTAGTCCTTGCCATCAATCCCAAATACTCAATTCCATTTTTGTTTTTGTTCTTTTTTTTATACTCTTTCCACCAATATGTTATTAGCCATGAAATCCATCTGACTGTGCATAATAATATATTTAAAATAAAATCCTCCTTTTCTATGTATTTGATACTTACAAACCTATGCATAACTGACCTTCTCTATGATGTAATTTTTTCCTTTACCAATTGCACTGTTTCCAGTTCAGACTTTAATCACCTCTTCCATAGAATATTTTAGTAGCTTCCAATAATGTTTCTTTCTGCTAGGTATGTCTCCTACAAAGTACTCTGCCAGAGAAATATTTCTAATACAAAATTACAATCATGTGATTCATTGTTCATGTCTTTAAATTATGCACAAATGCTTATTTTTTCCAATGTCTTACCTATGGTTATTTTTCTTTCCCATACAATGGACTTCTATATCAGTATTGGGTAGAACGTTATGGCTCTACATAAACAGAGATAAAAATAGGTCTATGATATGTTAACAGCAACAAAAAAAGGAGGCCATGAAATAGTATATAGAATAAGATTCTATTTTTTAAATGCATAGCCACATATATATGTGTGATAGGTACGCTGTGATACATAAATATGTATTTATATATATACATATATATACACATTTATATATTTATGTAACATAGCTTGTCCAACTCTCCATTTTTCACTCACCTTTCTGCCTACAGGCAGCTCTCTAATGTAACTGCACATCCCTTAGATTTTCTGACACCTACTTTTACCTGAGCCTGAAGTCATACGAAGTGCAAAGATACTTCTTCCACCCCTATTGATGTCAAATGGCCCACGAGGTCCTTGTGATTCTGCATTTTAAATACATATTTAAAAACTAGTTCTTTTTCTTCTATCATAATTTTGAATGTTACCTCTGCTGGGCAGTTTTCCTTACTTTTCTGTCCAAACATGTCATATGTTTTTCTATTTGTTCTCATAATTCCCATGCTTTCTCTGTCACATTATTTATCATGTAGTCTCTTCGTTTTTGCTGATTTTGTTTGTTTTTTCCTTTACTATCTGTAAGAAACTTGACACCACTGGCTGCATCTGATAAGGGGGTTAAATGCAGCATGGTGTCTAGTACATGGAAAGCATTTAATCATCTTTTGTAGAAACATTAATAAAACACATAGTACTGGGCACATGATGATTGCTCATGGCAATGACACTGCATGAATGTTTTAATAAATGCTTCTTTGCTTTAGGTAAATTCACAATGTATAATAATTGTGGTATGTACAAAGTTAAAGCTGTAATTATTCAAAATCTATTGGCACGGAAACAGAGAAAATGTGAAGCTGTTGTTTCAAGTAAAAGTTACTTGGAGTAGTAAGAAAGTGATCGAATGAGAAGAAAGTTGGCTGCTTCTGCTGAGGAAGAGGGTAGAGTACAAAATCTCAAGTATTTGTGTCACCAAGTGGCAAAGACACCAGACGCGGCATGGCAGGGGAGAGACTGAAAACAACATGTACCAACGACTCTCAGGAGGGGACCAAAAGATGCAAAAGAATCCATACTTTAGAAATATGGACGTGTCCCTTCTGTTTCTCTTACTGGTCTAGTCCATTTGTGTCTCTAGTTTCTAAGTCAATAGAAATTCTCCTATTTATTACTTCAAAGTTTCCATTTTTAGGTTAAGTTCTGTAATAAAAAAAAATGCATTATTCTTACAAACGCCAGATCAAATAAACTGACCACAAAAATAAAACAAGGACATCATAGTAGGCCTGCTCTAAAGATTGAAATCACTGAGGTAAGAGGCGGTAGAGTCGTTCCCTGTGCTGAGGGAGACTAGGAAGGTGAGCAAAGTGATATCTGGTGAGAGTGGAGTGTGTAGGGGACTCTAGGACAGGAGCACTCAATCCTTCATTTATATAATGAGCCCCAATTATGCATCACACTATGGTAAGCCTGGGGAGGTCAGCAGTGGGTCAAGGAGGCAGATTGGCCACCTCTGTGGCATCCACAGAAATGTCGACCTGAAATGTGCGTGGCGGGGCCCAGTGTGAACATTTAGAGATTCAGATTTTGCCTATGCCCATTCTTAATAATATAGACAATACTGAAAACACAAATGTGTCTAACCAGCATGGATCAGATAATGATGACATATAAATTACGTTGTCCACATATAAGCCTATTAAAAACACGTTCCCTAAATTGAGGGTGGATTTCAGATGAGAAAATAAGGCATGTAATATGGTCAAATTTTAATAACAGCAACAAAATTTATGTATGTATTATATATATATATTTACACTTTATATACAACATATGTTATGGCATGTGTATTACAAATAATACTTATGTGTGATTAATTATACCTGAAAAAAGTGTGGAAGATTATACTTCAAAATGTTGCAGTAGATGTTATCTGTGATTCTTTTTCTTGTAGTTTATCTCAAACGTGATTTTTAAAAAATGAACACATCTTTCTTATAAAATCATTACAAAAATAAGTCTGCAGATGACCAGTTTGTTAGATACCGAGTGAATATTGTATTTATCAAAGTAGTTTTGCCTCCGAAACCATTAGACAATTCTGTAATCAAGTCATATCAATCCACAGTGTTTATTTCTCATGATGTTGCTGGGAATTATGATTTTTATAAAGTAGAGTTTGGTAAAAAGGAGAATTCATCAGCTTCCATTTAACTGATGTTCTAACACTTAGTTCTTCTTTATTTACAAAGCACATAATTTTCAAGTTTTCCTATAATCTCACACTATAAAGTAAAATTACAATGTTATAGCTAAAATTTGTTTACAAGGCTACTATAGGAAACACGAGGAAATTCCGAAAGGAATGAGTTACCGAGAAGGAACTGGCTATATAAGTTCAAAGTGTTTCTTCTTATATTAGGTGGATTTAAAGGAGGAAAATATGGGTTTGGCATGCTCTCTCAAACAATTGTTCAAATGTCTTGGGTTTGGCAAAGTTAAAACTGCATTTTCCCATTCCCTTTTTTCTCGTAATTTATAAAACTATGTATATTTCAAGGGAAATTTAATCCATATGTTCTGATTCATTTGCACTTAACTTGTCATAAGGTTGTTCATGAAAGTCATCTCGTGTCCAAGAAAGTTTGTGAGATTATTTTAATAAGTCCCCCTTCTCTGCCTGTTCTAAGAAGCTGCATTTTGGCATTAGGTAGCCAAATGGGAACCATAAAAGGTTGAAATTTGAAATGTATGAATTTCAAATGAATTCATACTTGGCCAACATTTCTGTCCTATTTATGTGTGTGTTGTAATAGGGATGCTAATAGCATTGGGCCGAAGACTAAGTGTCGAGACGACACGGCTTTTGTTGTTTTAAAATCAGTTCTTAGGAATACCTTTAAAAGAGTTTTTTGTATTTCATAAATATGTTCTCCCAAATAAGAAGTGTGACATCTCCATAGAGACAATATTATATTTCTACTAAGACAAATTAAAGAGCAGATGCTAGATTTATGAGAATCTTTGTCAGCTATTATTCTTTAGAGCTGAAAGGCAGCCACCAATAATGAGTCTAACACAAAGGGAGAGAGAACTGAGACTCAAAGAATAACACCTTCTAAAAGTCATAATTGCTTATCCTGTGCAGGGTTACTTTCTGTGTCTCTCCGATAAGGCAGGAAGGATCTTAAAGATTTCCAATCAAATTGTACACAGGCATTTGAATACTCATGTCACACACTTCAGATACATATTTTTTAATTTAAATAAATTGTTAGAAACTATAGATCCCTATAGATTGTCGTTTTTATCACCAGTGCTTCTAAGTATTCTTCCAGCTACATAATACGAGCCCTGTGCATTGTGGCTGAACAATCCCCAGCACCCCAGGTATTTCAAGGACGTATTAGGAATGGTAATATGAAAAACAGAAGGAACTGCACACTGTTTAAGAGCTTGGATGCCATAATAACTCCCCAGGATGAGAGAAAGAAGGTCCAGAGTGAGACTAAGATGGTGAAAGCTCAGGTTTTAAACCAAACCTAACATTTCAGCCCATGTCTATTTAAATTGATGTAAGATTGTCTGTCCCTAGGGAGAGTGGATGCGTATTTGCTGTGCTGTGAACAATTTTAGAGCAGAAACATTGTACAGTCTCCAGTAAATGTTTATGTGCACATCTGGATATATGCAGAAAGTTAATGTAATTAATGTACTATGTAAAATAAATAACCGTATTTGAAATATCACTCTTTGATTCTGGGTGAGTGAGTCTGTGGTTTCAAAATTAGGGTCTCAATAAGGCATATGCGTACTTACAAACACACACACACACACACACCCTATTCCACAAACCACCAACCCCAGTAATAAGTGAGGAATTTAGGCCCTTGGACCTGCTTGAGGCTGTTGATTAATTTCATCTGGCCTGTCATACATATTTCTAAAAGGAGAAACTTACCATGTACTATTTGAACATATTTTCAGGATCTTGTAGTAATTACTAATTACAAGAAAGATAACATTCTATATATCATTTATATAAACAATTTAGCTTTATGGATGGAATTGTGTCTCATTTAGCAATGATTCTTCTGATAATTTTGTATTACCATTTTTTATTCAACTTTATCTATTTATTATCTATCTATCTATCTATCTATCTATCTATCTATCTATCATTTACCTACCTACCTGCAACAATTATTTTTTTTTAGAGTACTAACATTGTGCCAAGAATACCATTAGACTTTAGGGTGAGAAATGAACAGGATTGCTTTACAGACTAAGCAATCCCAGTGTTGAGTATGACATTGGTAACTCTTTCTCTGAGAGCTCTGGTTGACTTGTGTTTGAAGCATTGACCACCAAGACAAACCAAGAACTGACGGTATCCTGGAATCCAGAAAAGGTCTTCCCAGAGTACAGGTTGTTTAATTGAGTGTGGTGGTTTCACTGCATTAGTGGTTTCATTGCATTAATTTCTATCATTGAATTAATGATCTCTGGACCATTAATTCTATGATAGAAAAGTGATGTCTCGCTCTCTCCAGGGAATTGTAATGAATTAGTCTTCCCAGTCCTATCTTTGCTGCCTCCTTGGACTCTGGCTTGCTTCCTAGTGCAGGATACTGAAATGGCTTTCTTTTAAGAAATTTTTATTCTGTTGGCCTTGGGGACTAGAAAAGAGTCCCAAAGCTATGCCAAACTAAAGTATACTTTCTTTTCTCTCACAGACACCTGAGATACAGATATCTCTTCGTTATCCAGCAGGATTCCCCACGGTTCAACTGCATATGAAACAGGACCCACTAGAGGCCACCTTATCCGCTTTCCATTCCTGGAACTTCCACATCCATGACTGACCAGGGAAAAAAGGGTCACGCCCACACCCCAAACAATGATGTATTTAAATGTATTCACTCCATCATTTAAGTGTTCAAAAAATCAAAATTATCTACTATATGTTTGGCAATGTGAGAGAATTAAACATACAAAGATAAGCCTCCTAGATTACATATTTGTTTTTTAACGGCTCATCCATTATTTTTATACCAAAAAACATATCATATTAACTAAAGATTATTTTCATAGTTTCATACTAGTAAACTGTGCTGAAAAAAATTGTCTCTGGCTTATTTACCAAAACATATATGTTTCCTTGTGTCTAAAAGTATTCTCTCCAAAGCATATTTTGTGGGTAGGTTCCAATATTTTCTAAATAATCTGAAAATTTCTTTTTATTCAAGGCTGAATTTTTGAGGGTTTGGTGTAAAATGTGCTGTTGATGAGAATTAAAAGGGCATTAATACACTGTTGGTATCTATTATAAATTAGGTACAACTGTGTTCATAGGCAATTATTTTACATCAATAGAATTATTAGTCTAAAATAAATATGAAAAATCCACCCATTTAATCACTGCCTTTTCCTGATACCTACTCACTTCGTAAATACTTCTTTTTTGAGAATTATCACATTACATGACTGTTAGTATTTTGTGTATCTCTCTCTAACTAGCTAGAGGATGAGGACAAGGGTCTTTTTTTATTCATCCCTATGTTGCCACTGCTTGGTGTAGAGCCGGACACGATGTAGACTCACTAAGTCTTTGTGGAGCTAGGGCATTGACACGTACCCTGGATTCATCTGTTATTAACACTCTCTCCAACACCTGCCCATCACCCTGTCCTGATAATAAAAATGCACATTCAAAATTAGTGAATCCTGGAAAAAGGTCTATGATTTGCACATTTTGTTTGAACAGTTTAAAATTTAAGTCCCTATTTGTTTAATGTTTGAAATCAATTTGAACATACTCATAGTAAAACCCATCAATAAATTCCATGTATTTTACTTCTGGTCTTTGCACAGTAGGTGAGTGTTTTTCACAGTCTGCTGAAATAGGTTAGTGGATGGTCTAGAGATAGAATCTTTCTCTTAACTTTGCAGAGCCAGACTTACAGTAACTTAATCCCACAGTTAAAAAGCATTTAAACTTTGAGCATGGGTGTGTATATGTGTGTGCACTTGCAAAGAAATTGTTCCCACTACGCAACTGCACACATAATTCAAGTTCTCTGATTTCAATAGGAGTTAAAGGAGTATGACACTATAAGAATATTTATGGCAAATATCTTTGGTGACTTTTTTTTTTCTGTCAAAATGTGTTTGCTTTTTCAAATACCTGTCTAGTGAAGAACTGGTTAATAAATGTAAAAGCAGGAAAATGGAATTCATGATGAAATAAGGCTAGAGAAAAAAAGACTTAGAGTTAAAATGGCATTAGGTCTTCTTAAAGACCAGGGTTGTATATTTATTTATTAATCAATACAGAAAAAAAGTAAAAGTTTATACAATAATTGGATCAATTTAGATTTTTTAAAAAATGTTACCAAAAAACAAGTACTAGCTATTTTATTTATTTTTATATTTCTGCCTGATTTACCAGATTTGGCATTCATTATTTACCATATTTTTTGAATTAAGATCTGGCATATTAGGTATATCTCTTGCTTCTGAGAGAGCCTGAATATGTAGGAATAAAAAAAAATAAAAAGGTAATTTTAAAAGTTAAAGAAATAAAGTTAGGAAAACCATGTTGAGAAAAAAAAATTATTAAAGCCCAGATGTCACTGAACGTCCCCACTTACTAATAATTCATGCTTATTTTTATTAGAAGCACAGATAATACCTGGAAAGGGTTGTAGGGCTTTTAATATATCTCCTAAAATTCAGCATGGGTACCAGGTAATTATAGAAAGATACAGAAACCAAATCTGAATGCTCAATCTTTGAACTGAGGCTTTTTGCCTGTTCATTCATGCACCCCAAATGTCTAGAACAGTGTCTGGCACATTACAGCACTCAATAAAGATTTATTGATTAATAGCTTCCACACAGTGTTAGGGCTCAAATATGCTTGACCCCTAACTCTGGCATCAATATCAAGAATCTATATATTATTATATTATTTCTGTAAATAAAAATGTATCTTTAATTCTTTCAAAGTCAAGATAATTATAAGACATTCTACACATATTGCTTTTCTCTTTTATTGCTTCAGTATTTTCTTTAGATAATAAAAAAAAAAAAAACACCTCACGAACAAGAAAATTCTGTAGAAACGTTAATAACGGCTTTCTAGAATGGCAAAGCCCAGCTGCAATCTCCATGCTGATGAAAATGTTCCATTAGCTGTTTCATCTAGATCCAGTAACAATAGCCATAGGCAATATGTGGCTACTGAGTACCTGAAATGCCACTAATGCAACTTAGAAAGTTTACTTAAATTTAAATAGTCCTGTGTCTGAGGCCATTCCATCAGACAGCACAGCTCTGGAAAATCATCTGAAGAAAAAGCTATTTGACTTTCCTGTTTGTATTTCTTGAGCCCAGTGTGTTACCTGTCTCCTCCTTTTCCATTCTACCTTGGTAAATACAAAGAAAATGATATGTGCAAAATATGTATATATAGTCTAGTCATACGATGTTTCAGGAACGTGAGGTTTTCCTTACACTCGCCGTTCTCAAAACCTCGCTTTATTTACATCTTACAAAAGCACACTGTTTCAAATACGCAGGCAGATGTGATAAGTACAGAGAGAATCACAGCATAGCTAGGGCTCTTGTTACCCATATTATACTTTTTCAAATAGATTTTGGTTATTGAAAACATCAGTGCACCTGATACATTTTTATTATCTAAAATTCTCGATTCTTCAAAACCAGCCATAATAAGTAACCACTTCAGTAATTTGCATATCAGTTTTTTACTTGTTTAGTGGAAGATTTGGCTCTGGAAAAAACCCTAGAAAAGGTTTTAAACAATAAGAGGGGATGACATGCTTTTATATTCAACGTTCTATCAACCCTGTTATGCCACACCCATCACTGTTCCTACGAGAAGCTCTATGGCTGTCAAAGCTACAGACAATGGCATTTTTTAGAGCAAAAGAAAACTGCAATAAGGAAATAGGACTTTTAATAAACAAACTTTCGCTTTTCACTGAACAGAATTAATTACTGCTATCCACAATAACTAGAACGCATTTTTGGACACAATTGGCCAGCTTCTCCTAGAATTTCATTCACTTCATGGCAAGAATATCCTTGGACAGGAAAGCTATTGGCACAATGCACTGCCAAAAACACTAAGGTATCTTTCTGTTTTTATTAGCCTGGCTTCTCTAACAAGTCCCTATAAATTCTGTGCCTTTCCAGAGCCACAAAGAACTGGGAAATAGATTATTTTCAGGGTTTGTGTTTCTTTATGCAGGCTTTTGTGGAGAAGCTGGGTAATGATTCTTAAACTGGGCCCACAGTGTAACAACAGCAGAGTTGATATTATAAAGAGTCAACTTACTATTCAGCTTTTAGCTGTCAGTAAATTGGACCTATTTTCTGGGGATAAAACTGATTATTTTGAAAGCAAAATAAGGATTTTCCTCCTGATGCATTGGTATATGTGGGATTTCTTTGAATTTTGAAGAGATTTGTGGTTGCCTCTATTATATGCAATATTTATTACATACACATTCAGGCTGTTTTTTCTCTATGTTTTGAACATGACATGTTGATAACTGCTACAGAAGAGTTAAAAGAAAACAAAAATGTGGTTCTGGTCAGCTTGTTCACATACTGTTTTGATTAATACAACGATTTCTATAAATAATTCAAATATCTAAGGTCAAATTTAATAAAAATCCTGTCCAATTTTCTTATAAACAGAGCTTTTACATTTTTAGAGGCTCTCTGGTTTTTTGTTAAATGGAGGTCAGATAATTTTTTTCCCTTGTCAAATTTGGTCCTTGCATTAGTTTCATGGTTATTTCTTAAAGAACCAGATAGGTTCCTAATTAGAGATACTACAGTCCTTTGGGGATGAGGCTAGAATAAGAAAATTGAGGGACTAAAGAAAAAAGGGAAGAGAGAAAGAATAAAATCCCACACTGATGCCTTGTGTGTCCTTCCTAGCAGAATAACCCTTTGCAATATTGAGATACTTAAAAAATTGAGTAACATCCATCTGAAACATGGCATTTATCGGCTCAAAGATCACAATGATTCTTGGCCTATTTTGCTGCTTCGGTCTCAGTGGTTAGTAAAACAAAACGTATTATCAATACTGAGAATATAATAAGTGGGAATTTCATAAACTATCTATAGCCTTAAACCAGAAGCCAACCACTGTCATCGTTTTTCCTTCTTTCAATTCCCGAAAGACACAGAAGTGTCTTGTCACCCATAGCCAGGCAGAAATGAGAACTCATGGACTCCGTGTTCTTTTTGCTGTCTGCCAAGAAGTATTTGGAGGTGGTCTCCGCCTTTGCTTCTGCCTTGGGGAACTAACTGATCATCAATTTTTGACCAAGAGGATAAGGAGGATCCAGGCTGCAAACGTCTCCTGGGCACAGTCATTGTCTGGTTTGGGCAACAAATGGGCATGTTCTTAACATTATCAGAGGATTCTTGATTTCATTTTCTACGGCTCGGAGCTCCAGGTGTTTTAAGACTTTATAAAGTAAAAGCATTATTTTATATGTTTTATGTACTTTTTATGTATCTTCAAATATTTTCAAATTTTTTGGAGCGCAATTCATTCCAACAAAGATAATAAATATATCCATCATTATATATAATGTAGAATTAAGTTCTAGAAAGGCTCTAAAATACCCAATTATATACATGGTACCTGCTCATCTATGTCTTTAATTCAAAGAATTAAATGTTTTAAAAGCCCTTTTCTGGTAACTTTATAAATAAAATTATATTTGTTCTTACTTGTATTTATATGTTATATTCGTTGGTGATTTGTTTCTTTTTTCTCTTTTTTTCTCTTCTGGCTTGCTAATAATCCCCATTGTCTGTTTTTCAGTTGAGATGTTTAGTTTTATGCATTCATAAGAGCTGGTCATACACATGGCCATTAACCCCTTTTCTGCCATTTTTCCTGAGTACTTTTTCCAAGTTTATTTGACTTTATAATTTATTTTGATACTTCCTGAAGTAATAAAAATGTACACTTTTAAGTGTCAAACTTATTAGTCCTGTTTTTTAAAGTAAGAGTACTTACACTGTTTTTAGACATAACTCTATATTTTACTTTTTTTTAAAATTTAACTTTTGATATAAATAATTAATTTTTGTGTAGGATGTCAGCTTTGGATTTTTGTCTGTTAATTTAAAGAAATTAACCCAATATCAAGATATAAGTAAATTATATTCTCCTGACTGATTTGAATTTCATATTTATACTATAAAAGATATTAATAACATTAGCAAGATACAATTATTTTAAAATCTGTAGCATTTTAACACCTGTTATAATATGTCAGGACATGGCATAACATGGCTTTCTATATTTTCTGGGCTATTTCTCATAGTTATGATTTAAATTGAATTTTAGGATGGTTTTGGTCAAATTTACATATTTCCATTTCAAATATTTATTTGTACATTATTTGAACAAAATTAATATCTTTATACTATTTAGTCTTCATAACCAGACATGAGGTGTGTCTTTTTACTTTTTGTTCATCTTTCCTTCACTTCAAGAAACTTTTTGGTTATTTTCAATCAGTTCTTGAAAAGAATGTTTCCTGGGTCAATGTTAAAGATTTATATTTAGCTAAAATAATCACTCATTTCCTCAGGATTGATCCCACATTTTATTTAATAATTTATGACATGCAGAGTATCTGCAGCTATATTTTCTATTCCTAAATTTGCATATATGCAGGTTTGTTATATTTATTAAAATTGTGATATACTTGCTTTTTAATGCTTAGCTTTAATTTCCACTTCTAAATTTACTTTTCCCTACAGTTTTCCTTGTTTTGCTTATTTCCATACTCGTATATACAAAGGTAGAACTGAGTTTATATGAATCATGATGTTTGCTTCAGAGCAGAAGGCAAAGAAGTCCCATCCTGAAGAGTAAAAAGAGCAGGAGTAGGTGGACCAGTCTGACTTGGGGGACTCTGGGCCAGATGCCAGAGAGAGCACAGTGGAGAGAGGCTCACTTAGGAGATGAATCCAGAATTCAGAAATTTAACAAGAAGCAAGAAACATGAGCTCCCGAGCACACATTTTTAACAACAGCTACTATTTCACAAGATTTATATAATAATAAATATAATAAGAGTCATGTCGTTTCTGTTTAAAAATGAGAATCCTGTTAGTTCATATAATAGCTAATAGCATTATTTTAACATGTTTTAATTCATAATCATAATCTCAAATGTATTTAGTTCATTTTTCCTGTCCTGGGAAACAATGTTCCTTCACTTATTCATGGGATCTAATGGTAAATTATGTTATTTTATTTATCCTTTGCTTTCTGAAGTAAAATCTCTGTGACTTAGGTGGGAAGATTTAAAAAAAGTAAATGCTGTGTACTGGAAAACCTATTGTGCTTATCTGCAAGTGTTTTGTAATAAAAAAGAATGCATATTTAATGCTACAATAATTTTATTATAAAGGACTTTATTTCCTTTGTGTTTGTGTTACAAATAGGCTTACTTTTTAAAATGCAATTTCCATAAAAAATGTAAGGGGCTAACAGATACTGACATTCATCTCCTAAAGACAGAGACATCCTGTCACTATTTTGGTTTACACATCAAAAAAGTAGGAGTGGAAATAATTATTCTGGAGCCTCCGGCCTCCCTTCGTTGGCCTGTGTATTCAAGCTGACTGAAACTTTTGAAGCTATTTCAGACTGAGTCACACTGGGAGATTCTTTGAGTTTCCTTGTCCTCCTGGATGCCACTTTCTTTTCATTTCACTTTTGGTTCTTTATCTGTGCATTTTAATCCATTTGTGACTATCCCCATATTCTCTTTGTGCTAGCTGCTCTTTCTTTTTTTTTTTTTTTAAGTGAAAAAGAAGCTTGCTCTTAATTTTTATTCTTGGTTAACACATACTTTTGCCAATGCCCTTGCATAGATAAAGTGTATATTCAGAAATATTTCCAATGAAATATTTTTTAACTATTTTATTGCTTCAGATATTACTTAATGAGTGACAACTATGTGCTGGGTATAATACTAGATATTTTCATAGCATGATAAAGCTGTGAGGTAGGCGGCTTTTGAGGAAACAAAAAAAGGCTGGAATCTGTTGCCTCGCCTACTCCCTGACCTATAATAAGGCCTTCAAAATTGTTGAGTTTTACTTTCTGAATATGGGAAAGTGAGATTATAATGACTTATTTCTTATAGATTTCTTTTGAGAATTAAAAGAGGGAATACTGGCAAAGCACTTGGCCCATCTTGCCTAATACAATCCCAATACATTTTGGTCATTATTATTATTAATACTCCCATTCTTTTCAAATGAAAAAACTGAGTTAATAGATGTTGAGCAATTTTCCAAAGTTTATATAGCTGATGCAAAGTTTCATTGGGTTACGAATCTCTCTCTGCCATGGGGATAAAGACAAGATCTCCTTTCCTAAATCCTAATGTCAATTTCTAGATGAGTAACATAAGAAATAGGACATGGTCTGAGATCTTGAAATATGGGTTTCCACAAAGAAAACTCTTATTAATGTTTGCTAGTGTATATCTTGTGTCTGGAGACAGGAGTAACACATTTCATGATTCTGAGAAATTGTATGAGAATCATTACAGATGCTGGACAGATATTATTAAATATGGATGGAGAAATACTCAGTGTCTTTGGGAATTGCAAACATATGACTAACCTTAGCGACAGCATCTTCAATACAATGGCACAGAAGCACACTGAAGTGAATTTAGTTATCAATGACAAATGAGGAAGTGGAGGACAAGTGTATACACAGTTTTTTCAACAAGCTCTATGGTGGTTAAAAGAAGAGATCAGCTAGAGAAAAGTACGTTTATTCTTCAAGGTAGTATGTGTGGACTTTTCTTACCTAAAAGACACAGTGGATGTGTGGCTATTGCTGTAGAAAGTGATTCTTTCTGGCAACTACTCAAAGTTAAATTAAGAACAAAAAGAAAAAAAAGTGAGAAATACTCCATATTTTTTTTTTTGTATTTAGAAGGATAAACCTGACAACACTCTCTAAATTTTGAAGATGAGAATCAAATGGAGGTTTGTCCAATGCAAAACTTCTGCAAACTTGTCATTTTTAAAAACTAATTTTATAATTGTCATATCAATACAAATTTAATATACTTTCCCATACAACTTATTAGTTGCATTAAATTTATAATTTTTTATTTGAATTGTATTGAATTATATTACGCTCCTCTGTTTAAGGCATTATGGTATGCCAATTGTTTAGTAAAAGCATGTCAAAATATATAGCCAGGAATATAAAGAGTTTAGGGATGAAGGATTGTGTTAACTGTTTTCTTTCACCATTTGTTCATGTACAGAGTCTGTATTTTATTCTTGTTGACAGTGATATGGTTTATTAGGATGTCAAGGAACTGAGGAACATGGGAAGAGTGTGATTTTGAGAACCAGAAAAAGAGAAATCTTGATCCAATAACTTGGAAGCTATTTATATTACTCCAAATGTTTGTTAGGAAAAAACATTTCATGGTGCTGTGAGAAGAATGAATTAGTCAATTTCCTGCTATTTTATTGCTATGACACCAAACTTCTTCAAATTTTTTATTTTTTATTAATATGGTTTAGTTTCATGTCTGAAAGAACCATATTCTGCACAACATGGCATTAAAGAAAAAGGCCTCATTTTCTTGCAAAATACCACTAGCTATTGCAACTTTTGCTCACATCTTTACCAGTTTGTGATGGGGATATACTCCTAGGGGCCTTGGAATGCACTGCACATTTCTCTAAAGTATAGTTTTACTCATGGTATAATTCAGTGGTTTCACTGGGGTCACAGTAAATAGTATATTGGACTAAATCCCAAATAACTTGCATTAAGTCAATATTAGGAAATGGAAAAAAACATTTTTTATTACCAATTCTTTGGCAATATTGAATTTTTGTTTGACTAAATAGTTATAATTAAACTGGGACTCCATAGACCCTCTATCAGAATCTATAAAATATTGCACAATTGTCTAAAATTTTTTATACATCTCGTCAGCTTTCCTGTAGCATCCCATTGCCCAGGTCAGGATGAATATTTCATTTTTCAGTGAACTCTGTCTCAATTTTTGTCTGGATAAAATAGTTGCTTTCAGGTGATTACTTTGGGTTCTCCCCTTCTGCTTCTACTTTGCCAGAGGGTATGTGCCTACAGGGAAAAGCATGCACATTCTCCAGGTATGAGTAGACAGGTATAACAGTCATGCTCTTCCTCAGCTCCTTATTTGGTCTTCCAGTGACTTATATGATTGTGCTGGTCAACTGGAACCTCTTTGCTTAACCACCCCTTAACTGGGCTTTTCCTGGCACTGTCAGTCCTTAGAGGTTGGCTGCAGCATCCAGCACTTGAGTTTTGTTTAGATTCTTTCTGTGGTCCTCCTCATAATAAGGCAGCACCAGATGCTAGACAGAGATCACTTGTCAGGAGGTAATCTGTCACTTGGGCCCTCTCTATCCCTTATAGAAAGAAGAGGCGATTTGTATTATAAACAGCCCTGCCATTTTCTCCCCTGAAAAGGAGTCATCCTGGTCTAAAAACAATCTTCCCTTTTCTTTTGCTAAGAGTTCCTTTTCTCCACTCTTCTTTCTATAAAAATCTCCCATTTTTACCTTCCCTGCCCATGCACATCTTTTTGCTCATCTCATCTGAATGACTTAAGTATCAGTTACATTATTTACCTTTTCCCTAAACTTCAGACCTCGTATGTAACTGCATATTTAACACTTCCAATTAATGTGTCATATGTAACATGTCCAAAAAAGGCTTCCCATCTCCCCTCCTCTGGAAGGCCTCTTTATTTGGATTAATGGCAACTTAATTTTTCAAAAACCACAGGGTAATCTTAGATGTCTCTTTTTCTCTCATGCCTTATAGTAAATCCTCCAGCAAACATTCCCATACCTAACTTCAAAATATATCCAGAATATAATCTCTCTTTACTAATTGCATCACTAACACCCACAGCTAAGTCTTAAGATAATAAAGAGAGATATTTATTTTATGGTCTTTCTCTTTCTTATGAAGTGTATGGCCTTTGGGGGCAGGAACTTTTACTCATTATTTTTCTACTGTCAAATCTCAGATTTTGTGTATATAGCAGGCATTCAATAAATATTTGTTATGTGAAACGAGTTAATAAATGAATGGATATATGGCAAATATCAGGAAAAGTAAGACTTCATTTTCCTTTCAATATCCTTTTCTCATATCCTTATTAAAGGAAGTATCACTTATTGTATGTGTGTGTTTGTGTTAAGACTTTATTTTGAAGAGCAGTGTTAGGTTCACAGTAGAATTTGAAAGAAGGTATGGAGATTTGTCACAGCCCCCAGCCCTCATACATGCACAACCTCCCCCATCATCCACAGCCCACAGCAGGAGGTGCACTGGTTACAAGTGATCAACCTGCACTGACACATCAGCCAAAACCCCACAGTTTACAGTAGGGTTCATGCTTAGTGTACAGCACATGGGTTTATATAAATGGATAATGACATGTTATACACTTTTGTATAACGTGTATAAAGATTGCTCAATCATTGTTTATTTCATTTTCTTCCAATAATGCTCAGTTTAGTTGAATATACGTGGACTAAATGAATCAAATATAAATCGAGTTTAAAATGTAAGCAAACGGAAATCGTGTTTCACAGTTTGCAGATCATTCATGGAAAACTTCAATTTACATTGAACAGCTCTGATGAGAAAGGACAATTGACTGAACCAAATAGAAAATTTCTGTCTCATTTAAATCTGGTCTTGCTGTATAGATACAAACATAAATGCTCATGCTTCATATATATTCATGCTTCTTCCATATGTGTGTGTGTGTGTGTATACATATATATATATACACATACATATATATGTATGTATGTGTGTGTGTGCGTATGTGTATATATATATATATATATATATATATATATATATATATATATATAAAAGCCATCATCAGTTTACATTTTACTTTTGACAAGCCAACAAATAAGAACTCATCTGAAAAATTTCAGACTCTTCATACAATATCCTTACCAATGGGTTGAATTTAGAATATAGAACTATCTCCACAGGAGCTAAGAAGCATAATACTTAGTATTAGCGATTGTACTCTTCTCATTACGTGTTTGCAAGTATCCTGCAGGCTTTCCATCCCTGCTCTTCAGCAAGTCCTTCTCGTCTAGATATTGTAAGCATGAGCAAAGGAAAGAGGGCACAGCAAAGATGCAAATCTGCGTGCTTGGGCTTTTTCTTATGGTTTCTTGTTTTAACTTTCCTTGCTGGAGAAAAGCATTTCAAAAGTGAGAAAAATATATTGCTGGGTGAATTGTTTTACAAATAATTCTCCATTAATTAAATAAGATATTTGTTTATTTTTAAAAATTTGGTTCCTTGGGGGCATCAATTTGAGATAACTTTTCTCAATAGTGAGATATCTGAAGTAATAGGGACCTGAGGCTATAAGTTTTCCTGTGTAGAAACAAGGCTAAGAATATTCTATAATGAAGGATAAAGACTCACCTCTAATTGGCATGACATGCAAATAATGCATTAGTAAAGTATGTTTATTTTTTTCCCCTTTGTATGAAAAATGAAATGCTTGCCTAAAAACATTTAACTAAGACCTATACATCTACTGGGAAACTAGCACATCATTTAATTTCAAATTTTGTATTGACTTATAAAATGTTTCTGAGCTAGCAGTGCTAATTAAGAGTAACAGGGATTCAATACAGGTGTTTTTAATATGAAGTGTTTTTGAAGGAAGTTTCTCCAAACCACACTATTTACGACCACCCAAGATGACTCCTGAACTAGTTAGTTAGTTACACCTGACCCTTTACCAGACTGCATAGCAAGTTTCTCGTAACAGTTTTAAATGAGCAACCAGAGAATATGTTGAGACCAAACATAAAATGAAAAGAAGTCAAGGAACAATTAGTCTAGCGTGATGGAAACATATATTTCCTTGGCTCATTGCTGGGCCATATCCTAAAAGTGTGTTAAGCCCAGTGAAATTGAAATAGGCCCTAAGAGACCACAGGACACTTGATGAGGGGTGGTGGATTGACCGATGAGTGACATTTTAAGAATTTTTTTTTCAAATTTTATAGTTTCTCAGAGAAAACTAGAAAGTTTTTTATTAAAGGCTAAACATTGAGATGAAAGGCAGGCCAGAATTGTCTTTTCTGTTCCCAGGATGGCTGAGCTGAGTGAGAGGTTATTAAAGATGGCATGTGGGTCCTTGGTTGTCCCCCAGAAGTGGGGCCTCCCAGGTTCTCTCACATCCTACCTTGTCTCTCGATCTTACTGACTGTGGTGCATAACAGAAGAGCATGCAGGATGCATGACAGGACACCTTACTGTCTACAGGCCCTTGTTACTGCACTGGTATTCCAGTTAGAAGCATAAAGTGGAACGGAATAAGGCAGCTCTTCATTAACCCCTTGGCGTTTAGCAATTCCATTTCCTTAGACAAGAATGGCACAAACACTAAGCAAAAACGCATGTTAGGACCATAGGTAAAATCGTTTATTTAGATGATGCAAGCTAATAACACTGTCTTTAAATATATATATTACTCAAATCCACTTTTATGCTACTAATGTCAGATGTTATATTACTCAGGATTTTATAGAGAGATTTGCATATATCTATATACATTTGTATATCTGGTCTCTTTCCTCTCAGAGTTTAAATTTAAGTTGGAACAGGGGCAAGGAGGAGAGACAGAGAAAGAGAGAGAGATCAAAACATTGAGTTCCATTTTTAAACAAAAATAATGTCCAATGAGAGATAAAGCCTCAAAATACTTATTTGTATTATTTAGGTTTTCTTTTTTTCTTTCTCTGTTTCTCTCAATCTCTCTCTCTCTCTCTCTCTCTCTCTCTCTCTCTCTCTCTCTCTCTCTCGTGCACGTGCACACACACACACATGCACACGCAGGTGCACACACATCTAAGAACATCACATGAACATGGAGGCCAAAATGGAGTGATAGGTCCAAAGTACAGGAACACCAAGGATTCATGTCAACTCTCAAAACCTAGGAGAGAGAAATGAAGCAGATCCTCTCTCAGAGGCTCCAGGAAAAACTAACACTGGTGACACTCAGGTTTCAGACTTCTGGCCTGCAGAACTGTGACAACACGTTTCTGTTGCTGTCCCAGTTGGTGACTCCAGGTTACTGAAATTGTAACCTTCTTAGTCGCAAAGCTTAAGTCTGTGCTTCCCATGGGGTGCTGCCTGCCATCTACCAGAATGACGCTGAGGTCAAGAGTAATGACCCCGTTTCAGAGCAGTACCTATTTTCATAAATAATTCTAGTGTTGAGCCCATGGAGACATTCAGTTCTATACTCAGTAGTTTAACACTCATTTGTTAAACTACTTCCTACACAACACATTAAGTTGAAAAGAAGAAACTTGTGAGTCATTGTGTTATTTACTTATTCATGTATTTGGTGATTAATGTAAAGATTCAGAGTTTTTAAATAGAGTTGACTTGAATACGGCCTTTTCCTCAATATTGGAAGATATGACCAATTGAGATTTTAGCTCTTGCAAAATTGATCCATTTTTATTTGTTTTTGTGGTCTTCCCATAAACTCTACTCTCAGAGTTGTTGGATTTTGAGAAGTGCGTGACAGAAGAACACAAGGGATCATGCATGAAGCCCACATGTTTTTCAGATGAGGAAACTGAAGCTCCCCCACATGGCAAACTGAAACAGGGAGGGTGCCGTGCCCCCCATCACCAGGCTTCCCAGCCCATCCACATTGCACTTCATGGACCAAATTTCATACCCAGAAGGTAGAAGTTTCCCTAGTTCTTTTGGTTTAATATGTTAGCATCAATGAATATAATTTTAAAGTAAGACCTGAAACTAAGATGAGTATTAGCTATACATTAAAGAAAAATGGGACGTTTTTATGAAAATGTGTCTGCTGTGTGGGTTTGTTTTATTTTAGTATCTAATTCCCCCACCCCCATGCCCCCAAAAATTGATTTTATTAAATGAGAGGGAAAAATCCTCTTCTGTGCTTTGTATGTTCTGGAAATAAACGTGGAGCTGTCATTTGAATCCTCATTATGTCTAAATACCTCATTCTTTAAGGCTGTCTGTACCTAGCAAGATACAGATAGTATGAGAACAATGAAAATCTCTAATTAAGGAGTTTGAGGCTCCCAATACTTAGTATGAAATCTAGAGGTCAACAGGGCCTACACTCCTCATTAAAATTTGTCCTGGAAAATGAAATTGTTTTTAAATGCTAAAAACAACCTCAAAATATATTTAAGTCATGAGAGCATTTGACCTCCATCTGTGTTGCTTTATAAAGGACATGGTTCAACTGAAATCCCTTAGTCTGTGTTCACCAGGGAAGAACTGCCACAGAGCTGACAGACTATCAGTTTAAAGGGCAGTAAAGAAACGCTTCACATTTTAGCATGAGGGAAAAAGTATATATGTCCCTAACACATAAGGATTTCAAAATATAATTGACCGCATCTGAGTTTTTAAAATATGGTGTAAATTTTAAAGAGAAATTATAATGTTGGTGCAATGTTCTATTCCCTAGAAATTGTTTAAGAAAATATCAAGTGACTTAGCAACAAACTTATGATTTCACCTACAAAGTGCTTTTTGTGTACTGGAATCGCTATGAATTTCCAGATTCACAGTGAGTGTCATCAAGATGTTACCATTTTTCTTTCCTTACTTTTAAATACCATATTCCCAAGGGGCAGGATCAGAAGGACATCTTGCATTTCTAATCTTAATATTTTATATAAAAGAAACCACTTTAATTCCCATCAGAGCACTTAACAGACTAACAAAGAGTATCCTGTATCATCTTTTACAATTGCAGTTTTACACGAGTTATGTACAGATGTGTGGGACAAGGCTTTCTAAAAAAAAAAAAAAATGAGGAGCTATGCCAGAATTCTAAAATATCTAGACAAAACACAGTTTTTATTGTATAAAACCACAATATTTCTTTGTCTAAAAACAGACGATAGAAGCAATCCTTGACAGTGACAGTACATGAAAAGAAACCTCAGGAGCATAGAAACACTATAAAAAGATCTAGAAGGAAGCCATTATGCTGTTGAGGGAATAAGAAATTTAAGTCAGAGAGTTGTGAAATGTTCTCATTATAGGTCATCTCAGTAATTATCTGACATCTACAGACACAGTCACTTCTTAATCAAAAGTATGAATCATTACTGACATCGATTCAGACCATGATCTTTGAAATAATGAGTCTGGTAACTCAAGTGTAAATTTAAAGGTAATTCCAACAACTTTTTGCTAAAGTTTTATACTAAATAGTAAATATTATTTTACATTTTTGATGATTAAATTAAAATAAAGCCATAACTGAGAAAAAAATTGCGACAGTGCCATCTGCTTTTAAGACTTAAAAATAACTGAGGTTGCTAATATTTGCAATTTCACTGACATAGTTTAATTATTATGAAGTAAGACGTAGAACTACTCTCTCCTAAGAATGCAATAGACATGCAATGTAGAATATAGTATTTTATTGGCCTAAAGAGTAATTTACTGTTTTAAAACTATCTCAGAATTAAGAGACTTGATGATAGCAAATGACTAGCCAGTTTGGCAAAGAAAAATACAACTAAATCCATTTTACATTAAACTCAATTTAACATTAGTTGAGCTCTGACAAGATCCAAAGCTATGATGGATATAATCTGTAGGCAACACACTCTTAGTCAAAACAGACGTTTAACTACAAGGAGAGGGTATGGATGCCACAGCTGAATCCACACCCTAGAGCAGCTCTTTCTCAGTAAAATAGTCTTAGTCTCCTGAAGCAGAGGTTCTGCTTGGGGTTCCATGATGCTCAAGATTCAAATTCAATCCAAGACTATTGGTTTTATTCAAGTGAAGAAGAAACTGTCACACCTTTGTTTGCTTCCAATATCAGAATAGTAGAGCTTGCTTGGGTTCTTAAAGTCCCAACCATAACTACCTTTGGGATTGGAGAAAGTTACCTGTGCCTCCATTCTCTCCTTAGTAGAGATAACGTTTGTACTTTATTCAGCTTTTTGAGATGAATAAATAAATTAAGTGCTCAAAAATGTCAAATCATCATCACTGGTTTATCTGGGAAGCACGTGATATACTATATCATGTGAACCTCCTCAGATTATATATCACATTGTAAATCCCACTTGATTTTTTGAGAAATGTATAAAAAATGAATTTAATTTGTTAGTAAAAAAAGAAAGAAGTGCCTTTTTTCAGTCTGCCTGTTGGATCAATGTAAGTATTTATTGTGATAATTTGGGTTACACAGTTGACATCATCCTTTAATATACCCAATATATAATTGCTAAATAACCTTGAGATATTTCAGCAAGGCACTTTACTTAATACAGTTTTAAATCAGGCTATAGGGAATGAACAGGCGGGCCAGAAACACTTTTGGAAATAAATAGAATGTGATTTTTGTTTTCCATAAATCGATGCCAAAAGAGTACCGAAAGGGTTTTTTGCCAATTTTTTCTGTGACCAAAAAAATGTATTTAATGGAAGTTTCATTAGACCAAAATTTTCCAAAGAAAGCAATTGTGATCTATCAAGTAAACAATGCATAATAAGTGCTGAAACATCTTGTAAGTCATTCCATTTCCTGAAGGCTCTTATTTATTATACTGTGAAGCATATTTCATTACATGTCTTTACTTTCTCTTTAATATTGCTTTTTCTATTTTAGGATTTTTATAGGAGTCTGGATTGTTCTAAACCAAAATAAAATATCAAGATAAAATTTGAAATCTCAATTTAATTAATTCTAGAGAGATAATTATTTGAATATTTCCCCAAATTGGGATGTTCATAATTTTTTAGATAAAATACTGTAAATGTAGAGACCAGTTATTTTTATTAAGATATATTGCACTGTTAGAAACAATCTGTAAATTAGAAAAACTTAAGGAAATTAAAAGACTTTTCAAAGAGTCAATAAATATCATTGGAGGCAAGTCTTATGCTTTTTACATAAATTTATAGAAAAATGTGAATCTTTGATGAAATGCAAAATGGTAAGATGACATACTCATAAAAACCTGAAAAGCTAAGAACTTTCAGCTAGTTTGCAAAGGACATACACCAAAGGTGGAATAATAAGAATTTAAAGCCATAAGGTCTAGCTTTTGAATTACATGGCTGTATTTCCTGAGCAGAAAAGGAGAAGGCTTGGGGCTGTGAACACATGAGTTTTTTTTTCCTCCCTTCCCAATTAAGTATCTGTTAGTTATAGATATCTGTCTCTAAAATTTTATCTTAAATTCCTTATAGGAGCCTGCTTTGTTTTGCTTCCCAGTGTCTCCACTTATATCAGATGCAATTAGATAGCCAAAATGAATCTTTAATCCAGATTCTGTGTAGAATAATATATTCTCTGATGTTGCAATCATCCTTAAACTTTTATTTTCATTTAGAATAGGTGGAACTGTATTTTGCAGTCTTCCTAATCTTATCAGTGAGAGGTGGAGTCACATGATGCTGAAGAGGGGGTCGATGTAGCTACGCCTGATCCTGGCATCACCACTTTCACACTGTAAACATTTACTGGGCATGCTCATCTCTGTGCATCAGCTCTGTCTCCTAAAATGGGATGTTAATTTGTACTGTATGGGGTTTGTAGAAGTTCCAAACGAGTTTCTAAATTTTTGGTTTTCAGTCCAATGTGCAGTTGATTAGTTGTTGGAGGCTCAGTGTAGTCTAGCTTGAAATGCTGAGAAAGCCCAGTCTTGGGGAGACCTCACACCTTTGTGAATTTTTTTCTGGGCGCCTTATCAGGTTCCCATTATAAAGATCAGAGAAACATTCCCTTGTGCTTGAAGGTGAGGAGAGGAAAAGTGACTATATTGAAACTTACCCAGAGCATTCTGTTTTCTGTAACAAGGCCTGTCCTCAGGAGAAACTGAGACTTAATCATAAGATTATAGAATGTCATCTCCTCTCCCCTCATATCAGTAGGGCTCCTGTATAATAACCAGGAGATTACAGGTAAAAGAACCTCTTGGAAAACCCCCAAACAACAGAGAGGAGGGGGCAGAAATAAGGAGACTGGAAAAATCTTAACGTGTGATGCCACAGCCAGAGGAAACAGTGAACACAGCTTAACTCTTAGCCAGATGAACGTAACACCTCTCACAAAAGGCCTACCTAACTAACTCTGTTCCTTTCTACGCAATACGGCATTGTCCAGCTTTCAACAAAAAGTTTATAATTTATGCTGAAAGACAGAAAACACAATTTTACAAGACAAAGTAAGCATGCTGAATCATAAACAGATTCAGACATGGCAGAAATTTTGATATTATCAGACAGGGAATTTAAATAACTATCATTAATATGTTAAGGGTTCTAATGGAAAAAATGAACACTATGCAAGAACAAATGGGTAAAGAGAGATTTAAAAACTAAGAAATAATTAAAGTGAAATACTATGCATCCTGAAGAAAACTGTAACAGAATAAAGATGCTTTTAAAGAGCTCATCATTAGACTGCACACAGCTGAGAAAAAAAAAATGAGTGAATCTAAAGATATGTCCAAAGAAACTTTAAAAACTGAAATGCAAAGAGAAAAAAAATATAGAACAAAATATCCAAGAACTGTGGGGCAATTACAAAAGGTATAATATACAACTAACAAAAATACTAGAAGGTGCAGAATGAGGGGAAGAAACAAGAGAATTATTTATTGTAACTATAGTTAAGATGTTTCCAAAAATAATGCTAGACACCAATTCATAGATCCAGGAAGCTCATAAAACACCAAATATAATATGTACCAAAAAGTTTATACCTAAGTGTAAAAGCTTGTCTTCAGAAACCATGAAAGAAAGAAGGGGATGTAGGCAAACATTTAAAGTGTTGGAAGAAAAAATACACCAACTTGGAATTTCATATCCAGTGAATTGTTATTCAAAAGTAGAGAATCAAGAACTTTCTTGGGGGTGGGGGGGAAGAGTTTTCATGTGTTTAAAGTGTATGGCAAATGTATGGCACAACTCTGAGCTATTGTTCAATAGATGGTGGCTATTTGTAACAATAAATAGAAAAAAACTCAAGCTATCTTATTTTGAGTGATCATGTGCCAAATATTATACTAGGTATTTCTGTATAACTTTTACTTAAGCTTCATCAAACCTTTTTACAGTCAAGTAAACTGAAATGAAAAAAAAAAAGTGATAGCAAGTTAAAATAAATATTTCAATGAAAAACAGAAAATTTAGAGGAAATCCTATTCTCAAAAGATATAGGGAAAACTCATAAATTGGAAAATAAGAGATATTTAGTTGATATTAACTAGCTATAGATCAGACGAGTATTCATAGATTCTAAAATAAATGTCATACATGTATTCATATAAAAAAGGAATGCTGTCAAATCAGCATTCATTGATAGCAAAATGGTATAATTTTATTTATCTTAAACCTGACTGCACATTTAATGTTTTGATATCAACCTCTAGCCTTTTCAACCCTGGATCTTCAACTGAACCCCATAAATCAGAAAATTATTTGAGTGTCATATCTCAGTTCTCCCACAAATGACGTGGTTCTAGATGTGTAGGGCAGAAATTCCCAGCATGCAGTGGATGCCTTGGAGCACTAAAGTTTCATTCTCTCAGAGTAACTCAGTCAAAAGCCCATGCCCACACCCTAAACCAGAGTCTCTAGAAGTGAGACTTAGGCACCATGTTTCTTAATATGTTATTTGTTATTTTTATTTTATAGGATCTTCATAAGTTCCTTATAAAAAAAACAAATTCATAGTGGGTTTTCTAATGTGATAGCTAGCAGAGGAAATCAATGGATATAAAACATAGGTAAATAATCACCCAGGAGAAGAAATTGGAATGTCTGTCCTCAAGGGAAGTCTTGAATGACAAGGGGAGGATAATAATAAGTAAAATAGTTCATAATTCCATTTAGAATTAGTAGTAAATATATAGTTCATTTGTGATAATAACATTGTTGTACAATAAATTGAAAAACTCCAAAACTTTCTTTTCTAGGAAAATGACAGGTAAAATAAATGTTTCCAAATGAAGCATTCTCATTTACAATGTGGAGTGCATGTAAGTTATGAATTCACCTCTTCTCTCCAAATGGAAGGGCTATCTGGCTCATTGCTTCTTGTGAAGATAATCTAACAAAAATTACCAACTCCTTATTAGAAAAAAAGGCAATTAGACACTATATTTGGCATTCATTTCGTGAATTTCTCTGACTTATTGAAGTCCATACATGGACTCCACATCAAAAATTCCTGCTAGTTTTGTTACAAATATAAGTTACTCAAAGTGTTTGCTTTGTTTCTGAATTATGACTATTATTTCAAATATTTTGACATGTTTACATATTTATTAGCAATTAGCATGAAAATTAATAAATATCCAGATTTTATTATATTAAATCAAAATCTCTTAGGGCTTATTATATCTGTTATTTTTTTAAATGCTGTTCATATAAGCATGTATGTCTTATTTCTATATTTCTACTTAGTAAGATTTTTCAGAACTCTGTGCATAATATCCAGTTAAATACACAAATTATGATAAACTCAGAATAATTTACCTGACATTAATATAAAACTGAGGGAAAAGTTAGATATATTATCAGACCCATTTAGATATAAACTTCATAATAGTACATTTATTTATTTGAGCCTTTGGACATAAATATTTTATTGTAATTACTCAAAATGACTATATATCTAAAAATGGCCTTAATCATTTTAAGCAGTTAAAATGCTATAAGTAGATATTTATGTGTCTGTGTGTAAATAGAGTTATTTTTTTTATCAACTAGTCTTCTGTAATTTTTTTCTGAATGACGTAAAAAGTAGGTAAAGTTAATTATACAATATCTTTGGAACAATGCCTCCTTTAATTTCTTACATGTTATGCCAGTTTGCAGAAATTGTCTCAAAAATGCTATATTGTACAGGGTATTGTAATGAGTGGCAGGAACTATGGTTTGGGATTTAAGAAAATAAATATTTTTTTCAGAATTTTTAAATTAAAAATATGACATCCAACTATATAAAGAACAATTACAATAAAAAATAATAAGCTAGTTCAATTCTTCTCAATCTTCTTATGTTAACAATAAAATATAGGGGAAGACTTTCAAATTGGCTGAAGAAACACAAATGCAAACTACCCCTCCATGAAATGAAAAAGATAACTGGCAAAAATTGTCAAAATCCGCTCAGGAAATTAACAAAAGACTTAGCACAAGCTAAGGAGCATTAATTCAGAAGAACATCTGAAGCCCCATCGGATAGCAGGAATCTGGCCCACTCTTAGCTTCCTCTCTCAAGCTGAGCAGTAGCCTTAAAAATTAGCAGGCTTGCAACTGCAGTACCTATGACAAGGTATAGTCTTGCAGCCAGTGGAGAGGAAACATTAAGTATGGAGCTCCTCCAAAAGTCCAATCCTGAGAACATAGTCACTATCTGACCTGTCTTTTCAGTCCTGGAAAAGCCTCATTCACGGGGCACTGTTGTTATTTGACCTGACCAAGAACTCACTTCATGGGAAAGCTCTCTCCCCAAGGTATTTGTCATAAGAAAACAGTGGCAATTGTTTAACAGCACAGCTGCATGAAGTACTAGGTTAAAAAAGATCCTCATCAAAAACGTAAAAGGAAGTTCTAGGGAAAAAGAAACATAAGAGTGCTTTAAAAGCTCTGACATATCACTGAGCATCTTAGGGAACATGCACTTGGACACTGTCAGAACTGGGAGGACTCAGGTCTCTTTCCTGGCTCGCCTCAAGGATCTGAGTGAGCAGAAAGGGAAAGCTAAGGCAGAGTTGTAAGCCACCTAACTATTGAAGACATACCAAAATGCACACACACTGAGCCAGCCCTTCAGCAAAGAGTGGAGGATTTACTGATTCAAAATGTAAGGAAATCTCTGACCAGTCATTAGTTCACCATTAAATTAAGTGCGCAGAGACTTCTGTAGCTACAAAATAAATATAAACTTTATAGAATCAGTACAGGGAGGTCACTACAAAAAAATAGATAATAGATAGATAGATAGATAGATAGATAGATAGATAGATAGATAGATAGATAGATAGATGATAGATAGATGATAGATAGATGGATAGATAATAGATAGATAGATAGATAGATAGATAGATAGATAGATAGATAAATGATAGATAGATAGATAGATAGATAGATAGATAGATACAATACATGAATACATAAAATAAAAATAAACAGCAAAAAGAATAAACTTCTAAGAGGAGAAATATATGATTTCAGGAGTTGTCACATTATACTTTCTAAAATGTCTAGTTTTCTACAAAAAATTTTGATAGGAAATGACACAGGAGTGTACAGTCTATTATATACTGTGGGGGTGGGAAGCAATCATTAGAATCTAATCCTTAGAGGGCATAGATATAGGACTTACTAGACAAAGAATTTAAATCAGCTATTAAAAATATGTTCAAGGATCTAAAGGAAGCTATCTCTAAATAATTAAAGGAAAGTATGATAATGACATCACCATATCAAGAATATCATCAATACAAAGGCAGAAATTTTAAAAGAGCTAAGTAGAGATTCTGAAATTGCAAAGAACAATAACTGAAAGGAAAATTTTATTAGAGGGCTTCAACATGCTGTTTGACTTATCAGTAAGCACAGAGGCTAGGAGGCAGTGAGATGATACATCAGTGTACCAAAAGAAAGTCTGCCCATCACATACTTTATGTCAAACAAAATTGTTTCTACAAATTGAATGGGAAATGAACACATTCTCAGATGAAAACCAAGAGAATTTTCTGGTAGCAGAACTACCATACAAGAAATACTAAAGAGAGTCTTTCATGCACAAATAAAAAGTTACCAGATATTAACTTAAATATATAAGAAAAAATAAAGAACACTATTCAAGATTGTTAAATGTAAGAGTATAAATGTATTTTTTCATAACTGTTTTTTATACTTGATTTAAGAAATGATGGCATAAAGCAATAATTATAAAATGATGTTGATAAAATTATAATGTATAAATGTGTAATTTGACAAGAATAATAAAATAAAATGGTGGTGTCTATGCTCCCACATGTCACTAATCTCATCAAAGATGTACTTTGGTAGAAACAATTTGATGTTCAAAAAATCTTGAGGCTTTCCTGGACATTTATTTTTTTAAAAATAGGATGCAATATTTTCCAAACAGTAAATTAACCACAAAGTTAACATATTGGAATTAAGTAAGAAATTCAGACATCACAAATCTTGGATAGGTTTTGTTGTTGTTTTAGAAAAACACTCTGTTTAATCTTCACTTTCTTAATAGTTTTTCTAAAATACATTCATAAAATAAACCCTACCTATTCTATCTATAAATCAGTGCTTCACCTGTTAAACAAAATAATTATCTTGTTAGTATTTGGTCAGAGAAATATTAAAGAATGAATTTAATGTGTTTATTCTAAAGGCTTACTTGCCTTTAGATTTATAAACCAGAAATCTTCCTTGGTAGAAATCTTTTAACCCATTTTATATATTTTGAATTGTTCATCTACCCTAGAAGATTTTTAAATTTCGCTTGGCAAATATTTACTGAATATCATATACATACACTCCTATGCAATATGAACATGAATGAGACATTAAACTTGCTTACAAAAATATCATCATATATGTGTGCCATTTATAAAAAATTGAAATCTATTGAAAAGCTTCCACTTTTCTCTGTGAGATCAGAGAAATACTCACAAATCTAGTAAATTTTGAATTATAAGTAGTAATTTTGCCTTCATAGATGACTGTGTAAAACCAGAGAAAGCAATAGAAATGCAGGCAACATTTTACGTATTACTAATATGCATATACTATAGTGTTAGCAACTTTTCTGTTTTATCATTCGAGTACTAATTATGAGAAAGGTGGCAAACTAAATTTATTGAATACTTGCTATATGCCAGTTTGTTCAAGACATTTCTAAATAAATAAAAAAATGAACAAATAGCATTGTTTTATTTAATTTGTGAATAAATAATATTGATTCCAAATTCACTTCTGTTTTAATTAAGGCAGGTCGATTTACATGAGGTTGAGGAAATTCATGTTCCATCAAGAGCAATAAATAAATGTATGTTTCCATGAGGCAGTGTCTAGACTGCTTAGAGGAACAGAGAAAATATGGTCAGGTTTCCTGCAAGTAAATTTTAATTTATCTGTGTAACTTTTTCTATGATGGGTAACCAATTACCAAACACACAGTGGCTTAAGGAGCTCTTATCAGGTAGCTCAGTTTCCTGGGTCAGAAGTCCAGGCATAGCATGACTAGTTCTCTGTTCATCTGCTTTCAGCCTGAAATCAAGGTGTTGGCCACACTTAGTTTTTGTCTGGAGGCTCTTAAGAGGTATCCACCTCCAAGTGAGTTCAAGTTACTGGCAAAATTTGGTCCCTTGTGCTTATAAGATCGAAGTCCTCATTTAATTGCTGTCTGCTGTGGGTTACTCTAAATTCACTGAGGCCACTCGGGTCCTTGCCACATGACCCTGTTTATTTTCAAAGACAAATGAGAAGTTTCATTTCTTTCACATCTCCATCACTCTGTTAGCCTCTCTCACTTTGGACTGTTGACTTCAGTAAAACACCTGTTCTTTTTCAGGGCTCACTTGATTAGGTCAGCCTCACTGAAGATAATTTCCCGTTATGAAAATGAACTGTATCAAATAACAACCTCAGCCCAGGAATGAAATTCATCATGTTCACAGATCCAGAGATCAAGGATGGGCAAGGACCTTGGAAGTCAGACTGAAATTCTGCTGACCACACCCTGTGACTTTATGCTCAGAGCTAATTTTCCTCTAAATATGGAAATATTTACTTCATAGAGTGGCTATGAGTGTTTCCAAGTGGTAATATGTGAAAATATTTAACACTCATCTAGAAAATAATAAGCATTCAATAAGTATTAACAATTATTTTACTAGTTTAAGGGTTTATTTAATTAGAAAATAAACAGTAAACAATGTAATGTCTTAACTATGAGAGTTCATCTAAATATTTTATTACATATATTTTGAGAGCTGAAGAGGAAGAAAAAATTTGATGCAGCTGGCAACTTTGGTTAAAAATAATCTGTGTGATTTAATCATTCTTAAATTTTTCTAAGAATTAAGCATCTGGGTTGGAATGAGAAATAAATAAAAAAATAAAACTTTCCACATTTATTTTAATCATCCTCATGAGATTCTAGTCTAACTCTAATTCCAGTCATTATAATTTCTCATTAAACTAAATAGTATTCTATCTGTACCATAATTGAACATATTCTTAATGAGAAAGTAGTAATCATTGAATTCACCATTTACACACCGAATGTGGGTTGGATATTATTCTTCATCCTGTCTGCTAAACCAGGCTACTATTACTGGGTTGGCTACTATTGAGAAATTTTGCATTTGATTTCAAACAAGTCAATGAAAAAAATATGATCTATTAAAATACCCATATGCCTGTTAAAATTTTGGGGTGGAGCACATGGTAAAAATTCTACTTATTTAAAAAATATATAATTATTTTTACATCAGAATGATATAGGGTACAGATTTAGAGTATTTGGACACAATAACTGATAGTTTCAACATGAAAATATGCTCTTAGTGCTGAAAAGTCTACAACTTAACAATGTGGGACAGAGAGAAAGAATATTTAAATGTTATGAAGAGATGATCACATCTTTATAACAACAAATATCAATAGCTTAAAAAATTAAACAATTCTAAATGGAGGATTTTAGAAGATCTGAAAGCAAAATGCCAAGTGATTTAGGATTCTGCAACTGCTTTTTTCCAGGTTAAGTAGTCAGTTTGTCACATTTAAAATGGGAACAGTAAATAAACTTCTCTGCTTTACTCTTCATGGGGAAGTAATCTTTTTAAGCTCATTAAGGTAGCATCTGTAAGGATTCTAAATGTGATTAATCTTCCTAGAATAAAATTTTTTGAAAATTTTATAGTATATATAGTGTGAAAAATCAAATATATTATATAAGGTGTCTGCTATTAAAAAAAAAAAATGGATTCCAAATATTGAGAGTGTAGTTGAGATTCAAGACCAGACCAACTAGAGCAATTTGACCAGTCTTGTACTTCTTTGGGTTTTATTTTTTTTTTTTAACATTTACAAATTAGCAGTATGCTTTCCTCACAAGATAGGCGAGGATCAAAATGAGACATGCTTGATAAGATTGTAAAGACTTTCTGTAAGATTTACATAGGTTTTCATAATGTATTAAAACAAAATATTACAAAAATATTATCAGTACAAAAATAATATGTCTTACAGATTAACTACATCTGACCCATAAGTAATGAGACGAGAGATAATTAAACTGTATTTCATCTTCAAATAGCTTTAACATTATATAACTATAATGTATATATCATAAATATTGAGTTTTCCTCTTTCTTTTCTTCCTATTTGCCCCTGCCTCTTACTGGAATAAATAATAATAGGAATAGATGGTTTTAATTTTTCTCAAATGTTTCCAAAAACTATAGTTCAAGAGGAAATAACCAGACATAATCACATAAAAAGTAAATGGAATCTTTTGTTGCTTTAGAGAGCTTGGGTCAAGCATTTCTCAGAGAATCCAAAGCGAAGAAACCTATTGCCTAACAAATTAGCCCTTGTTAGCTTTATCTTCTTCCTAGCCATACAAAACTCTGTGCCTCATGCTCTTATTAAAAATTCAGAATCTATAATTACTTAAAATTTTACTAGAACAAACACGGCTGGCTTAATTAATGTAAACAGAAACACTAGATGTTACATAATAGTAGCATTCACTCATGTATTGTAAAAACATTTTTTTGTCGGTAAAGATGAATATTTTAAATGGATTAAAATGCAACAATACTTAAGATTAAAGAAAGATAATTACATATGTTTAGAATGAGAAATTAGTGGTACCTTAATCACAACCCAATCCCAAAATGACTAAAGATTATTTTCAAATATGGCAAGAGTTATCTTTGACCTCCAGAACTCACCATGTAAACATCTTGATTTAAACAAGAATCTTTACATTGGTGACTAAAATAGGTTTCTACAATGTTAGTTCTTAATTAAATGGCCTGCAGAACAGATCAGTCCTGTCACCAAGTTGTCAAAGTTTTGGTTAAAAGAGGAAATGATATTTCATTAAATACCCAAGATTAATTTTGCCATCATGTTGCATCTAATGTGGAAGCTCTTACACTAATCATCCCCTTCAAGCTGACATGCTATAGGGCTGCTCTGAAAATATGAGCAAGGAACAAAAGATTAGTTTTTCCTGATAGGTTTCACTGCTCTTCCTTCTTTCCAATAGGACATATTACTTGGAATTACTGTATACTATCCCTAAATAGAACTGTCCAGGACACAAAATTTGCCTTTAGTCCTCTCCTCCCTTTGTGGTGGGTCCCGAGTACACTTAGAAGACTCAGCAGCAGCCACCCAATGACCAGCTGGCACTAGGAGCATGAGCACTACACTCAGATGTACCTGATCAGTATGCTTTGTTCCTTTAATTTTGGCAAGTTACTCACACCTTCGGAGCCTCAGTTTCCTCATCCACTACATGACATAACTTGTAAAATTATTGAGTAGATTAAATGAGACACTCTATTCATTGGGGATATAGGAAATAGCTATTAAAAGGTTGCTATTATAAGAAATCTTCTCAGGCCACCCTTGTGCTTTTTTACCCTTCTGTGGTTGCCTGCTACTCAGACAAAATGGTGGTCAAGAATTTTTCCTAGTCCTCAAAATTTTTATTAATTTACCACATTCCAAAACACTCTTTTATTTTGCCATAAGTTAATGAATTAATGGGAAAGGGTAAGAAAATGATTCCCAGGTAATCCAAATGAAATTCAACAGCTTCTTTCTGGAGATAATTCCCCCACTTTGTTAGATAATGCAAATCTAATAGAAACATCTTCAGTTTCTGGTTAGCTTTGTGTGTGCCAAGGATCATGCCTGAGGCTGTGAGTACATAGTTTTATTCAACCCTGAAAGCAAATCTGAAAGGTCGTATCATTTTCCTGTTTACAAGGAAGAAATGGAGACTCTATGGGGCTAAGGAGGCTAAGTGATTGTCTCAAGTCACCCAACTAGTGAGCAGTGGATCCAACACTGAGACTTACATTCTTAACAGTCAGTATGCTAAGATTAAAGATTAGAATGACCAAAATGGCAGTCTCCACAGGAGAGAAATGCTGTATATCTGAGTTTGGAAACACTGGAGAATTTGTGAACTTGAGATTACCATCTCTCAGGCCATGGTCTGATAATATATGCAAGATTATTTAAATCTCTATAGCTTTCAATGTAATTTAATACATATTTATTTTAATAGCACATTAAATTCATGACTTCATGGTACTTCTTAAGGCCAGGCTAAGTAAAAATGTGTATAACTTAAAAAAATTAAATAATAGTACAGATGATCAACAAATATTAGAAAGTTTTGAAGGTAGTACAGAAATTTCTAATATTAAAAATTACTTCCCCAATCCAATCCTCTCTACTATATAGTACTGAGGTAGATATATGCAGAAATGATTAGAGGCAAATTTGGTTTTAAATTATTATTTCTCTTTTCTAATTGTGTAGTAAAAAAAATACTATCTTAGGTCACATAGTGACAGTATTTCTTCCTTTTTTCTCACACAAACTCAGTCTTCCGTTTTTATCTGCCTCATATGATGATGCTTTTTCTTTATGATACCTGAATTTGAACTCGTAGCCTCTCAGCCATGGGGCTCCCCACACATTGTTCAAAGAAAATGTCACCTTGTCTATCTAGCATTTCACCTATCTAAACAAAACTAATATTTCATCTCTCCTTTTATGGTCTCAGAAAACATTACCATTTTATGACTTCCTACATTTTCAAATCATTGAAAGCCTTTTCCAAGCCAAAATTATCTTTCTAATATTTTAATCTTTAGTCCTAATACAGTGCCTGACACCTAGCCAGTTTCTTATGAAAAGAAAGGGAGTTACAGGTTCCAGCTCAATTTTAGTGTCCATGACACTCAGGCTTGTCTCCTGGATGGTGTGGAACTAATTTTCAGTGTAAAAATCATAAATATTAGAAAAAAGATACAAGAGGCAAATTCCCGAGTGATTCAATGTCAGGGTCAAGCACATTTGTCTGTATGGAGAAGTTTGGAAGATGAGAAAACATAAAGGAAGGGGAAAAGAAAAGGGGAGAGCATCCAACAAAAAGAGGTCTGGAAGGGGAGAGAGAGCAAAAGGGACCTAAGCTTGGAATGTAGCCCCAAACACATTCTCTTGAGAACCTGCCTCTTCACATTGCATCAGCAATGGGGCTGTTAAGCGTTCCAACAATCTGACATCATACATGAATCCTGAAGTGAATTTGTCTGGCATCCTCAATTTCATTAATGCGCACAAAACAGAGGAGTTGATCTCGCTTGATGATTTATGGGCTAAGCAGAAGGATTGTGAGCACCAGCACACACTTTTGATTATATGATAAAGATTGTGTCATTTACCCCACTGATGAAATGTGAGAAAGATGTGACAGAAGACGTATATCATCCCGATTATTCCCAGACAGACTTCCTGTTGGGTCTGCTGCTAATGGAGAGGATGAGTAAGAAAGCAGTCAAGTGGACTCACACAGTAGGCTCTCTGAACCAGGAATTGAGAGCTGCAGTTCTGATAGCAAGCGCTCAGTCTCTGGTTGATTCGGCCTCAGCATTGTGTAAATAAAATAAGCATGGGATTTTTCCAATGTTTGAAAGCTTCTGTTTTCACTTATTAGACTTCAGTAGCCCATTGCAGCCAAGATAACAGTATCAGCAAAACAAGGTTGTTCTGCATACAGAAGCCTCCTAATTTGTTTTTTAATGCCAGGAAGAAAAATGACATTTCAATAGTGATATTACAGTGTGTGGTACTAGAGTGGGCAAAGCTTTGTAGCACAGAGTCAACTCTGAACTGAGTTCATGAGTAGTCTCCTTCTCTCCTCCTATGATCTTAATGTTAGTATAAATGCATGTTGTCTTTTGCTAAGTGAAATAACCTAGAAAACCAGCAGAGAAATCCACTGCAGATGTAGCCTCAAAGCTAAGGGCAAACCTGGATGTGACTCCAAGCATGCTTGGTGTTTTTGTTCATTTTTACAATTTACTTTCATCATTTAAAACCATTTAATTTAGGTAGAAGAACTTGATAATAATGCACTGTTTCTTTGAGAAAATCTTTGGCCACTTTTATGATTTTTCTATTTAGACTTCAATCTTTTAAGCTCTTTTAACCTTTAAACATTGGCTGCCCAGACTGACTCTGTACTCATAATGGACATTTCCAAAGTTCTTAATCCCTTGCATTTATCTGCATAATATCTTCCAGTTTTCAAAGTGCTTCAAATTTACTGTTTCAAGTCATTTCACAATAACCTGTGTTGTAAACATTGGACTTTTGGTAATCCTCATTCTACTGGTAAGGAAACAGTTTACATGAGGTTGATTTGCTGGTTGTTGTCAGAGTTAAGTTTTGAACCAAAACAATTTCACTTTTCTTGCTCATTACACATATCCTTTGTCTTCTATGCATAAATAGATGTAAGAAGCTAATAATGAGATATGTAAAGGCAAATTTAATGATCTGGCATTTTGGAAATCTTTAGTGATAATCAACAGAACAACATCAATTCATCGGAGATACCCTATGGGTCAAGAAGTGTGGACACCTTCTTTATATCTGACAAAGTGCCATGGTTTTCTTGACCTGGACAATACTTTATGTAATTATCGATTGTTGATATTCTCCATCACAATGTGATGGGTGATGTACACTCAGGTAACATGGCAGGCTTGGGTCTACAACTTCTCATTGGTAGCTCTGTTTGAAACCTTAACAGTGTGAGTGTCTCACTTCAATGCCACGTTTTTGGCATAGTGAGAATCAGAGCTTAAATACTGTCTCTTAAAGATTCACGTCAACTTAGAATATTAGATTATGGCCCTATTTGGAACTAACATTTTTACAGATACAATCGTTTAAAAATCTTCAAGTAATATCACACTAGATTTGGGTTCATCCCTAAAAGCAATGACAGACGTCCTTATGAGAAGAAGAGCAGGAGACACACAGAGATGGAGGCCCTGCGAAGACAAACATGTGGATTAGTGTGGCAGAGCCACAAGCCAGAGAATGGAGGACAGAGGCATCCAGAAGCTAGAGAGAGAGAAGAGATGGCTCTTCCTTAGAGCCTTTGGAAGAAGCACAGCCTTGCTGACACTTTGATTTTGGACTTCTAGCCTCTGTAATTGTGAGAAAATGTAAATAACTTCCTAGTGTTTTAAGCTACCAACTTTGTTGTTATTTGTTACAGTAGCCCAAGTAAACTAAGACAGTAGTCAAACTGTTCTAGACAAGTCAGCTCTTTTCTGGTTCCTGGTGTTATGTCAGAAGCTCAGGTCCAGCTCACGATGACACATGAGGTTCTACTCTTGGCCACACATGGCCACCACAAGTTTAAAAACAGATATAGCTGCTCATGTATTTCCCATGGGTTGTTTTAGCATGAATCCACTCTCACTACTTTAGGCTTAAGTTCCTCTTTATTTGTGTCATCTGTCTGTTTCATTTCTTTGTTTTGAGACTAGCAATATATTTCTCTTTCTCTCTCTTTTTTTCCACTCTGTCATATCCAATCCAGGATTTCTATGTGTTCACATGCTGGATGTGAGGTACAGGCAAACTTACTGCCAAGCACTCCCACCCTGTCTTCCCACCCTGTCTTCCACTAGCCTGGCTGGACAATGTTAAATTAAAAAAAAAAAATTCTGACTTATGCAAGTGGCTGGACGTGATTCAATTAATAGATAAATGAGAAAATCTTTTCTAGATAAAAATGAAAAGGATACTTTCTCAAACATCTTTTTTCCTTGGTGACTTAAAATTGTTTTCCTTTGTGATAAAATTTACTGATTTTCATAATGTCTTAAAACACAATTGAAACACATTTTGTGGAGGTACAACTCATAGTACCTTAAAAAATGCCCATATTTTCCAAAGGGCTGTAGTATGTATTTAGGTGGCCCTGTAAACAGTGACAATTTACTGTTAACATTTATGTTATTTGTGTCTTTAGTATATATTCTCTGTATGCTTTTAAATCAAAAGTATCTTTTTTGAATAAAAGAAAAAATATGTTTTGTATTTTAATATTTTCTTCCTTTATATTTCCCAAGTCTCTTGTCTGTGGAAAGCCAACACAGAATTACTTGAATTTAAAAAGTATAAACAGCTGTGCTAATGAAAGCATTTGTTTTCATTTATTTTATGTGCACATACCTAAAAAATTATGCAACAGCTATACATTTAAAATTTCAATGAATGAATATCATAAATAAACACAGAAATGGACTTCAGTTAAAAATCATAATTTGCAGTTAAAGGAGAAATATAAACTATATTAATAGACAGAAAATTCCAGTTCTGTAAAATTTTGGGGGGCAACAATATACTTTTAGTTTGACATCATTTTCTACTTAATATCTTATACCTGAACTTCTTCACCATTTGGAACAATGCAATATTGAGTATCTGAATACTTGTTGAGTTAGAATATGGTCTATTGAGCTATATAAGTTATAGTTGAAAAAGGTCAATTTAAAAATAATATGATATGGTCACAGTCATTTAATTTGTACAAAAGAGTTAGTATAGACAATCATTCATAATATTACTTGGAAAAAGAAAAGATATATAGATAGTAAAATCAATGTTAATAATTTTGAATAGAACATATTCCAAAGTTTTTTCTTCCAAGATTACTTTTACTTTGATAATTTAACAAAATTTAAAATGTTAAGTGGCAACTTTCAGTTTCAGTTCTGACACCTAAAGAGCTTTAAAGTCATAACTGCCACCCTTACAATAAAATAACATAAACCAACTGAAAATCAGTGAATTTTCTTGGACCCATCTGAAAACTGAGATTTCAGGGCAAACTACCTTTCTAAACACTAGGGAGTAGGTGATTCTAGAGAGTCACCTAGAACAGAAGCCACTGGAGTCAAAACCACTAAGAACACATAAATTTTGACAAATTGACAAATTAGTGGAGAGGGTGAGGACTAACATGAGAGTGAGAGTCTAATAAAATCCCTATTTTTTTGTGGGGTTTATCTACACTAACCCCATCAGCTTCTTATGGTTAAGATCCAAGAAAGATTTAATTGTGGTTCTAGCTGAGAGCAAAAACTAATTATCATAAAATACAACCAGAACATTCTCCACAAGAAAAGCCAACTCCCCAAGTCAGGGGGAGAAGACTGCACCAAATTCTTATTACAGAATGGCACAGCTGCCACTCCAGCCATATCTGTCTTTCTATCTCAGCAAAAAGTGGTAGAAATGCTAAACCACTGAAGATACATTTGTGAATGTCATGCCTGGACACACAGGGACACTAAAATACAGAGATTTAATTTTAAGGTCATAGATCATTCACCTCCCTGTACCTTACCACCATGTCAATGAGACTCTAGTATAAAGAGGATGGCATACAACCCAGGAAGCTACAGAACACAGACCCTATGCAAGGAGGGGCTCAGTTTCTTACTGTGATTGCACTTGGCTTTCTAATTCTGAGAGTGCATGGGCAGTTAAAGTCCAGATATAGACACATCAGGTCACTGAGCTCCCATGAATTGTTCTGGCATCGACGAACTCCATCTTCTAGGTTTGAAGTTCCTCCTCCTTTCTGGCACCCACCAATTTTACCTTTTTTCTTGAGACCAGTAATATATTTATATATTTTGTCATGGTAAAGCCAAACTCAAAGGAGACAAAATGAGGACACTGTAGAAAATTCAAGCCAATTGTCTGCAGCTGCAGTAAGCATGAGACATACTCCAACTCCGAATCAGGTTCACAGGAAAAAAATAACAGATAATAAAAGAAACAGAACAAAAAATCCAACAACTGTGGGGGCAATTCCAAAAGATTAACCCATGCCCAAAACCTTTCCAAAATTAATCAGACAAAAAAACGCTAACCAGGAAACTGAAAGGATACCAGTCAAGATGTCACAAAATAAATACAATTGACATATATTTTCAACCTTTAAGAACCCAAAGACAAAAAGAAAATTTTGCAATAACCTGGGGTGAAGAAGGGTGTTTTATCTATAGAAAAACAAGGGTAAGAATTACAACAGACTTCTCATTAGTAAACGTGGAAGAAAAAAGAGTTGAATGAAATAGTTAATGTGTTCAAAAAAGGTAAATAATCTAAACTTTTATGTCTAGTTAAATCATCCTTTAAAGCAAAGGAGAAATAAAGACTTTTTAACACAAAAATAGAGATTTCAATGGCAACAGACTTCCTTGCAAGAAATGTGGAAATAAATTATTCAGGGAGAAAGAAAATAAGTTGAAAACTAAGACCTATATAGAGAAAGGAAAAAATATTGGAAAAGGAACAAATTAAGAAAAAAAATTAGATTTTTTTTCTTCTAAATTTATTTAAAAGATAGCAAATTGATAAGTGAAATAAATAACAGCAATGTCATGAAGGATAGAAAGGAGTAATTGGGAATATTCCATTACAGGTTTTCTACACACATGTAAAGTATGGTAATACCTGACAGCGACTAATAATTCTTAGAAATGTATATTGAAGCTCTAGGCAGAGACTAAAATTTTTTTGCTATACTAATAGAGGAGATAAAAAGCAGTCATGTAAAATACTCAATTAAAAACAGGAAAGCAGACCCAAAAAAGTAGGGAAAAAGGAAAGTAAATAACAATACAGGGAAGAGGAAAGAGTTACAAGCATGGTATGTATTAATCCATTGATTGCAATGATCACTTTAAATGTGAATTATCTAAATATGCCAACTTAAAAGTATTAAGAGCTAAAACTCGATTAACAAGTTTACAAAAAAAATAGAGATAAAAAAGACCAAAACACAATGATATGTCATGTTAAGAAATCTTTCTTTTTTTTTATTTTTTATTTTTTTTTAGGCTAGGCAACCCTTGGTTGACCTCACAGGTTGCAAGGACCTTTTCAGCTTACAATCCTTTATTTATTTTTTAAATATTTTTTACGCCTACAGCACCTGGTCTTCCTACATGGTCTCCCATCCAAGTACTAATCAGTCCTGACCCTGATTAGCTTCTGAGATCAGATAGCATTGGGCTTGTTCAAGGAAATCTATTTTAAATATAAAGACTAAATAGGTCAAATATAAAGGGAGGAGTAAAGATCATGTTACCACTAATGAAAAGGAAGTTGGAGCAGCTATACAAAGAGACTCATCAGGGATAAGCAAGCACTTTAACTGTGATAAAGGGGCCACTCCTCCAAGAACACGGCAGTTTCAAATATATGTGCACCTAACTACTGAGTGTCAAAACACGTGGTGCAAAAAATGAAAGGAGAGACGAATCCACCATATGGGTTTGGGACTTCGACATCTTCTTGGTAGTAACGAATCAAGAGCACAGACTATTAGTAAGTATATAGTTGACTCAAAAGTGCTATTAACTTGGTCTCATTGACTTTATGAAATGCTGCATCTGGCAACAGTAGAATACATATTCCAAGAAGAATAAGAAAGCTCACATGGTACAGTCACCATAATAGACCATATCTTGGATATAAAACACACCTGAAAAATGTAAATGAACACAAATCATATAAAGTATCTTCTCAGACCATTATGTAATTAAACATGACTCATTAAAGCAAACATAACTGGAAAATCTCTAAGTATTTGGAAACCAAACACAGCTCTAAATAACTCATGTATCATATGAGAAGTCTCAAGAAAAGTTAGAAATTATTTTGAACTAAATGAAAATGAAAATACAACTTATTCAAATTTATGGAATGAACAAAAGCAGTGCTTCTTGGAGAATTCACAGCATTAAATGTCTATTTAGAAAAGATTAAATGATCCATAATCAAAACATAAGCTTCCTCTTTAGGAAATTAGGAAAAGAAGAGTAACATAAGCCTAAAGTAAATAGAAGTAAATAAAGAAAGAAATTAGAGCAGAAATCAATAAAATTAGAAACAAGAAAACAATTGGAAAAATATCAAAAACTTGTTCTTTAAAAAGATGAATAAAATTGATAACTCTCTATTCGGGCTAACCAAAAAAGAAAAGAGAGAAAAAAAATCACTAATAGAAATAAAGGAGGAGTCATAACTATGAGTCCCATGGACACAAAATAAGATCATAAGATTGAGCATGTTCGATGGACTACAGTTTTCATCACATACTCTCAATGTCTACTTCATGTATTCCTTCAAGCAAAGTCAGGCACTGATTGACAAGGAAGTGTGGAAGTGGTTTAACAGAAGTCAGTTCAAGATGAGTGAAGAAGAATCTCCCTGAAGACAAGCATAAAAGAAACTAGAATGACGGTTTAAGTCAAAAAAGAAGTTGTAACTCTGTGAAAAAAAATGTGTCCCAAGTACAGTTTAAATCCTGTTAATTACAGCTGCCCTTAACACATATCTTTACTCTAGGAATTATTAAAAGGGAGAGAGGAATAAGAATACAATGAAAGAATAAAGTAGAAAGAAGGAAGACTGGTGAGAAGAGATAAGAGAAAAGGAGAAATATATGAGTGAAAATATTATAGACCTATTTTGTTGAACTACAGTCATTTGTGCATAAACAACGTGCTCTAAGAATGTGCAGAGGGGAATATAAAGGCAAGGGAATAATTATCGCTAAGACAACCATGTGGTTTTCATACTACAGAGCAAAGAATGTCTGTGGGGGAGAAAGGAAATTGTAACTCACTCTCACAATATGGATGTTGATATGAATTAACGTATCACTTCAGCTGAAATGCTCTTTTTTTACCTCCCACTCTCTTCCCAACCACTGAAACCACTCTTGTCACTGCTGCCAAAAACAGCTCCCATCTTGCCAAATCCAATATTTTAGTCTCAGTAGTCACATTACTCCATTCTATAGAAGCAATTGATAAAACCGATCACATCTTTTACAAAACACTCTTTGTGTGACTTTCAGGATATTTTATTTACTTGAATTTTATTCTATCTCCAGCTATGCCTTCTCACCTTCCTTTGATAATTTTCATAATTTTCTCTACTTCTCCCCTAGGCTTTGGCCTAATATACCCAACTAGGCCTTCAACATATTTCCACATGGATGTTTAGTAAAAAATATCAAGTTTAATATATCTACAACAAAATGATTTTCAATCCCCACTATTGGGTTAGTCGCTCAGGCCAAAATTCATTTATATACATATAATATATAAACATATATAAATTTATATTTTTATATACACATATATGTATATATAAATATATATATTTATATATATAAATATTTATATTTATATATACACATATATGTATATATAAATATATATATTTATATATATAAATATATACACATATATGTATATATAAATATTTATATATATATTTATATGTATAAATATATATATGTATGTATATACACATATATACACATATATATATGTACACACATATATATGTGTACATATATACACATATATGTGTATATGAATTTTCTCTTGGAAGTCATATCAGTTATAAATCTTATCAGTTCCACTTCTAAAATGGACTCAAAATACAACCTCTTCTTATCATTTCTACTAGCCTGGTATTGTTCAAACCATACTATCTCTCCCTTGGTGAAGCAGTAGTCTTTATTCCCCAAAGAGAGTAATACAATCCTTTAGTATATAATAAGAGAGTATGCCTTTTCTCTGTTCAAAATTTTTCAGTAGGGTTTCTGGTTCTGCATGTGAGAAGCTTGGAAGATATAGGTGCATCCAAATAAAGAGAAAAAGCTGAATGGATTGAAAAACCCACAATACATCATGGATGAATAAGAGAGAGGAAGACACAGGCTAAACAGCTACCCAGGAGTGGAGAGAAAGATTGGTGAACATAGTCACTACAAATTATTAGAAGAGAAACTCACATGAACTGTCCATGGGAACAATGCCAGGGTGAGAAAACCTGAGCTACAACTACAAATATCTGGAGGCTCAGTGTGGACAACTCAGGGTGTTAAAAACTATAGGAAGATGAGACATAAGGGATAAACAAGGACAACAAATAGAAAACAATAATGGGTATGGGAATATTAATCCAATTACATCAATAATTACTTTGAACATCAATTGTCTAAATCTACTAATTAAATGTCAGAGATTGACAGAATGGACCAAAATCAATAATCAAACATATATTCTACAAAAAACATTTTGAATATAAAGATGCTTATGATGAAAAGTAATTGGTGGAGGAAAACTTACCATGCTAACACTAATCAAAAGAAAGCAGGAGTAGCTATAGTAATTTCAGACAGAACAGATTTTAAAGCAAGAAAACTTATAAATGATAAATAAGGGCATTAAATAATGATAAAGGAATCAATTCTCCAAGAAGACAGAACAATCTTTAATGTGTATACACCTAACAACAGCATCAAACACTGTGAGGTAAAAATTAATAGAATTGCAGAAAGAAATAGATGAATCTACTATAATAGTCGAAGACTTCAACACCCCTCTATTAGAAATGGACAAATCCAGGCCAGCAAATATCAGTAAGGACATAGTTGAACTCAAAAACACCATTAATCAACTGGATATAACTGACAACAATAAACTGCCTAATGAAACAACAGAAGAATACACATTGCTCTCAAGCTCAAGTGGCATATTTGCCAAGCTACAGTACATCCTGGGCCATAAAACACACTGAAACAAATTTAAAAGAATAGAAATTATACAATGTCTGCTCTCAAACCACAATGAAATAAAACTAGAAATCAATAGCAGAAAGATAATGAAAAAATTCCAAAATATGTAAAGATTTAATAACACACTTCTTAATGACATATGTCAAAGAAAAATAGCTCAAAAGAAATTTTAAAAATATTTTAAATACAGGATACAAAATCATCATATAAAAATCTATTGTGTTTCTATATACTAGCAATAAAATGTCAGAAAAAGAAATAAAATGCTCCTTTTGCAACTGCAACAAAGAGAATGAAATATCTAGGGAAGAACTTAACAAAGTTCTGAAAACTACAAGACATTTTAAAAAGAAATTGAAGAAGACACAATGAAAAGGAAAGATCTTCTATGTTCATGGATTGGAAGGATCAACATAATTAAAATAGTCATATTACCTAAAGCAATATAGATTTAATGCAAACCCCATCAAAACACAATGGCATTTATTAAATAAACAGAACAAAAAATTATCAGATTTGTATGGAATCACAAAAGACCCCAAATAGCCAAAGCAATCCTAAGAAAAAGAATAAGGCCAGAGGTATCACACTGCCTGACTTCAAATTATACTACAAAGTGATAGTAATCAAAACAGCATGGTATTGTCAGGAAAAATAAACAAACAAACAAACAACAACAACAACAACAAAAAAAAACCAGACACACAGACCAATGACACAGAATTTAGAGCCCAGAAATAAATCCACATATATAAGGGCAAATAATTTTTGACAAAAGAGCCAAAACATACAATGGAGAAAAGAAAGCTTTTTCAATTTCAATAAATGGTGCTGGTAAAACTGGAAAGCCATATACAAAAGAAAAAAACCAGACTGCTGTCATCACGCAACAAAATTAACCCCAAATGGATTGAAGAGCTAAATATAAGACCAGAAACAATAAATTGCATAGAGGAAAACATTGGTTCTAAACTCATGGACCATGGATTTAGAGATGATTTTATGAATGGATCTCAAAGGCAAGGGAAGTCAAAGCAAAAATAAATGAATGGGAACTTGTCAAACTAAAAAGCTCTGCACAGCAAAAAAAACTATCAAAAAAAAAAGAGGCAACCAACTGAATAGAAGAAGATATTTGCAAACAACACCTCTAATAAGAGGCTATTATTCAAAATGTATAACAAATTCATAAAACAAACAAACAAACAAAAAACAAACAATTTAATTATAAAACAGGACCTAAACAGACATTTCTCCCAAGATGACATACAAATGGCCAAAAGACATAGGAGAAGATGCTCAACTTCACTAGTTATTAGTGGAATGCAAATCAAAACCATGATGAGATACCACCTCACACTATTAGAATGGCTATCTCAATAAGACATGCAACAACAAGTGTTGGAGAAGTTGTGGGGAAAGGAATTCTCATAATGGCTGGTGGGAATGTAAATTGATACAGTCACAATGGAAAACTGTATGGAATCTTCTCAAAAAAATTAAGACTAGAATTAGCATGTGACCCAGCAATCCCTCTTCTGGGTATTTCCACAAAATTTTTGAAAATATTTATCCATAAAGATATATGGATAAATGTTAATTGCAGCATTATTCACCATGGCTAAAAAAGGGAAACAACCAAACTATTCTTCAATAGATGATTGGGTAAAGAAAATGTGGTACATATATACAGTGAAACGTTACTCAGGCATAAGGAAAGATGAAACACTGACATTTGTGACAACATAGATGGATCTTGAGATAATTGTGCTAAGCACAATAAGTCAGGCAGAAAAAGTTGATAACCATATAATTTCATTCATATGTGGGATATAAAACCAAAAGCAACAAACAAACAACAAGACAAACAAAAACTCATAGACACACAACAGAGAGAAAGTGGGGAGGTAAGGAAGTAGATGAGGATAAGGGGGTTCAAATGTATGGTGATGGAAGGAGATTTGACTGGCTGGTGAGTACACGATGAATTATACAAATATGGTATTACAGGATTGTACACTCGAAACATATAAAATTTTATTAACCAATGTCACACCAATAAATTAAAAATACTAAATGAAAAATAAAACAATAACTTATCAAAATTTGTAGGATGCAGCACAAGCAGTGGTTAGAGAGAAATGCATACCACTGAATATATGTATTAGAAAACACAAAATATCTAAAACCAATAATCTAAGTTTTTACCTTAGGAAACTAGAAAAAAATAGCAAATTAAATTTGAAGTCAGCAGAGAAAAATAAATAATAAAAATTAGAGCAGAAATCAATGCTACTAAAAATAGGAAATTAAAAAGAAAAATACCTCAATGAATCCAAAAGCTGGTTTTTTGAAAGGATCCAAAAAATAAAACCAATAAACCTCTAGCCAGGGTTATCAAAAAAAAAAAAAAAAAGACTGCTAAGATTATATATGAAAGAGGGCCATCACTATAGATCCCAGGGACATTAAATGAAAAACAAAGGGTTATTGTGAACAATTCAATACCCACAAATCTCATAACCTAAAAATTTATACAAGAGGAAACAGAAAATTTGAATACGCCTATGTCTGTTAAATAAATTTAACTAAACGTTCATAAATTTTCAAAATAGAAAGATCAGATTCTAATGAGTTTACTGGTGAATTCTATCACACATTATAGAATTATACCAATTCTCTACAATCTCAGAAAATAGAAGCAAAAGGAATACTTCCTGTCTCATTCTATTGGGCCAGCATTACCCTATACCCAAACCAGACAAAACACACACACACACACACACACACACACACAGAAAAGAAAACTATGCATTAATATCCATCATGCACATAGATCCAAAAATCCTTAACACAATATTAGCAAATCCAATCCAACAATGTATAAAAGTAATTATATAGTATGACTAAGTGGTATATCATCAACATATCTGGGTCAACATTAGAAAACATGTCAGAACCGATCCAAACTATGTAGTATGATGCAAACTATGCACCAGACATGGAATCTCCTGTCTTTTTAAGTCTTTTCCTCAGATCTGTCCTCCAGAGGCTGACCGCCTGAGTGGCTAGCTATCCTTTTCTTTTCATTATGCACAGGCATTAAAACTGAATGAACATTGGTGAAATTCATAAAAACAGAATATTTTCAAATAAATAACACATTGCAGACCATTTGTTCACACCCATGTGGAATATTTCCCCATACCCTCGTTATATATTATAACCTTAGTTTGCTCTCAGATAAAAGAATTTATGCCAGCTAATAGGGAATACCAGAAATTATACGTGTACTAATAATGCTCACCTTTTATTACATTCGAATCTAGGTAAAATTATAATCCATCAGGTTTTCTAATATTCTTAAACATTTAACCATGTAATTTTTTTTTCTTAAGCAAAATTAACTCTTAACAACTGTAATATCTTAAAATATACTTAAGATATTCACAAACTGTTATGTTGGCATTTCTCTATGGCTGTTCAGATTTTTTGTAACACCACCATGCATCTCATATGTAAGATATTATTCATTGTGTGTTTTTTTTCTGTTATTTTGCATAGCATTATTTGTGAGAATAATGTTTTGGCCAAAGGAGGACTATTATAATGAAATGTACAGCACTGTATTTTTGGTATGGGGCTATGGTACTTTGGTTTAATCTTTTAAAATTACCTTGGCAGTCAAGTTAACAGAGATAATGTGTGAGAGAGAGAAAGAGAGACAAACAGACAGATTAATGGAGGAAAGGAAAGAAAGAGAGAAATTTCAGAGAACATAATATTTTATTTTTTAAATCTGAGAATCAATTTATTAATAGATATAAATGAACTAGCTGTTAAAAAATTACTTGCCCTTCTAAGTAGTATATGTCTTTTACATATATTGCCCATAGATTAAAATTATAGCATAGGGTATAAAATTAATGGTAAGAATTAAATGATTACTTTTTTGTGAGAAAATTACACTTTTCTAATATATGTTTTTGTAAGTCTAATGATTAGAATTATAGAATGCCAATTCTAAAAAAGATATTATCAGTAAAGAAATTATAAACTACTACATTTTAATTTTACCAGTCTCCAAACTTATATGTATATTTCATATATAATCATTTATATTAATGTATATGTAGAAGTTTCAATACTGCATAACTCTTCTCTATTAATAATTATCCTTCTGTCCTACTACTTGTCATGTTCATCTGTTCCCATTGTCTCAGATAAATTGCCTGTGCTCAGTAATGATGGAGTAATTGCATACATATTTGTTGAAAGAACATGTATCAAGCCCAAGAGTCAAAATCCTTTAACTAACCTGGCTCAAGTTTCAAAATATTTTAAATATTTCTAATTACGCAAATATATACAGAAGTATGGCAAAGTGATTTTTCGTGAAAAATTTAAATGTCTCAAAATCTTGGTGTATTTCAACAAGGAGTGTATACAATTTGGCTTTTGCTTTATATCAAAATGACACAGGTGCATTGGCTCGTTGTAAAGATAAATTTTGCCTGAATGCATTTTTGCAATAACAGTTGTAACTCATTTATGAAATTATACATTTCCAGAATGTGTCCTCCTACACGTTTGCATAAACCCACTGAATATATGGTTCACCACTTCTCCCAATACATTAGTAATATCTGCATTTTCTTTGGGTTCAGTCCTTAGCCCAGGCCTACTGCTTCCATGCGAAGTCAATGCATGCTCTGCATGTGGCAGAGACTCATGTGTGGAGAGAGACGAGAATTGCAAATGTGGTTCTGAAACATCATAAAAACAGACATTCAAAAATTTAAACAAGATTAGAACTTATATAAATATACTGTGAAACTTCAGACATGACTCTATTCTTTGTTTTACTTGAGGTTATTAGTTTTAATATCTTTAAAATGCAGATTTGTAAATGCCGGCAGCAACTTCAGTTGCAGGATCTTACATCCTTCTATGAGGCTGCACAAACAACAATATTTTAGTCCATCACACATCCCTCCAGCCTGTTATGTCTCCAAATATCTAAGCCTTCCTTCTTATATCCATCTTTTTTTTCTGTTATTGCTCCTCTCCTGAGCATTCCACTCTAGGCTCCCTACCTCTTCATCTGTCTTCTTTTTTTAGAAAACCTCCCAGAAGACATCATAACCCAAACCAATGGAGCCTCTTCTCCCATTTTCTTGAACTCGCTCCCATCAGACTGACAGCACTGCCAATTCACACGTCATTGACAAGATCTGCAGTGACTTTGACACAGCATACCAAGTCCTCAGTTAATGACCATCTCAGCCTTACTTGATCACCCACTTCTCCATGAAACCCTTCCGACATGGCTTTTCCTCTCCACATTTCTCTCACTCCTGGACCAGTCCGGACACACTTGCCCTGTGCTGATTTCTCCTCAGCTCCCTGGTCTCAGACCTTAGATCGCTTCTTTAATTCCACCCACAGTTATTCCCTGGAAAGTCTTGCATAATCTTACAGCTTTAAGCACTGCTTGACACAGAATATTCCCAAATTTTATTTCTAGGCCTGATCCCTGCCATGAACTCTGGATTTGAGTAACCAGCATCTAGGAGACATGGCAACTGAACAAGTCAGAACGAAGCCCTGGTCTTCCTCTGACCCACCTGGCTCTTCTCTCATTTACCCGTCTCAGGCAGAGAAACAGTAGCATTCTTCCAAATGGTCCAGCCTCAGATCTTAAGGCTCACAATGAACCCATTGTCTCCAACCCCTCATTCCATCCTCCGGCAATAACAGAGCTCTGCCCACACGCAGACACCTTCACACCGTCATGGCAACCGCTCTGCCCCAAACTACCACCGTCCCTTGCTTAATTTTTTATTATTGTCTACTCACTGTTCTTCTCGATTCCATTATGGCCGTGTCTTCATCTATTTTCCACACAGCCATCAGAATGATATTGTTAAAAAAAAAAAAAAAAAAAAAAAAGCACATCAGCTCTGTCATCAGAACCCTCTAATTAATGCATGCTGTTCTTGTGAGGGCCTACCCGGTCCCACACCATCTATTCATCCAGGTGCCTCAGGGACCTGCTATCCCACCAGCCTTGTCTCTGCTCACCCCACTTCCCCCAGCCTTTCTGGTCCCTGGCTTTTTGAACACGTCTGTCAAGCCTCAACCTGTGGACGTGCTATCTCCTTTGCCTGGAATAGTTTTCCTCGACATATGTACCCAGTTCACTTATTCAATTATTTTATTTATGTATGTATCACCTCTTCTGCATGGCCTTTTTGGTACATCATTTAAATTTTACCTGCCCTTTCCTTCAGCATAGCGCTTCAACACTGTGCTTCTCTGTTTTGTCTTCAGATACACACACACACACACACACACACACACCATATACAAACATACTTATATTCAGATACATGAGATTTAACATATAATATATAATAAATATATAACATTGTATATGTATATGTATATGTTATACCTATAATTTGTATATCATTTTTTATTCATAGTCTTCCCATATCCAATCTAAGTTATATGAGAGCAGAGTTTTATTGCTCATATTCACAACTGTATTCTTATCACATAGAACAGTACCTGCTACATGATATAGTCTTAAGTACTTGCTGAATGAATAAAAGAACTTCCAATTTGATCAAACTCCTGAGCACATAACTTTACTTTGTAAACTACTTGATTGGAAACTACTGAGCAATAAAGAGGTTGTTTTCAGCCATTTTATTCTTTCTTTAAGACAACAATTGCTTGTTTTGGAAATAATCTTCTTGTTAGCCTTACCCAAACAATCATTGAAGTTTAGTAAAAACTGTATTTTCTGATGTTATTGGAACAGTAGGTAGTCAGTTTAGAAAAGGTCAATTAAAGCAGCAAAACATAAAAATAATACATATATACATTAGACCACGTGTTTTAATTGAAAACATACATATATGCATTGATTTGTCAAACTTTTAGTATAGTTTCACTTATTCTCATTTTTGAGCTGTCATTCTGATATAAACTACCAATGATGTATTAACCATGAGTATTATTCCAATTTTCTTTAAAGTGGAACAGGAACTTAGAAACATATACAGCAATTTTAGTACTTTATGATCTTTTCAGTCTTGTATTGATCTTTTTATCCACATCTAATTTGACAGTAATAATTTTTGTTATTAACCTTTGTTGAATTATTTAAAATCATTCAATTTAAGTTTCAAATATCCAACTCAAATTTCATATTCATGTAACATCAGTCTATTAAACATTCAATTAAATTAGGTAATTGGATAACCAGTAAAACTGTTGTAAAAAGATAAGATATACAGTCTGCTTTTAGTAAGCACTAAGTTTCAGGATACCCAGGCAAACAAGAAATTAGCCAACACCTCCTAGACCTAAAGCACATCAAGACCATGAATCAGAATGCACAAAAAAGGAGCCCAGAACATCAGAGTCTATTAGAAAGGGGTTTAATTGAAAGACCATTTACTTAACGTAATTAACACACATATTTATTATTTGACAATGAATTTCTCTTTACCCTACTTAGAACCATGAGATAGGTGCATTTTACAAAACGGAATAGGAAAGAGTGTTTCAGAACTATGGGCACCCTCTGCACTGTGTTTGATGACTGGGCAGTAGGGTCAACCCTAAAAAAGATTCAAGAAATAGTCATTGATAAGTCAATGACAACTAAGTCTTTATCTTTTAATCTTAACCTATATCGAAAATACACCATTCATATATTCACACTATGTCTTTTGACATTCTCTCTACATGTTTGTACCAAAACTAGACTTTAGGCTCTGGTTATCACAATAATCCAAACAAGAAAACCCCAAGGACAGCTGAATTTCCAGAGGAACCAAGTGAAAGGGGACAGGGCAATTAAATTTCCTCCAATAAGGACATTGTATGTCCAAAACTAAATATTTGCAAGTGTACTTATTCTTAAAAATAAGGGTGATAATTCCTCCACAGCTCAATTGGGAATAACTAATAAAAAAAATCATTACCAAAATTTAAATATCTGGAAATTAAAAGCTCAGACTTGAGTTTTAGTGCAATTTCCCTAACAGCAGATTGCATCTGTAAAAACTCACTGCACAATTAAAAGGAAGCAATATGTTATTTCTGTATAGGTATACAAATCAATGTACATTCAAATATTCTCTGCATCATCTACATGGGCAGAAAATAAATCACATACTGATTTAACTCTGAAGGTCATTGTCTTATGGTTCAGTGATGGCACAGATGCTGGATATGCACAAGAAAAAAAGCCATGAAAAGAGGAAGAGCCTTTTAGGAACTTAAGTATAAGCAAAACCACCTTCACAAGAACATAAGCTTGATAATGCATCCTTCGATCTCAGTGTTTCTCAAAGCAGTTCAAGTGGTATCTGTTATAATCACATGTGTACTCTTTAAAAACACAGCTTCTCTGCTTTCATTCAGTTCTACTGAATCAGAATCTTCAAGGAGTAAATCTGGGAATCTGCATTTTTAACAAGCTACACAGATGATTTTTTATGGAAAGTAAGTTTAAAAATCTTGACCCAATCAGCCAAGTTCAAGGACTTAATATACTTTTATAACAGAAGACATTTAAAAAAAAAAAGAGCCAGAGAAAAGGTGTTTTCCTCTGTTAATGCAACTTGGAATGAAGGATATGCTATAACAATGTTTTTAATCTCTTTTCATTATGTGTAAAGCTAGAAAAAATTTTCATTCAACATGGGAGAGAAAGGACTTAACAAAGGCTTGCATGAGAAGATGTCAAGGAAAAATAACCAAGAGAAAAGAATTTAAGCATTATAAAAATGAAATTTGATAAAATGAAAAGATTTTAATTAAATATGCTAATGTATAAATAATTGGAATAACTTTAATGAATGAAGAAATAGAGACACATTTAACTATACTGTTACAGGGAATATAAAATTTAAAAAAAAAAGGAAAAAGCAAATAGCACATTAAGTTTTTAATTTACATCTTTGTTTTTGGTTTATACATTTTCTAACATGTATCTGAAAAAATAACTATTTAGATTGCAAAATAAATAAAATAAAGAATAGGCTGTCGTGATAATGAGAAAGAAGATTAATAGTAGACCACGAAGATTCTTGGAGAAGAGATTTCAAAGTTAGGAGATAAAAACAGTTAAGGAAAAGAACACATAAAAAAAACACATAAAAACAGTTAAGAAAAAGAACACATAAACTAAAATATGAATTAATTTACATGCACATAGACTTTACATGGAAAAAGGGAACAATAAAAAAGACATATATCCATGAAAGAATGGGAAAATTTTATACTCTGTGTTATTTATTTTTTAACTATACCATTCAATATTAAGTTCCTAAATTATTGCCTTGAACTCTTCTAATACTAAAGAATAAAAGCATACATTAGAGATTCTTTACATCTCCATATCAAACTCCTAATATATTTGTTCAAGAAATATTTTTTAAAAGCATCGAAGTGATGCAAATGAATTCCATATGGTATGCTTACATATGCTAAAAGCAAACTTTATTTTTCTAATCTAAGGAAACATCTGTACTTTATAACACATTTTTGGGTGTGCGTGATAGTCTGTTTTTTCGTATAAAATGGTTAGGCCACCATTATGCTCTTTTTTTTTCTTCAATAGCAGGAGGCATTTCCAACTATTTTAATTTACCTAAAATTGATAGCTTGTTTTTTGTCCTTTTTAATGTTTATGCCTGATTATTTTTCCAATAATACTTGAAGATCAGCATGCTGCAGGGCAAAAGGAGGCTAGAGGAAATTAGCTGTCACCCACAGCCAAGGATTCTGTTTTTATAAGCAAAAAGGGCTGTGTTGGTCATGCATATAGATCATGTAATCTCTATTAAAAACTAGACATCTTACACAGATTTTCCACATTGGTAAAAAAATCAAAACTTACGTACTTTTTAACATTACAGGAAACTTTCATTTCATGCTATTTAAATAAGCAAATTATAATAAAATGTGAGGGAATCGAAGCACTGTCTTAACTAATGAAGCATTTTTAACCCAATTTTATTTAGATAGTTAATTTTCCATTTTGGTAAATATTTTCTAATTAGAAATATTATGCATTTTATTGTGCTAATGAAAATATATATATTTTTTTAAGAAAACACTTCAATTGCCATTTTTCTTAGAGGGAGATTGTATTACGCACGGTTATTGAGAAAATCTCTCACTGTTTTCATTTTACTGTCACAAATGTCCTTAAAATTTCAGTGAGTGCAATGAGGCTTACAATTTTTAGCCTAGTGAGTTATAAAGATATGGTCTGTGCTCCACCAAACAGAATAGAATGGGTGGATACGAGATGACTTCAGGCTGATCCTGTCTGTTGATGTGGTTGCTTTGCTTTGGGTCTTCGTTCCAATAAAGTCCCCGGGAGGCAGCTGATTATGTTGTCTGTACTGGTTCTTTAGAAAATATGTTGTTCAAACATTAATATGTATTTGTATGTGTCTGTTAAAAAAAATTAAAACACCCATTTGCACCTAAGCATTAGAGCTTGCATCCATCAATACAAAAATTGTAAATAACAAAAACAATATCAGAGTACAAAGATTGTGTCTGTGTGTGTATAATAGAAAGTTCACTGCCACGAATCATCTCTCTCTCTCTCTCTCTCTCTCTCTCTCTCTCTCTCTCTCTCTCTCTCTCACACACACACACACACACAAGCACACACACTCAAATCTCACAGATCATGCTAGGAGTTGGGAGCCAACGTGTCCAGCTATCATAAGTGATTAAGCCTTTCTACTTATGCAGCAAGCCTCAATCATGTTATCACATTCTACCTAGAGGCTGTGGCACTCACTTTAGGTGTGATAAAAATATGCATCTATATTTAGCTAATTTTGGTAAGAGGCGATGAAGGTGACATTTTACATTAAAAAAAAAAAAGCTATTTCCATGATACATCCATTCATGGGCTAAGGCAGGCACTGCATTTAATCGTTTCTTTGACGCTGAGGAACGAGCCCCTACCACACTTTCTTTTCTTGATTATCACTTTAGCAGATTGCTGGTTACTTTCCACTGATTGAAAATGGCTATTTCTTACACAACTTGCTTCCTATAGTGTCAGTTGATATTTAAAAGCAATAGGTGATCCATCTCCCTTTCATGTTTTTATAATGTTTGAAAATTTTGCATGATCTTTTTGAGGCAGAAACATTCTCTTCCTCATATCTTCTTGTTTTCAGGCTTCAATACACTGCTCAGCAGCTTTAAGAGAATAACGTGAATTCTACAGTGGCACTTTCTTCACCCATCTACCAAAGAAACTACTGCCTGGTAGCTATACTCTTCTCTTTGCTTTTGTAATTTTTTTAGGTTTTTAGGTGGCTTATTCAGATGAATAACCACAGCCAGGACAAATAATACTATTACCTGGGACTAAGGTCCTGGAAAATTTAGTTTAAATACACCTACTATCAGTACTCATTATATCTGTGACTTAAGAAAAATACACTTTCACTAGAGCCTTGATGTTAAAATTATCATTTATTTATAAAATATTATTTAAATATTTATGAATTTCATGGCGTATGCATGGCAAAATAATAAAAACTACAAATTCATAATTATATTTCATTAAAAAATATGCATACTTTTAAGCATGTGACTTCAAGAGGGATACATTTCAAATCAATATTAAATACAATGGTCATTTTTTATATAAAAACACATTTTGGTGATGATAGTTACACATGAATTCATGCAGTTCATACCTTGACACAAGCAACAAACTCGAGGCTGCAATTCACTACAGGTTCAAAAAATAACTTACGTGAGTCTCAAAAAAAAATCGGTATTTTAAATTGCTTAAATCATAGTTCTTTATAAAACCACTACATTAAAAATTAATATATTTGAGAAGGTACTAGAATTAAGAAAAATCTGAAAACACATACCAAGCACATATATTTATATGTTGAAAGCAGCATGTTGAAGAAAAAAGTAAAAAGAAAAAAAACTGTGACCAGGAAAAACTATATGATGTTTGGCATCTGATATTAAGGGAGCATGTAATGCTCTTCTAAGTCTATGAAAAAACAAGCACTCACAGAGGAACTCTAAAGAGCAAGATAAAAAGAGATTGACTATAGAACATATTTGATCAAGGAACCTCCTGGGAATAAAAAAGAAAAATAGCCCAGGAATGTATTGAACTGGTTTAAACTTTTTGCCACAGTGACTTGTTATTTGCAGATGGGATAGATGGGTTTCCATCAGGTCACGCAGGGAAGTGCCAGGACGAGCTACCTCAGTGGTCACTTATGTGATCTTTAAGAATGAAATATCAACAGAGATGAACAATTCCCAAATCGAGATAAAAGCCTTCCCCAGTGACCCTCTTGAACAAACTAAGTGGTTCAGAGGAAGCCATGCGATCCAGAATTTCCTTAGACTAGAGACATGTTTACAACCACTGAGTTTTATAGAACGGTTTATTTGCTTTTGATTAAAGCACTGGTTGCTTGATGTACTTAAGAGAATCATGTTAAAGTAAAATGATTATTGTTATCATTATTGCTAATTTTACAAATCACTAAGTACCTTACTATGAGTACATAGTATAAGCTAGGTATAGTTATTATTTGACTTAATTCTCACAATAACCCTACAACTTGTTGGAGTAATGAATTAGTGTTGATAAGAAGTGGAGAGAGGTCCAGGGAGGCATTATAAACAAAGAAAATAAGAGCAAAAGTGTGTGCTAAGACAGAGTAAATGACAGCATGGTATATTCAGAAAATTCTGAAAACTTCAGAATGGCTTGATCATAAAATAACAGAAGGATGGGTGGAGGAGAAGGAGGCAGTAGCAAAGGGCAGAGCTTTTGTCCAGAGGTTAAATAAAAAATATTGCATCCATGACAAGGAAGTCAATTGCTCTCCTATATTTAACATACATCCACTGAATAATACTGAACAAAACAGAGCATGATCATAATTTTCTTTTATAATGTTAACTCTAATAATGTTTAAGGAGAGATGAAATGGTGAAACTAGAAGTAGACAGAACAATTAAATATTATTAAATAATCAGGCTGACCAGATCTCAAATTAAGTTAGTGGTGTGGGAGACAGATGAAGGAGGAGAAAGCATATTTAAAAAACCTGGAATATGCAGGATTTGGCACTTGATTCAATGTGACAGGACAAGAAAAGAATGAAGTCTAGGATGGCTTCTAGATTATTAAGTCACTTGTGAAGATCCAAACCTGGTAAATAATATTTGAGCTATATCTGAAACTTTTAGAGAGTGTTCTGAATTAAAGTCATATACACTCCTATATTAAAACCAAAACAAATAAGAAAAGGCCTTCTTTTTCTCAGTTCGATGTACAGCAGGTGTAAGTAAAATGTTGGATAATCTTGAAACTCAAGGGTTTTTAATCAGGGTCAGGTATTTCCTTTTATCCTGTCTCCTCTGTTTCTACTCTAGCCAGAGTAGCCACTCTTAGCATTGAGAGGCTAAAGAATGCCACTTGTAAATCACGCTACTTCAGAAGCATCAAAAAAGATTAAACTGAAAGATGATAATGAACACATGCAGCTTCCATCACATTGTCATTTTGCTCCTGGAGGCCATAAGTTTAGTTTAGGACCTTCCCAGTGGAGAGTAGGAAAGGGAGCTGAAGACACTCTCTCTTCGGACTGGAAATCTGCTTTTGTAATACTGGATCCGGAAGCAGTTAGAATATAGAATTGAGACCCTTTCTGGGAGCTAGCATCTCCTGAGAGCCTTTTATCTCTTCCAAGGCAAATGGAGCTAAACAGGGTGCTCCATTACAGGGCTCCCGTTTGCACACTAGACAATGCCTTCGCCATGATGATGACAGGAGAATGTGTTTTATTAATGAGTGTGTGTGTGTGTGGGGGGGTGTATGGGGCAAATAGGAGAGTTGTCATAATTAATATTACAACAGCCTGTATCAGATTGGGTATAACTATTACCCATAGTCTCTTAAATGGCGTTTCTACCCTAGGGAATCACTATTTCAGTTTAACATTAAGCTAGGCTGTGACATATCAGATAGAATACGATCAAAATTTGTTTTGAAAACTATTGGTGTTTTCTCTTGAAAACCAATAACATCTAAAGTTAACCTGCATAAATTTTGAAAAAGATTCCATATCAATTAGATTGTTTTGGCCTGGGTTCAAAATAAAAGTAGATATATAGCTAAGAATGCAAATCAGTTAACAAAATTGAAAAAGTCTAAAGTTGAAAGACTTGAATTATGTATAGACTCCCCTTAAATGCATATCCATCTAGAAATGGTTTGCTCAAACTTAAGTCTGAATTGAATTAGAATTCAGCTATAGCTTTTGGAATAGGAGTATCAATGTTAATACTATCTATTTTAGTAAAAAGTTGAAAGGATTCAACAAATCTGGGAATGATTAGTCTTCCTTCAGGAGCACATATTTCAAGTTTTTGTGGATTCAGGAAAAACAAGCCTTTTAAGGGCAGGAACTGTGTTTTACTCATATTTAAATCTCCAAATATAAATATAGGTCTGACTGAATCAAAATAAGAAAAAAACAAATGACTTAATGATTAAATGAGGAACACACACACACACACACACACACACACACACACACACATATATATATCAGATTGTAGAAGAACATACATTTATTAAGCCCCTACTGTGTTCCATACATTATGCTAGATATTTGTATGCAGTAATTTATGACATAGCATCCCTTGAATGTGTTCATTACCTTGCTGGGTGGTATTGTAAATATGAGCATATTTTCCAGAGAAAACAAAGGTATAATTTTTGCTACTTTATAGCTTGCAAACATGTTAAACAAATGAAATGCACAATGATGGGAAAACTAGGGGACATGATAGATGGTTGAAAAGCATTGGCAGATAATGAGTGACTTGTATGTGTCAAACACAGCATTCTCATTTCTCTGTCCACTGAATAGAGCTGCCATTGGTGAACAGCTACACAGATAGGAAGCTATGTTTAATAGGAACTGACTATTTTAATCCAATATAAACAAAAGTAAATGTGCATTTATTCAGGAGCAAGAAGTTTAAATGTGAAAGTGCCTTCTTGGTGCTCTTTTTGCCATTTGGCTGGTTGATGGTCATCAAGATCTTACACCTCACACCTTCCATCTGCATAGAGACCTAATTGAGTCTGTGGATAAAGACTAACTTGAAAACGTGGGCTTTTATTCAGTGTAATTAATGAACAAGATACAAATGTCTATTGATTTTTGTCTATTGTCCCTTACACCATGGTGGTGCTATTTGTTATAGCAGTTGTATCATTGATTGGTGTGTGTGTGTGTGTGTGTGTGTGTGTGTATGTGTGTGTGTGTGTTTGTGTAAGCTGGCTGGTGGAGAAAGGACTTTTGCAAGTTCACCAGGAAAGAATTGTGGAAGAATTTCTCCATCCATCTGGATGGTATGTACACCATAAAATAGAAAGCCATCACAGACACTTGAGTGAAAAATTATATGGAGCAAGAAATATTTTAGGAGTGTTAATTTAACATTACCACGAAAATAGCCTTAAAATAAGACAAAGATAATTAAATTAAAAAATGACATCCAATTAGAAAGTAGACACAAACAAGAGCAGCTGTAAATCTGAGGGTGGTGGTTGCAAATTCTTTCCGTGCTCTGGAGAGTAATGTAACTGGATGGAAGAGGGCAACTGAGTAGATGCTGAATAGAAAATAGTAGGAGTCTCTGTCCTCCCTAAAGATGGTCCGATTAAATTTTTTTTAAAAATCTGTCTGCACAGTCCATAATCCATCAGTCTGGCTATCCACTTTAATAAATACAATAATTATTTTCATACATACTTCTGAGTGGAGAAAGAGAGAATCTACTTATGCCAAGACCTACAGAATATGAAAGTAAAAAAGAGAATATATATATAATATATAATATGTAAATGCACAATACATAATAGACACACACACACACACACACACACACACACATATACATATATATGTAGTTTCTATTTTGACTCTTACTTTTCCATGACAAACCTGAACATTTGACTGGTGAAAAGGCTCTGCTAAAGTTCTACAGTAAGTTAACAGATTTAGAATCAAAATGTCCATCTCCCTTCTGAAGTCTTTCCCTTTATGTGACAGCATGATAATGCTGTGATTCATGCCACACACGTGTCATTGATCATAGAAAAATATGTGACTGAGTTTAGTATTAACAGAGAGGGAAGTAGCCTGCCTTCATGACCAGTCTAGAGTAGAGCTGTAGATGTAAGGAGGGGTGAGGTACTGCGGTCAATCATGCAATTTGTCTCTCTATTTAGTCAAACTTACTATTGAGGATGTCAGTGATATCTTATATAGAATAACAGAGCAAATAGGAAAACTAGTTTGTTTCTCGTGGGCTTCATTATAAAACATGTAGTTAAAGATTGAGAGATAAATCCTTCTATGTTTTAATTCATGAAATTCCTGTTATGTCAACTAGACCATTTTCTGACTCCACTCCATTATCTTCCCTTCATTTATTTTCTTCCTTCTACTCTTTATTCATCTTTTCCTCTTTCTCTTCCCAGAGGAATTTTGAGCACTTATTTCATGGTTAGTGGTTAAGAAGGCAGGCTAAGGGGTCAAAATAGCCAGGTAAAAGGTGGTACAGGGCACACCATTTATTATCTAAGCCATGTTTCTCTCAGCTATATAACAGGAATAATTGCCACCTCACAGAGTTCTTGCAAGGAAGAAATGCAATAAAGCAAGTCAATCATCTAGCAAAGTACCTGGCCCATATTAAGCTCACAATAAATATTAATGATTAGTGATTGTAGAAAGGAGAATTTCTAAAATCGTCAAAAATAAATGTAGAAAAAGTAAGCCTAAATTGCTTTTCCAGAAACAATACTTCCTTTAGTAAAATATCAAATAATTGCCTATTTCTTAAAATTATTTTGCTCAGTCATAAATAACTTAATTGAAAATGACTTTCTCCTCTTGTGATGTGAATTATTCCTAGGCCAAAAAAGTTTCCAATTTTTCTATATTACCAACTAAAATTGTTTTATATTTGCCATGAAAACTAGTGTTGCTACACTGATTACACAGGAAGGATTATTCTACATAAAAGTCTTCTTTGTTCAGGGATCAAATTTGAAATGATCCCAACTTAAATGAGGTTGAGTATCACATCCATAGTCCTTACAATACTCAAATTTGAGTATTAAAATATACACATATCCCTGTTTAAAATATAACAGTGCTTTTTAATCAAACCAAAACATCTTAAAAATCATGTTTTACGTTCAATTGTTTAAAGGTTATGCAAAGTCACAAAGATTCCATTGTCTATGTATAATATTTTATTAGGTGATGGGCTAAAAGCAAACAAAATATTTAGAAAACTAAGTTCAGAAATGTCCTTGTAGTAAAAAAAATCTGTAATACTTTATTTTCAGGTTCTTATTTAGAAAAAAAAGCCGATGCTTCGGCAAGTTATTGCAAAGAAATTCTTGGTGATATAGGAGAATACCCCAAGGAAAAAATAGGAGGACATATTGTTTTCACCGACTTAACCATTTCTTATAATATTTACTAGAATACTTAAAAGATTTGAAAATTTTAAATTAGAGGAGTATGATAACTATAGAATTGATACCTTCAATGAATTAAAGTCACGTTTTAATATGAAAACTAGCATTTTATCAAAGTCAAATGAAAATGGCAACTGTGTAATACATTTCTATGGAAAGGATAAAATCCTTCATAGAAAAAGTGAAATTTTATTCAATGACTATTAAGCTTGGAGAATTTTTATTTTCCCAAAAGAGAGAATGGAGAATGGAAGACTCAATTTGGTATATTAAAAGTTGATACAAATGTGTAAGCAACGAGATGCTGCATGTTATCACAGAATCCTCACAAAATATGCATAGTGCAAGGAGATGCTGATGGTGGCGATTCAATACTTGACTAACACAAAATGAAGTGGGTGAGCCAAGCAGTTACAGTCTTGGAATGTCCTAACAGTTAGCCACCACCCTGACCAGTCTCCCTGGACACAAAACCCTTTCAGCTTCTCGTCCTCCTGTCCTCCTTCTCCTTCCCTTCCAGCTCTTTCTTATCAGAGTTAGAATGCATATGCATGACCCACAAGTGGAGGAAGATAAATCATTCAGTTGTTAACAAGACACTATTGAGAGCAGTGCCAAATGAAAAGACGTCAGAGACAACCAAAATTCAGTTTTTAATCTAACAGGAGAGGATGACACTTCCAAGACAGAGATAAATATCACATCAGAGCTGAGAGGAGACATCGTGGGAGTCAAGGAGAAAACATGGAAAAAGTGGAATAGTATTTTGCCCTTGAAGAATTAATAAGTCTTTTCCAAGTAGTGCAAGTGCCAGAAAGGCATCACGGGAAGGAAGAGCTTTGCAGGTAAATACACTCTGGCTCTGAAACCGTGGAATGCTTGATGTGTATAACACTCAAAGTGGAGGACAGAAGATGACACACAGCCTAAGGCCTCTCAGATCAACCCACCCCCAGGTTTGCCCAGCATCAGGGGGCACCAGATCATGAACAGGTTCTACTTCTGTAATAATAATGCCGTATGCTGCCCCCTTGAAAATTTGCCACTGAAGCCCCACAAAATATGAGACATTCTTGGTCTTGAGGCCTGAGCCAGATGATATCGCTGAAAATTCTTGTCCCCACTACACCCCAGCTTCCATTTCAGCTTACATACTACATATAGGAACACATACATTTAGAATGTAGAATGGTAAGTTGTCAGAAATAAGTGCTCTGCCTATGGGTATGTCAAGATTAAGGTAATATGAAAATGAAAATATTTTCCAAATTACTTCTAGTTGGGAATAAAAGAGGGATGGGTTTCCCAGAAGGGGTGAAATAAAGCTTTAATATCTTTGCTAAATATGGTCCAACTCAACTCCCCCCCAGAAAGGGAAATACTTTCTTTTTAAAAGTTACTGTGATACTATCACTTTGTTTTAATCCTCTTAGGGAGAGTCCATTTGGTTTAAATATACCCACCACTGGTCTGTATTGACCCCATATAGCCTTTTTAGTCACCTTAATGAATATCGATATTCTGTAAAATATTTAACGTAAATTATTATGTAATAATTAGTAAATCTCTGTTCTCACTTTTCTTATTTTCCAAATTAATTTGACACTTACAGCTTTAGCGACACATATGCTCATTTTAGAAAAGGTTCTATGGAAAAGACAAACAGTTTTACAAAATGCTACTCTTTAGCTCAGAAGTGTTCCTAAATCAAAGGAGGAAAAGTTGCAGGTGACAAGGAAATGTGCTGCAGATGTTTATGGGATCTCGGGCCTTCCTTGGGGTTTCTGGGCTTGTCCACCTGCATCTTTCATGTATCATGGACAGAAGGTGGACACTTTCCAAGGCGATAGAGAACGTTAAGCAGGGAGAATGGGAGTGGATTTGGGGAGCAAAGAAAATAAATGTTTATGTGGGGTAAGGAAGGGAAAGAGCACTCACGACTTTGGGGGACAACGTCTAATACGGGGCTTTAATGAAAAACACTGTGTTGGCCAATGAGGATGGGAAAGAAAGGATGCCTAGAAGTTGGGACCCGTGTGTCTCAGGGTCCGAGGCAGTGATGCCAATGGGTGCTCTGAGTGCTCTCAATATGCTACCACAGAAGTGCTGGCTCGTAATCAACAAGTGTCCTCAGAAACGTGTCTTCCCCGCCCCCTTACTTGCCTTCATATTTTTGACTAGGAAACATGAGAGGCCTTTTAATCATGTTTATTTCTCTTGGTAGACTCTACTTATTGAATGAATTTGGACTCTACTAGGAATAGAAATGACTGGCACTGCTATAATTGCTATTTGTCTCTTGGAAATTCTATGATATAAAAAAGGTCAATTCCCTGATTTTACTGAGTTGTGGCCAAATGACAAGCATTTTCTCATTTTATCAAGCAGTGCAATTTTGGAACACACACACCTGACTATTATGGGATAGATTTCTTAAACAGTATTCTACCGATAACTTTTGACCAATGTTAAATTAGAAAGAACCTTGCCATAGGTTTTTTCCAACACTTTCCCAAAGCAAAACTCAGAATAGCAAAATAAAAGCTGGAGTGAGAGTGTGAGAAGTAAGAAAAAAATAACCTGGATGGAGTTTTCATATAGTTAGAGAGAGGGAGAAAGAGAGAGAGATTGGCATTCACTACACAAATTCTTCCAGAGTTGGGAGACACACATCACAACATCATTTTATCATTTTATAATTACATTTTAGCAGCATTTAGTATATAAATAATCCATATTATACAAATTCACCATGTGGATACCTGACCTTTCTGTACCTTTAAAATGATGAATTGTTGGAAATCAAGTATTGAAAAGTTACTTTCAAAAAGAAATCAACCAAATCTTTGTCTCTACGGTGCTATTTCTTTCTGCCACATGGTTCACTACGGAGGGAACATGATGTGTTTTTGCAACCTGTGGGTCTGCATAGCACGGGGTAGGTTTTATGTTCTACACACTCTTAGCCTTTGTGGAACTATACTTTCCAATTTATAACAGGAAATCCAATTCTATAAAAATCTAATTATTTCACATGGTAGACTCAGCAGGACCCTCCTCCCCACGCCCTCCCCACTGCTTTTGGCTGGGTGATGAGTGTGTTTCCTCTCGGGTTTATATTTTTGCAACCCAGCTACGTTTTGAGAAAACACACACAAAAAGGCATTTGGCACACGCCTTTCCCCATCTCCTTTCAGTAATTATAGTTAATGAAACTACGTGTGTTTTTTCACTTGTGTGGTCTTCTGGAAAATAAGAGTTTATTTTACTCCAAAAAATGTCATTTCAGTATTTTGGTTGGTTCAATATTATTATCTTTTTCAAGGGTAACAAGCAGATTCATTCCAAAAATATGTTAATAATTATGGTATTAACCGAGAAAAGAATTGCCGTACTTCAAAATTAAAATTCATCATCTGCCGCTGTCATCTATAATAACTGGGTCATTGGTTTGGGTGTGCCTGTATAACATACATTTGCTATCCACGTGTATTCCCACACCTAGAGGCCTGATATTTTAATGAGATTATATCAAAGGATGGGAAGGCTGGAGACATAGTAACATCATTTTATGGGGTAATTCCCAGAACTCTGATCCATTTCAGTGAGGCAATTAAGACTGCTAACTACAATAAATGATACTGGGAGATTATAGAGGTTTTTCTGCATGGGTGCATAGTTTAAAAAATAATTTAGGTTTACTTAACACACACACACACACACACACACACACACACACACACACACACACACACACACAAACCACCACTTCCAGAGAGAGAAAGTACGGTTTCCTTTTTTTCCTTTCATTTTTCAATTTAGCTGAATACAAAGAAGTGATTTCTCTTACTGTGCCTGTGTGGCACTTATGAGCACTTTGATAATAAATGACTTTTTTTGAGGGGCACTGCTGAAAGAAGTAGATTTTAATTGTCCGCCTTTCCCGCATGTCACCAACACCCATAACATTCTTTAGCCTTACATCCACCATGTGTCTTAGATGAGGAAGACTAATAAGCTTAAACATTATTTTCATGAAAAAAGTTGTGTGCATGACTGTCATTACCTCTGAAGACAATAGGAGAACACCAAAAAACAAACACAGGAAAATCAAAGTTTTTTGTCTTGAGAAGTTAATTCTGACAGATAGGTGACCTTTATCCCTACATACTCACTCTTGCACTATTTATTTTTTTATTTTATTTTATTTTTTCCTCAAGCCTCTCCAAAGGGACTCATCATATGCAGGGCTCTATGAAGAGAAAAAGAAGAGAATTGTCCTTATCACCTCCCTCCAGAAAGTGGCAGAGTAATAGGACTTTGTAAGGCGAAATGAAGCTGGGTCTGATGGCTGCTGATTAAAAATTGACTCTGCCACATCAAAGAGGAGTTGAAGGTGAAAATGATGATCACATGCCTCTCCCAGGGACCCTGCACCGTTTCTTTTATTCAACCTTGAAAGGTTCTTTCTGAATAAGATAATATCCCTGGAGTCCATTCTGCCTTGGCAGCATGGAAAAATGTAGATCAGTATGCCTATTCTTTATGAAAAAAAATGGGATTTTGTTAATGACATAGCACTTTAAAGTGATGGCTTGTATGTGGTAAATGCTGAGAAATTAATTATAAAATGCTTCTTAGGCTGCAGATCAAATTAATTGCTGGTATGCAGCTGCTAAAAAGACCACCGTAAACTCGAATGGCCTTTAGTGTTCTTTTATTTTTTCTGATTATTTTCACCCTTAGGTTGAATATAGCTGCCTCTGTGCCTCTTTATTTTTCTGTTTTAGAAACACTGAATTCTCAGAAAGGTTGTCATCTGTACTTTAGTATCCTTACACAGATAAAAAAAAAAAAATCCTCTTTTTTTTTTTTTTCTGTCAACATGCACTGCAGGTCTGTAGTTCCTGAATGTCTTATGCTACCTACTCCTTTGCAGATTGGTCCTCAGAGCATCTAAATACATAAATATGCATGTATGTATAACTATGGATCCACACAGAAACACAGTCTAACTAGACAAACACATGCATATAGAGTTTAAATATCTGTAAAGGAAGATTTTGCAAAACATTTATGTATTTATAAACAAGTACAGAACACAAATCTACACAAAAACATCAAAGACAGATGACAAAAACATTTTATCCTACTAGGAAAAAAATAGAGTCTAATGTACAGAACTCAAAAAGATTCGGTACTCAGAATTGTCACAGAAACATAACACACTAAAAATTGAAGCGTAATTAAAATTCTTCATTATTACTTGAAACTTTTAATTCATAATCCAAAAATTAATAAAGTGAAAACCACACATTTGGATAAATAGGTATTTTTAAATATAAATTTTAAAATAATTTTTTTTGTGAAAAATATTTCATCACCTAGGTAACAGACTGTGTGATTTATAGGTCCCATACGTCAATGTTTATGTCTTGCACAATGTATATACAAAGGAGATAATTTTAAATCTCATAATGTATTAAGAAAAATAAGATGATGTGCTTTTAAACTCAACAATATAATTAAAAGTCTATTACAGCGTTTCTGATATTATTTTCTTGTAACATTTAAAACTTCATAGTCTCATTAATAACTAAGAGGAAAGCCCTCTTTATGACATGCAATAAATTATGATACATAATTATATCCGAAAACAGCAAGCTACTAATGGCATTAAAATGCAAAAATAAAAATACCCCTATTGCTTCAATGCCATGTTTAAGGTGCTTATAATTAGAAGTACATTATTTGAGTCAACTTACATCTAGAATATCTGCTTGTTTGCTTTTTAATACCTAGGTAACAAAAAACCTAAGTCTGTTTTTAATACAGATATCCAAAGACAAGCCCTCTAAATTACAAATACATTATAAGAAAATGGCCTTTGGAGAAAAATAGTTTAATATCACTTTATCATTGATGTTCATTACAGTAATATATTTCATATTAAAATGTGACAATAAATGCAGTCAAGTTATTGGAAGTTTAATCCATTCTTATTTCTAAACTTTATTATATTAATTAAATTGTGTTAACATGGAAGTTATAGAATAATGAATGTTACAATATGGCCTTTTAAATGTGTTTCTACTTTCCTACAATTTTTTTCAATATTCCCAATTAAATTAAAATGAAAAAAATTTTTTTTTGGTTTGGTTCTTATAGCTACGATCTAGTTTTGCCTAAGGCATATATATGTATTATTTTTTCAACAAAATAAAAAATTAAAAATAAAAGGTGTATTAATCTTGTTTAAATTTTTCTTAAATAGTCATTAAATTTTAATTCCATTGATTTCTAAGCTTTTTGAAAACATAAACCCATTGAATTAATTTACCAAAGATCTTGTCAGCTTGTGCAGGAAGCAGATACCATGATTTGGTTGTTAGAGCTCAGATACAATTTATCCACACTTTTATCCTAATTAGAACATCTATTTTGAGATAGCAATCCAATAATTCCCCAATCACACCTAACTCATACTGCTTCCCTGAACCCACACTGCTGGGTTAAAGTCCCTACATTGTTATTCTGATCCAGAATTTCTCCATGTTGGCACTATGACATTTGAGCCACATCATTCCTCGTTGGCGGGGGTCTGTCCTGCGCATTGTGGGATATTTAGCTACATCCGGGATCTCTATTGGATGTGCACAGCACTCCTCCTCCACCCTCTGGCCAGTTACCAGAAACTTAAATGTCTTTAGAAATTATCAAATATCCCCTAGAGAACACAGTCTCCACCTCCCCCAAAATTAGCCATTTAGAACCACTGCTGTCATCCTACAGAGTAGGCGCCACTGTTTGAGAAGACCACAATCCTAAAATTATTCTGTGTGAATTTGATAGGTTCCTAGAGTTCTTAGGTAGATTTTACGTATTACAACCATGGATAATCCTGTGATATATCCTATTCACATCCCCTACTATTCTGCTTACTAATTTTTGGTTGTATCTTCTAAATTGTATATAATTGCTTTGCCATCTTCTAAGTTATACAAAATGGCTTAGTAGTCTTGTCAACTAAACGGTAAGCCCTGTAATGTGGTAGCAGTGTCACTTTTCTTTGCCACCTTCCTTCAGCCTGTACTTTCACCTGTACCAGACCCCATTTTTCCTCTGTGTCTGGGTGATTTCAAAGGTTTCACAACTGTTAAGTGAATAATACAATCTCATGCCATTAAGAGAAAGTAGTTCTAGTTTGAAAATTTCAGCATCAGACTCATTCAAAACTGTCCTTCCTGGAACCAGTGTTGCTTGAATTCAGGGAGCAGTTAGTGTGCTCCACCTCTAAGATGCCTTTTTTCCACCCCGCCCCCTCATCCCCCCTCCATTTTTCGCTAAGTACATCCTCTTCAGAGATTGTGGATACGAAAAAAGAATAAAACATGCATGGGGCTCATCATCTAAATGCCCACTTGTCATTCGGAAGATAGATTACTGACATTGTTTTGGTTCAGTCTATTTTATTCCTGATTCTATAGCATTCTGCTAATTTGCTGGTTCCAATAATGGTTTTTTGCTTTTGTTTTTACTAGACTGTATTCAGCACTCTCCAGCCTGCACATAAGGAGCCCTTCTGGGCGACGCCGGCCCTTACTGAGACTTCCTAGGTGTTCCCTGCAGGTCACTGGACTCAGCAGCCACGGGCAGGGTGATGCTGATCCTGCCACTTTTCTCATCTATATATTCATCCTTGTGGAACCACTGAACCAATGGGACACTCTCCTGACTATTTGTGTTGCTGCAAAGTTGGGGCCTGGAGCGGGCAGTACCCGGATCAAGGCCATCAGCGCACTGTATAGTGGCCCTGTCCCTTCCCTGGGACTGGCCGCTCTACAGACCCCCCGGCTCCCTCTGCTCAGATCAGAGGTGAGCTCCACTTCATGTTCAGAAATGTCATCAGACCTTAGAGAAAAATGTCAAAAAGGTCTCTCTTCTGCCTTATATTTGAGAAGCAGGACTAAAAACAAACAGGTGTTAATAATTTAGGCTCCTACAGCAGCCTCCAGAGAACTAGCTCTTCCACTCTGTCACGCTGGAGGTACCTGAGGGGTTTATAGTAACTGCAGCTCAGGTGGGGGCGTGTCTCCTACTGGCAAACATTAGTGACCTTCAGGACTAACTGGGAACTCGATTCTCCTGCATTCAGGGAGAGAACGATTCCTACTTTGCAGAAAACACTTGACAAGACCGACACTCTCGCATGCCAGCTTTCCCATCTGCACACCACCATTAGGCTTGCAGCTCTCAGCCCGCCGCCTTGCTCAATGCTTCTTTCCCCCAGCTTAGCACCTTGACCACATTTTTAGGACAAAGCAAAGAGAATCCTACACAATATCCCGTACATGACGGTTGAGTGTCTGTTCTCTCCCTTAGAGACTTGCACTGTGGAGGCGTGACCACAGTAAGGAGAAATGACCTGTAACTGCGTTTGATGGCGAAGTGGAAGAAACACTTGAATATGTGCTTCTGCGACTCTCCTTCCATTTATATAATTGTGATGGGTAATTTTATGTGCCCACTTGGATTAGACTTTTGGATAAGATCTACATTTCAATTGGTTAACTTCAGGTAGAACAGATTGACCCTTATAATGCATTAGTTGAAGGTTTAGCTAGAACTAAAAGACCAGCCTCTCTGAGCAAGGAGAAATTCTCCAGAAGACTGCCCTTCACCTTCCTCTGCACGATCAGGGTTTCCTGGGCCACCCACTTCCTCTCCCGCTTCCCCCAGTAAAAATTTTGACTGAAACTGCACCATCAGCTGTCCTTGTCTCTACTGCAAATAGAGCATACTGGCCCACAGGAAAGATTTTTGGATGTCTCAGCCTCCATACTCACACGAGCCAATTCCTTATCATAAATATATATATATATTCTACTGGCTCTATGTCTCTAGAGAATCCTGACTAATACAATAATTAAGAAAAAGGGGGCTCTACTATATTGCATCTTATATTCATTAAAATATATAAAAGATCTAAATTAATTTTTTAGATTAAAATTACTTTCCATTTCCAAACTATTCTATAATAGAGTGCTGAAACTCTAATTAGTGCTTCTCTTTAATTGGCAAGGTTGTCAGGGCATAAGTTCAATTTCTGTGTGTGCCTTTGACACACGGTAACCTTGGACACCAAATATATCAAATATTTTGTAAGGAGTAGATTCTAGTACTTTCTGTGGAATATATATACACATATACATATATATGTATGAGATTATTTATGAATATGTATGTGTGTGAGTGTGTGTGTGTGTGTGTGTGTGTGTGTGTGTGTGTGTGTAATCATTCTAGGCTCAAGTGTCTCAGAATTAACTTCACATTACCCCCCCTCCCTAGGGCAAAACCATTCTTAAATACTTGCCTGCTTTTGGTTCTGTTTTTAGAAAATTCTGTCTTCCTACTGCAAGGATAAATTTATTCAATAGTTAGCATTGGTTAAAGTGTTATCTATGATTATGTCAAAAACAAAAGAGAGAAGTTTCATCACTGTACGAACATTTTAGTTGAGTTTTCACCTCTATATTTGTCAATGTTCTTGTTATTACTATGATTTTTTCAATTTTCTTTCTGAATTGTTTCATCAGTCACTGAACTTTTTCTCTAAATCTGGTATATAATGTATTTAAACATGGCAATGGTCTGCTGTAAGACTTCTACTTTGAGCTGAGATGTAAATTAAAATTCTTAATAAAAGTTTAAGCATTTATGATTTGCTATAGTGCTCAATACCTCTCGAAAGAGAAAATATTTAAAGACAAATGTGATAACAAGCTAACATCATTTTCTGAGATTTTAAGTTTGGTGTTAGAACAGGAATGAAGGGCAATTCCACACTGTTTTGTAGTTGTATATTTTGGATGAGTATTTATTAATACGGTATATAATGTAAGGTAAAGAACATTCTTTAAGAAAGATACACAGATGATTTATAATTGGAACATAAATTGTTTTTAAGTAAATTCCGAGTCCTATGTCCATAATCTCTGCCTTTTACTCATTCAAAAAAAAATTGATGAGCAAGTCGAAAGAAGATAGGTGAGTTAAATATAGAGAAGACATAACTAAATGTATGCCGATTAATTAGGATGACCAACCCGACTGGTCAGCTAAATCAAATATAAAGGTTTGTAATAGGGATACATATAAATCCCTCTGGGATTTCTGTCTGTATCCATAAACACATAATGAAAGAATTGGTAGGTAGTTCTTCAGTAATCTGAATGGTCTAAGCTCTACTGGAGGATGTGAGTTCGGGCTTAAGAAATAGAAACTAAATTGACATGTGCTATGTGTTGAATTGCGTCACTCAAAAAATATGTTGAAGTCTTAATCCTTGGTACATACGAATATGGCCTTATTTTGAAATACTGTATTTGCAGATGTAATCACATTAAGATAATGCCTTATGGGATTACTGTTGGCTATACGGGTGTCTTTATAAGACGGAAATTTGGACACAGTCACAGATGGAGGAAAATGTCATGTGAAAACAGATAAAGATTAAGACACAGAGGAAAACCACGTGAAGAAGACGATAGAGTAGAATGGCACATCTACGATTCTGGGAACACTAAATATTGGCAACCACCACCAAAAACTGAGAGACAGGTAAAGGTCCTGTCGTAGGGCCTTCAGAGAGAGGTTGGCCCTGCCGACACCTTGATTTTGGACTTCTAGCCTCCTGAATGCTTAGAGGATACATTTCTATTATTTTATACCACACAGTGTGTATTAGTTATCATAGCAATAGGGAACTAATATAACATATATTGAAGGAAAAATAACCAAGATCTGCTATGTGTAGAGTAGATTAATCAATGCTACGGGAATATTTAGTCTGGAGAGAGTAGCTAAAGAGCCATGACGACTCTTTATTTCAATTTTAGAAAGAAGGGTTAGATATAACCTAATGGCTCCAATAAGTGGAACAAAGACCAATGAATTGTAGTGATATGAAGAAATATTAGAGTTGTCTACAAGAGGTTGTGAGTATTTAGAATTACAGAATGACTCTTTCTGTAATTGACTCTTTTTAGTGAACATAAATTTTTAATAATTTGAACTTACTAAAATTACTGACTACTTAGTAGGCTGATTGGATCCTGCCTGACATTTGCAATCTCTTCCATTCTTGAAATTTTATAATTAAGAAAAGTAGGATAAAAATAAATTATCTTACATATTTCCTTCATAAACATTATTTTGTTTCTATCCTGAATTTTAATCTTTTGCTTAGTAAATGTTTATTGAGGGTCTATATGCACTGTGATTTTTGGTAAATATTTGGAAAAGAAAAATAAATACTTGCTCACGTGGAAATGATATTTAAGAGAAAAACAGACAGACATTTAAACAAATTTTATGTTAGGAAATATTTATCTTGTCTTGGAAGTGCAAAGTGAAGGGCTAATTCTGCTTGTGAAAGGAATCAACAAAATGACAAAAACAACAAAAAGGTTAAATTATATCACTTCCATAGGAGTATGGACGCACATTAATGTGCTAAAAGAAAAAGAATATTCTAGCATGAGGAAACAAGATTAATGTATAGAAGAAAGAAAGATATAGTCAGAAAAGTGTATTATAGCATTCAGGACAATAATAGCAAGTGAAACTGAAAAAAAAAAAAGATCATGATTAGTTCTACTGGTACTTTAAGAACAATGACGTATTGAGACATATCAGCGGCGTATGTGATGCAACCCATTTCCTTCCATTGTGCTGAGCATTATGGAAGTCATGCTGGAGGCAGATGTGGTCAGACAAGTGAGCCTTGCTTTTCCACCAGCACTCAGTAAAGGACTATGGCTGTCTCAGTGGGAGAAGCAGGCCCCCGTATTTTTCACCAAGAGGTATTGCTCCAGTAATTTGTTGGATGCATGGGTCCAGGGTTCACTAGGAAAGTCTGAGTTGGGGCTAAGGATCTGGAAGTCAATGTATTATCATAAATAAACTGTAAGTAACTAAGAAATTGTGTGTATCTTCCAACAACAAAAAATTGACTCTCCATTCTATTTTGGTGATAGATTGAGTCTAATGCAGAATGCTTTCATTTTTCAATATTTGTGACTCTTAATTACCTATTAAAAACTATAAAATTGTAAAAAGTCTATTTTATCAAAAGTCTAATTCTCTTATATGATTTTTGTGTTTCCATCCCCTACAGTATATGATACCCTGTAATTAAGCATGCTTTACTACTATAACTGCAAAATGCAGCTCTATAGTATTATTGATTAGAAATGAAATGGAAGATGTATAGATACAGATATATTTTCTGGATTTCTGAAATTTTCATCATCACACAACTTAAGCCAGTACACTTAGACATGCTCTTCTTATAAATGTGATTTAAACAAATTGATACCTGGCAGATAATTCACACAGAAAGTCACTATTTGAAAAATTTACAAACTTTATATGCATAACTTTTCTGCAGGCATAAATTATTCTTTTCTATAAATAATTTACACCAGTGTGGCTTCACCTTTAGATAGCCAATTTGTCAACCAAGACCCCATATCAGGCAGACACTCAAAAAAGCTGTGTCTAAACTTGTCTACATGGTGTTTTTCAGCTTGGTTCCAGATTTCAGCCCAGGATGCTCACTCTGCCCTGAGTGGTGTGACTGCATTTAATTACAGTCTAACATGTGCATTTGGAGAAACAGAAGTCTGTGAACTGAGGGTGATGATTAACTGTTCTACTGAATAATTGGTTAAACTGCTACTTAGGTTACGTCGCATTATCCTTTTCTAACAAAGTGATGCTTGGCCTCTGTGTAGCGCTTACACGATGGACATGTAGACTTGCTGTTTTAACCCTCGTCAGAGTTTATGTTTAATGTGCTTTTATTACTGCCTTTGAGGACCCTTCCTTCAGTAGAGGACCATCCTGGAATCAATCTCTCATGGCTCAATTTCTCTGCTTGAAATATGCCCCATCTTCTGGTGTGCTGGTGGGGAGGGGACCAAAGAACACTGAATGGTGACAGCACATTTAGGAAGAAGATAAGACAGGCTCACCCTTGGTATGCCCAGCCATAAATGCAAACACCTGCGATGCTATGATTTAGATGCAAAAATCAGCAAACTGGTAGGTTCTGAAATACTCTGAGGACAAAGCTTATGTTCAAAACCCACATAAATAGGACTGATGATCCATAGCTTTTGTTCACTTTTGTAAATATAGAGTAAGAATTCACAAGTAGTTATCATAATGAGCCCATATCTTCATTATTAGTGACAAGAAAAAACAAATTCTAGGATGTTCTAAATTAAATTACAGGGAACCAAAGAATGAGAGAGAGTCAGAGCTGTTAGCCTGTTCACAAGTGGGAACCAGCTGACGAAAGCAACTCAAGTTCCTGCATGCATGCTGGACTTTGCCTCAACACCCAGGCATCTACTAGGCAACCACTAGATGGGCCACCGCATTCCTCAGGTACATGAACTTTCAAGGGCTGTCACCTGTATAAATTAGCCAGTCTAAATTAGCACATATTTCTCCTCTTAGAGACTGTGTTCTCATCATAAAACTGTCCCTGCTTTACCTTGTCCCACCACTCTTATCTATAGCTGATGTAAACTCTTTCAAAACCACTTACATCTTGCTTCCCCTTCCTCGATGTATAAAAACTCCTCCAGTCCAGGAGGGCAGACATGTTGCCTTCTGCACCAAGTCCTGCTGTGGTGGTAGAGGCTGTGTGCCCAGGGCCATGTCCTTCCTCCAGCTCCCAGTGTCCTCAATAAACCCTTTCTTTCATAAAAGTTTCAACCATGGAAGTTAAGATTTTGTTAAACATTAGGAAAAAAATCAAAATTTCATCCCTGCAAAGCTTTAATCTATGTACAGGTCATTATCTGTCTCACAGAACTTTACTCCTCTCCAAAACCTCTCACTTTTAAAGTTCATGTTTTCTCAGAAGACATCTCTCAGATCTCATTGCATTTGGTTGATTTTGTTCCACTTAAAGATCTGGCATAAGTGCCATGGGGAAAACTGCCTTTAACAACGTCAGAGCACATATTATTCTAATGTTTTTCTTGAGTTGTAATTGATATACAATAAACCAAAAATATATAAGATATATAATTTAATCAGTTTTTAAATGTATTTATATATACATCCCTAAAACATCATTATTAGAATGAAAATATCTCTTAACTCACAAAGTTTCCATGTATCTCTTAGTAAACTCTCCATTTTGCTTTTCCTTGATACCTTCCACTCCATCCCCAGATATCACTACTCTGCTCTCTGATCCTATAGATTAGTATGCATTTTTATACAGTTAAATATAAATGGAATGATAAAATGTATACTCTGACTTCTTTCACTGAACAAACATTGGGAAATTCATAAAAGTTGTATATACCCATGGTTGATTACTTTTATTTCTCATTAGAGCCCCACTGTATAGAAATACTATAATTTGTTTCTATATTATCTGTTGCTGTGGCATTTCTGTTGTTTCCAGGTTTTATCTATTGCAAATAAAACTTCTATAGACATTCGTTTACTAGTATGCATCAAGCATAATTTCTTTTCTCTTAGATGAATACCTAAAATTGAGATAGTTGGATCGCATTATATATATATATATATATATATATATATATATATATATATATATATATAATTTTATTATCACAGGGTTTTTTATTTTATAAATTTTATAAAAATGTAAATGTTTCTTCTCATGAGGTTGTTGGAAGTAATAAATTAAATAGTGACTATAAAGTACATGAGTCACAATGCTTAGTGGGTAATAAGAACTTTAAAAATGGTAGCTGGCCTACTATGTCAAGAAGAAAAATGGAGGAGGGTTATAAGAAAACAGATGAGGTAGAAGAGAAAGCAGAAAAAAAAAGTCAGCATTATGCAAAAGATGGCTGGAACAATGCTTTCTCAGATTGCAGCCTCTGCAAAATGGACAGAACAAAGGTCATGATGTATTTTGTAAGGCATAAGAGATCCCATGACTTGGCACAACTACAATTCAAGCTGACATAGGCAGTATTCTTCCATGTTCCCTAACTGCTCCCCTGAGCTAAACTCGCATTATCCCTGACACTCCTCTCATCTCCTCCACGTATCAAAGCATTGATCTGCCAGTCATATTTGATTTACAGAAATCATTTGCAATCAATCAGCCATCCCCACTTTTTTTGTTTTTAGTACTGCACACCTCCATATCTCTGTCCAGCTCTCAGAGGCACCATGAGGCAAGAAGCCACGAGACCTGGATTCTGACTCAACTAGCAGTGACTGGGGCTAGAAGGGGGCTGCTTCTTACCAATGCAGTGGGAGCAGCAATCAGGACTGCTAAAGCTCTGGGAAGGGTGTGGGCATCCCACAGATTATAGCCTGGAATGTCCTACGAGTGTCAGGCATTACCATGGTCATCATCACCATGCTGAATTTTTATTTTGTGGTATCTTTGCCCTAATTTTTTCAGGCCTCAATGTCTTTATCTTTAAAAAAAGAGTTGTAAAACTTACCCTTTACATTATCCTAAATCTCAAAATCGATAAAGCATGAAGAAATGTTTCTTGAAATGTAAAGCATTTTATGTATATGGGCATTGATAGTTTAATAACTTTAATGGAAATATGCCATTGATATGGAAAAAATTAAGTATTTTGAATGACAAATTATTTCTAATACATGAAGCTTAAATGGGAACTCTAGTTATGTACATATGTTTGTGAGTGCATATATTTGCCTATCAAAATACCTGGTAAGGGATATTATGATAAATGTAAAGATTTTTTTTGTCTTTTTGTTTGTTTTTCTATTGTTGCTATTGTTTTATTTGTTTGTTTGCCACTGCAAGTAAATCCATAGAATCATTTTGTAACTTAAAAAAAAAAATGTATGAATACATTGACAAAATCACTTTGGAACACAGTACAAAGTCCAGGCTTACTTTCAATAGCCTGTGTTTAGGTTTTCAATATACTTTAACAGCCCTACTTCTAGACCAAATCATACATTACTAGCCAAACGACTTTTGCTATTCCACGCAGACGTTTGCCTCAATACAGTACACTCTTAAAGATCCATAAGCAAAGTATGAGCTTAGAACTGGACTCTATCCCAAATTAACATAATCTGACAGACTAAAAATTAGTTCCTGTATATCTACACATGTGGACATTTAAATTTAAGTTAGTATTAAAATGAAATTAAATAAAAATTCACTTCCTCAATCATATAGGGCATATTTCATGTGCAGAGTAACAGTTATAGATACTTATTTGAAACGATATCAGTGAACATCCAGAAACTTTATTACATTTGCATATTTCTACCAAAACTTCAGATTTAAAGATGGGGATTTAGTATATATTTTTTAGCTCTAGCATAAATTTGTCAAATTTAATTTTCTATAAGAAAGACATGAAAATACCTGACTCATTCTTTATTCTTACACAGATAATGTATAAAAATTATAAAATATATTTTATATTGCAAAATTTAAATATTTATGTATATCTTTTTAAACACTTATTTCTATTTTACAAAGGTAATTTTAAAATATTCCATGAATTTCAATATTTACAAGCTGGTCGAATTTTCTTCTATCATATTGATGTTAGACAAATCAGAAGGACATTTACCAATTTTCACAACAAGACAACTAACAAAATTAAATACAGTAACATACTAAGTATTGTATTTTTATGTATTTTTATGATCAATATTTCCTTACAAAAACATCGACTATCAATGAAATGCTTCACTGGACATTTTAACCTATTTTTATATCTTTAGAAACATTTAATTCATTGAGTTGTTCACACAACATTTTTGCAGATTGCTTTGATTGTAAAAACGTCATTTTAAAATGACATTTTACACTGTCTTGGTCTTAAAAACATCAAATGGGGGATAATTCTTTATTTAAAGTTATTAAACATGACTATAATCATAAAAGTGTCATTTTAAAATAATTCTTCATTTGCCCTTTTTACACTTAGCTGCTCCTTTCTTTTTTTCCTTAAAAATCTGATATTAGAAATGAAAGTTAATAGAAATTGAAGGCTGTACTTAGAAACTCTAAGTAGGATTTCACTGCTAATATTTCCATGGTTCTTGGAGAATGGACTTACTACCAACCCCTCACCCACCCCAAATTCCCCACATACACACTGTGGGCTGGATGGCACTGGCAGAGTGCTACGTGTGGCATGTGTGTGCGTGCATGTCTGAGTATGTACCAACAGTAACAACCAACAACACTTGTGTCTTCTCACAAATCATCTATGACTCTTTACTACTTTCAGCTCCATTATTGCAATTTCATAGCATATTACTCTCTATAGGCGAATCACACAATAGGCATTTTCTCTCTGTTATGGGGACTAGGAATATGGCTTTGAAGTCATATATTGTGACAACTACTGGGATACAGAGTATATTTTTGTTCTAACCCTATGCATTGCTCCCCTTTCAATAATTTTTAGTTTTTGTTTATATATATGCTTGTATAGAAAGCACAGTAAAAACCGTGTTCAATATTTGTGTTTATTCAATGCCTTTTTAGTGTGTGAGAAATATGCTCATATTTTGAGTGAATAGAATAATGCTGATAATAACATTTTAGTACATATTTTATGGTAGGTACTGATGGGAGAATTTTATTTGTGTTGATTGATTCTTATAACAATCCTGTGAGGGATATATTATTGACTGACACCTAAGGACAATGGATCCCAGAAGGAACCAGAATTTGAAACCACACAGGCTGAAACACTAAGATAATTGAGCTTGCAGGATTTTTCTCAAATGCAACTTGTAGGACATGCTAAATTTTTGGATTATTATGACAGGAGATTGGCTCCAGCAATGAAGATGCTAAAGAGGCATCTAAAAACATCTTTATTCTCCTCTTATTTCAGCTACAAGCTAGTCTCCTCCTATAAACTACTGGGGCAGACATGCAGCTAGGACATAAACAGTATGATAGAGATGATTTCTGGTGTTCTCTGCTCTGAGACCTCTGAGTCTCTGGAAACCAATAAAAGAAAACCCAAGGATGAGGATTGTTCGGGGGTAAATTCTGATGAGACTTTGGCCAATTGACACCATAGGGTCTCCAAAGAAGACTCATATAAAGCATCTTAACTGTATCTTTTTCACTTCTTGGGAAATCAAAGGGATCATCTGATTGTTTTTTAGCCTTCAACCTGAGCCAAGTTCAAAAACTGCTTTCTGGTATCTGCAGAGGGGATGGGTGACCTATCTGCTGTGATAACTCCAATGCACAACAGAATAAGCTATTCTACTCCCCACTTTGACAAAGATTTTATCTAGTGTTGCCCAGCAGTGGGACCTAACACCAGCCCATTGAACCAATAGAGAAAAACAACTCCAAAAAGGGCGGGGTGGCATAAGTTAGAGAACAAATACAAATTAGTTCCACATAAAACAGACCTGTTAGGAGAGGCAAGTGTAAACCTATATAACAAAAATAATACTAGTATGTAAGGACATTAAATCTAGAACACATAAAAAAAAAACAAGAATCTTTGTAGAAATAAAAGAAGATAGTTTTATGTTAAAAAAGTTTAGTGAAAAATTGAAATGAAAATTGTTATTAATAAGATTCAAATTATTGTCTTGAAAAATTGATTTAAAGAAGCAAGTAATGAAGAAAAATCACCCTAAACTAGAGAAAGTATTCAATCTGCAGACTCAATGATTCAAGTTTTGATGAGAAGATGCTCTCTTAGGCATTTAGTAGTGAAGTCCAAAACCAAGTAAAAAAAACTCACAAGCTTTCAAACTAAAAAAAAAATTACTTTTGCAAAAAAAATAATGAGATCAGCATCAGAATCCTATCTGTAACTCTTAGGCTTAAAGATGGTGAGATGACATCTATAAAATATGGAGAAAAAGCTAGATGCTATCATTAAATTATCAAGAAAATATAAGCAGATATGCGTTAAATAGGAATACTTATTAACTACTGAAAAAAATGCACTTACCAAAGTATTAACCAAACAACAAATGAATCAGAAAATAGAGCACAAAATACAGAAATCTCTCTTTTTCTCTCTCTCTCAGACACACACACACACACACACACACACACACACACACACACACAATAAATAAACAAGGGAGCCTTGAAACTCTTTCTTAGTTGGAATATCCTTCTACTGCACTTTCTCTATCCTTTCCTCTTACCTTTTTTCTAACCAGCTATCTATACAGTTCAACCAAAGATAATAATGAGCTGAATGGAATGTGAGACATAAGTGTTAATACAGATCCTTGAAGGTGAAGGGCCTAGATGCAAAGACAGTTGTAAGGGTCAAAGATGAAAATATCAAACTAATATAGTTAATATAAAAAAGGAAGAATGAGGTGGACAGCAAGATTGGGGAGAACGCAAGTGAGTTAGTAAAGGTAAGACTATAAAACAGAATGTTTTGATGGAGAAAACAGTATCTTATTTTTATATACAATTCAAGACAAGTGTTTGATTATGACTGCTCATGAAGAATAAAACTAATGCAACAGAAAAATACAACAGATTTTTTGAACTATAAATTGGAAAGTAAATAACAAATATCATGTTCAATCCAAAGACATAGTAAAAGTGAAGAAAAAAAATAAAAGCAAATTTTTAAAATAAAAATTTAAGAGAAATAAAATCAAATTGAATGCTCCCATTTAAAAAATACATTGTCAAATTGAATTAAGAAACAAAATTCTATTATATGTCTGCTGTGGATCATAAGGATGCTTTGAATTCTTTACTGTTTCCTGTATCCACAGCAAAGAGGCAGAATCATTTCCCCATTGCTTAAATCTGTAGCTTATTTAGATGTACCAGTGAACCAAGGTTTGAGGCTAGGCCCACACAGCTGTTGCGTGTTGTTTCCTGATTGCTTTTACACCTCTTCTACCTCTGATGCTTGGGATAGCCCACTGGCAGATGAGAAACATGGCATAATCTGAGTTGCCCCAAGTTATCCCAGCAGAGATCACCCTAGATCCAATGACAGACAGCAGGCCTACCTCAAACCCCACACCCCAGGTAAGTGAGAGAAATCAGACAAAATCTGAAGAACTCCTACTCATGCAGTCAATACAGACACATAAACAGACCCATCTGAGATCAGCCAACCATGGGCCAGAATAGCTGAATCCTGCCACAAAATTAGTGAGCTATGAATAAACGATTATTGTAGGAAAGCTCTGCGGTTTTGCGGTTCTTATTATAACACGTTATTGTGCAGATAGAAAGCAGAAAATATGTTTATAAGACAGACCTTAAAACAATATGTATATATCTGATAAAAACAGAAATAAAAGATTGGACAGAGATGGTAAACAAATGCTATCAAAGAGAAAGCAAGGAGACCAATATGACATAAAAAAGTGGAATATAAGGTTAAAAGTATTTGTCAACACAAAAAAAACTGTATAAAAGTACAAGACATAATTCATGGAGAAAATATCACAATCATTAACTTCTATTTACCAAAGTAGCTGATAAACTACTATTGGAAGTGCAAGAAAATTTGATTTAATGTATAATATTAGTGAGATACTTCCATAGATCTCTTTTAAAACCTAACAACTCCTGAAAGGAAAAAAAGTAAAATGTAGAACATTTAATTCAAACAACAAATTTTGTTTCCTGATAAATGGCTTATTAAATTCTATTTAGTACTCTCTTTTTTAAAGACCTGAACATTTAAAAAATCAAACCCCCAAACAATCAAAAAACTCTGACGCTTACAGTTTCTGGTTCCACACATATGAAGATTAAAATCTAAAACTGTGTCCTAACAACAAATAAAAAACTAAACAGAAAAAAATAAATAAATAAACATAACTCTCCTAGGATCCACAAGAGAGGGAAGCACCTGGGCAAACTCCTTTCCTCAAGATTAGAGAGACAGGCAAATTCCAGGGGTCATGTCTTACCAGAGCTGAGATTCAGGAGCAGAAATGGCCGTGGGAACCAGTGCTGGAGCAGGATGAATGAATGAATGAATGAATGAGTGTGGTGAATGAATTGTTGGAAGCTCACTGTGGACAACTCTGAGAGTAAAACATTCCAGGAGCACACAGTCAAAAGGAGACTCACACAACTTTTGTGAGTTTAGTTCTCGGAGCACTACCAGGCTCTCCCAGTAAATCTCGAGAGAGAAAGAGAGAGAGGGTGGGGTGGTGGTGGGGGACACTTCCTGATTCTGGAAGAGGGAGGGAAAAGTAACTACAGCTAATTCTTGACTTACTGGGGGTGGGAGAAAAGAGGTATTGACACCTATAGTTACAGTCAAAAATCTGTGTGTAACTTTTTAACTCTATAGTTGGCCCTTTGCATCTGCAGATTCAATAAATCATGGATGGATCAAAAACAGTAAGCTCTTAAATTGGGAATCTGCAGCTGGAAAGCAAACCAGTTGGGAATGTGAAAATACTGTTTTCAATCCCTGGTTGGTTGAATCTTCAGATGTGAAATCTTCAGATACAAAAGGCTGACTGTGCTCACAGAAAAATTGTATATAAGTGGACCCGGCAGTTCAAACTCATGTCTTTCAAGAGTCAACCATGTTTTAAATTTGAACAGAGTTCTCTGTAAACAAGAAGAAGGTGGAGCGAAATGTTAAAAGTGTTGACGGAAAAACAACAACCCAGAATTCTTTATCCTGAAAAATTATCCTTCAAAAGTGAAGGAGAAATAAAAAAAATCCTTTAGAAAGAAGGAGATTAGTATAGGTCAGATAGAGATAAAAGTTCATTTGAAATGATAACAGCAACAATGTTAAATGCTTAATTAAAACCATACAAGACAGAAAAAGAGTGGAAGATAAAAATAGGAACACAGAACAGAAATAATAAATAGAAAAGAGTAACAAACATGGTAGATATTAATCTAACTAGATCATTCGTCACTTTGAATGTCAAAAGCACCAAAAAAGCACCTAAAAGCACCAAAAAAGATTGTCAAAAAGCAATAACTGACTATATGGAATAGAAGAAGCCCCCTTAAATACAAAGACGTGGATGCATAAAAATGAATGAATAGAGAAAAAATACACCATGTTAACACTAATCAGAAGAAAGCAGGAGTAGACTATGGCTATGCCACCCTGAACATGCCCGATCTCGTCTGATCTTGGAAGCTAAGCAGGGCTGGGCCTGGTTAGTACATGGATGGGAGACCACCTAGGAAGACCAGGTGCTGTAGGCATTAAAAAAAAAGAAGCAGGAGTAGCTATAGTCGTTTCAGATAGAACAGACTTCAATGTAAACATTTAGGATACATCATATTTTTACATTGCCGGTAGAAATGTAAATGTTTATAGATATTATACATCTATTAAATTTAAAAAATATACCACTGGCTTATGAATTTCACTCCCATAGCAAGTCATTCCATAAAATTTTTTAAAAATTAAAAAATAAATGTTGATTGTATAAATAGATACATTGTAGAATTGTGCATGATGGTCAAAAAATGGAAACAAATTGAATGCCATTAATAAGAAAACTCATATTTTGAATAACTGTATAGTCATGAAAAAGATTACTCTTTTAGAGTTCTTAGAGTGACTCATATGTGGTATTTTAGGGTGAGAATGCTAAGACACAAAAATAGTATAATATGTTCTCATATTTCAAACAAAGGCCTTGAGGTGTCAAAACACCTCTACAGTAGCCTGAGCATGAAGTGATGGCTTCACCAATGACAGCAATGGTGCTGAGAATGGAGAGGCAGTGACTGAAGCTTCTGTGGCCTTCGCTACACTCACATCATGTTATCGACAGAGTCTCTGAGAGAATTCACTAATGACAGTTATTGTGTGTGTGTGTGTGTGTGTGTTATAGTGCATCCATGTCTGCTGTATGTGTGTGACATACATTATAGATAGAATACATATGAGTGATAGAAAAATAATATATAGAGATGCTACAAAGACACTGAGGAAAATGACAACAGATTTTTAAAACCTAGGTTTTGCACAAAGCTGGTCACTGGATATATGTATGAACATGATTTAGTAGAGTGGTGGGGGATGTAGAAGAGCAGAGGTGTAGAGTCGATAAAAGATGGTACTGCTGACTGCATGTTTAGGAAGTGTGTCAATAATAGGAAAGAAAAATGGCAGTAGAAAGAGACCATAGTTGGATCTTGGCTGTGGAACTCAGAATATAATACACTAACAAACCAGTATTTGGAGCAGAAGCTTAAAATAAGTTAATCATTTGTTAGTGAAAATTTTAGAATATATTCTGCATACCTGGCCAGAGAAATTTAACTAAGACTTACCTTACTCCATGAAAAGCCAAAGGAGTCCTCATGATTCCTACATGCACACACATATACAGAGAGTAGGAGAAAGGAATACACATACTCATGTGCACACACACACACACACACACACACACACACACACACACACACCCTGAAACAATAGAACTATGCAATTGTGATACAAAGAAAAAAATTATGGCTGCCAAGCACATGGACACATTAATCTAAGGGAATATATTTTAGTTTATATTTATATATTTAGCTGGATGACAGCTAAAAGGTCTCAAAAGAAGTCACCTAATGCACCCCACTTCTCAGGTGTGATATGATTCCCACTAGAAAGACAAAACAGCTAAAACACAGGGAATTTAATCAAGCTCATGTGGCCAGGCCAACAGATGGGGAGGTCAAGCTCATGGTCACCATTTGCTCCTCTGCAACATCATGCTAAACCTCTACAAAACAACCCTCCTAAACCAGACATCCTCTTGTCTATGTGGTTGTAATTGCTTATCTCAGCACTAGTTATGTGACCTCACAATATGCACCTGGGTGGTTGTGACACTAACTGCTGTCCTCAAGAAATCTCCTTGTACAAGGAACACTACAAGGATGGCTATCCCCCTGAGGTATTCCAGACACAGACCTCTGAATGTTGGCAAGGCAATGCCCTTCTGATGAGAGAAACTTCCAGAAATTAGCATTAATTTTGAGGACCTTAAGTTTAAAAGTCTTTAATAATCCATTGGATACCAGCACTGTGGATTGATTCATTAGGCTGCCTCTTAAACTTGGCTGCTATTTCCCACACATAAAAACTACCAGTCATCAAAGTGGAGAGTGCTATAATTTGGAACTTTAAATTTATGGCTTTCCTTGCTTCATTTTTGTATGTAACTTTTCTGTTCCTATTTGCACCATAGTGTTAATTAATGCCCTGGCAAATTACAATAGGATTAATAGGATTCCTGTGGAATTCCATTTTACATCTACATGAATACCAAAACAATTCAGTATGATTCATATTCCAACAATGAGTACCATAGGAACTAATCGTGATTGTCTCATTTACTATAGCATGTTGCCAAACAATTATTATGTGCAGTTGATGAACATTTGAATAAATGCCATCATACTCTGTACTCAATTAAAACAACAGCACTAATGATTAATATCACCATTATTCATACCAAGTAATGGCTGTGGGTATTGTGTGTTGTAGTGAATGACTAGGGGAATAAATGTTCATTTTAATTCCATTTATATCTTGCTCAGAAGTATTAAAATGTAATTTGCATGAAATATATGCATCATTCTCAATGTAGCTCTAACTTAAGAAAGCAGCTTTCTCATCTGCTGGATGATTGAGAAAAGAAATGACTTTTTAAAAGAAAAACTAAAAATGCATAAAGACAGATGCCTCATTTTTTATAGCTTGTTTGGTCAAGAAAATATTTTGTTTCCTGAGAGATAAATGCAATTTGTAGTCAGTTAGAATGAGTAGTTAAACAACACACACACACACACACACACACACACACACACACACACATTTACACACACACACACAATTGGGTAGAATAGAACTATCCGCTGTCTAAAATAAAAAAAAAAAATGTTAAATCAATTAGATTAAGTGATCTCAGGTTCTAAAATTGTCATCTGGGAGATGTAACTGTAAAACTGCTTCAGTCATTAACATATTAATAAACAGAATCATATTATCAAGGGAACTCCTGATTTTAAGGATATAAAGACATAAAATAGGCATGTTTTGGTAGCAGGACAGGAAGAGACAGTATATGTCTATAAACAAATGTGGCATATATTGTGTAATCCAAAGATATATTTAGAGTTCTTTCCTCACCAAAAAGATGCCACAAAATTGAAAGTCTCAAAAATGGCCAGATACCTAACTCAGCTGCCTATAGTGTCTGTAAGACATCTAAACACACTGTCCCGGTGTCCACCTTCAAACTCAGAAGGATGCCAACAAGATGTTCTTTTGGAAACTTCTTAACTTCCATGTAATATTCTACATATATAAGACTCCTCTTAAGTTTTAAAGTATAATAGAATATAACATGCCACAACATAAAGTAGGTTTAGTGGCAGAGTAAGGGTGAGAAATGATAATATATCTACTAGTCTATGATTAAAGCCAAAAATGAATTCACTGGAATTTTAGCCTACTGGGGAAGAAGGAATTAAAAACAACCATCCTATGAAATAATCCTCTCCTGATTACTGGGAGGTGCTTCTGTAGGAAAAATAAAGAAAGCAGAAAATGGAACTCTTGGTAAACTTGTTGATAACTGACCTCCTAGTATATGAGCAAATGGCACTTGCTGGAGGAGTCCTGATGCATGAAATGCTTTTTGCAGGGTTCCCCTGGTTTGGGAGTGCTTACAGTAAACAAATCTGTGATTTACGAATATAGGAGGCACAGCTCTCTGGGGAACATCATGTGAGAATTATAAATCCCTGGGGTATGAAATGGGGATGTTGTATAACCTACATTCATCTTAACATCTTCGTTAACTAACCTAAAATGTCTTTAGCACCCCAATCTTCCCTTCTAGGGAAGAAGGCTCCGAAAAGCCACAGAGCACTCTGCAGGTCCTCCTGCTTTATCTGTACATCTTGCTCGTACACGTCTTTGGTGAAGTTTATTACTGTGCAAAACATGTGGTTTATGCGAACAGCAACATTTGTGTACTTCACTTCACTTCCCTCTAAACGCCTTTCACAGAGGTCAAACACTGAGTACAGGTGTTGCCATCTTTTTCAAATTGCCCACATGAGTCTCATGTGACTGCAGGCTCCTACAACAAGACTATGAGCCCACATTTCCCTAAGACCTTTCTTCTCAATGTTCAGTGTCAACCACTGCCCATAGTTATTTATAAATACCGTAAGTTTTCTTTTTTCTCCAATATGTGTGTGTATTTATTTTTTTTCTTGAAATAGTTTCACAGTGGTTTCTGATAAGCTCAAGAAAATCAAATATCAAAGAATTTAAACTGAATCTATTTTTTCCTCTTTAACATTAAAAGATGTTTCATGTTTCTCTGTGTTGATGCCAAAAGGTGATCTCCACTCCTTAGTTTTTCATCGCATAAAGCAAGTCAATTACTCTTCACTCAAAAGTTCAGCTAACACTTAATGCTCCATTCAAACAATATCTTTTTACTTTATAGATTCTTTACAGTAGTAAAGCTATACAAAAGTATCACTAATGTTTGGAGTTTTACTTCTATGCTTCTCCTCTGTGACTTACTTTCAGCTCTGGCTTCTAAGACTTCCTGTAGGAAGCTCTCAGCTCCAGTAACCATCCTCAGCTCACATTCCATCTCCAAAGGAAGCTCTATAATGCACAAGTAATTGTGATAGACATATTACTGTGTGCACACATGCATACACACACACATACACACACTCATTAAGAATAACTGTTCTGAGATGATGCATTTTCACTTTGTAGTATTTGTGATATGCCCAGTGAAAGCCAGGATTCCATTTCATGGCCAAGAAATGTAATGAGAAAAGCTATGATCCATAATCCAGGTCTCATTATCACTTTGCTTTAATCAGTTGAGCTGATTGACTTAAAAAAAAAGAAGGAGACCTTTTACAATATAATAAGATGGTGAATGTATAAATCCATATATAGCCGTGTTCTATTTCATAGATAAAGATCCTGAATTTAGTATATTTATTATTGGGGTGAAAAATGTGTCTTGCAGTAGATATACAATGAAATGTGACTCTTACAATCAAGAAAATGTGCTTGAATCCTTCATTTATTCTTTAACAATATATTTGGTATACCATTATCTTTGGGGACGTCTTAAGTTATTCAGTACGAAGGCTCATTTTCTCAGCCAAAGACTGAAGGAATAGTATTTATTTGAAATGTAAATGAAGACTTCCACCAAGGAATGTATGTTTCATTTAGCAGTTGTCTCTAATCAGAATATCCTATGAATAATGTAATATGGCACCAATGTCCTCATTAAAGCCAGTTTTCCATTATTGCATTTTCTGATGATATTCTTCTCGTTAAATTTCCTTCACTATTTTTGTTGATGATCATTCATATGCTTAGGTCTTCAATATGAATCTGAACACATAGATACACACACACACTCACACGCTCAGTCTCCTGTAGATCAGAATCAAATTATATCGATGACCAGATGTCCTTTAAATAAAGAATTGTTATCCATTGTATGTCCAAGAAATGTCATGGAGCTGAATTGTGATACTGGGCTAACAGAGAAAATGAGTTTCAAACTCATCTCAATTCATATCCATCTATGAGGCAATTTCACAATTATACTTGACTGACAGCAATGGCCAAGAAAAAACAGATTGGCCAAATAAATGGACTAACTAGAATAGTTTTGTTGTTGTCATTTTTTAATTTTTCTTTGACTTTTAGTTAAAGAACCACAGAATTATACAATATTAGAATCTGCCAAGGACTTTGCAAGACCCTTATTTTAACCACATGAGACCTCAGAAGCGCTTTTTTTAACCAGCATACAGATTTCAACTCTAGATCTTTATAATTTTTAAAAGAGAAATTCGTATTTTATCTCCTTGAAACTTTGACAAGATGAAGAAAGGAGAGTGGTTGACTTAAGTGGTGATGATAATGTGTCAAAACAAAGCTACAGAGAAAGATTTTTTTCCCCTAGACACAGGCCTTCCTTTCTGAGGTTCCTACACACCTCATTTGAACCATATTCAAGGTCCTAGGAAAGAATTTATTAATCAGGAACATTTTTCCCTATGCTTTTATATGTTTATTTCAATCATTCTTCCTTGGAGGTAAAGATGCTAACCATGCCCTGTGTAATAGTGACTGCTGCATGTTTAACATGGAAGCATCAAAGTGTAAGAAAGATACAGTTTATGGCCATGCCACCCTGAATGTGACCGATCTCATCTGATCTTGGGAGCTAAGCAGGGTTGGGCCTGGTTAGTACTTGGATGGGAGACCACCTAGGAGTACCAGGTGCTGTGGGCATTTAAAAAAAAAAAGAAAGAAAGAAAAGAAAGATACAAGATATATACACAAACTATAAGCGGTGGTTACTCCTGGGGAAGGGATTGAAAAATGAAAGATTTTCATGATTTGATGTAAATATGTCTATTTAAGAGTATTACAATGTTTTTATATTTGTAATTATAAAAGTAATACATTATTTTCTTCAAACTTTCAAATGTTTAAGGGTTCCTATTAGCTGGTCTGTTATCTATATTAGCATAGGTTTACAAAATTTTCTAAGAGATACAATTTTTCATGTAAATCTTTTACAATCATTTGTATGCTCTTCTTGAAACCTTTCCAGGTTTTTTATATTGTGCTTTATTAACGTTGACCAGAATTAAACATGGTCCTTTTGTAAGCATTGCACTAATATTTAATTAATAAGATTATGTGTCTCTATGTGAACTTACATTTTTATAAGGAAAATAATATATATTTGGGGCAGATTTTCAAAGCAATGAAATCAAAATGATAATTCTTCTGTAGAACTTGTTTGGCTTCACGTATGTTTCAAAATCACCTGTCAACCTCAAGGAGGATTATGTTTGGATAATGTAAGTACTGTATGGAGAGTCCTTTATTTCCAGATTTTACATTTCTAAAGCAGTTGCTATTGAAAAGCACCTAGGAAATACTCAGTGTTTGCCTTGCTATTATTTTATTCTTAACATTCAAGAGAGCACAAGAGAACCACAGGGGAGTGTGGCCCTATAATAATATAAAGGGAAATCTAATATGTCAAGAAATAATTGAAATCAGTACAATACATCTTATAGCACAGCTACTTAAACAGCAAAATTAATGAAACCTTCTGCGTTAAGTCTAAATTTTTTAACAAATACAAAATTAATACAATTTATTTAGAATGGTTGGGTCACTATCCAGTTAATAATTGTAATAGTAAAATTTAGTTGTGTCAAGGGGGCAGAAAAGGTAAAAATTTATTAAAGAGTGATATCTCTTTCAAGGTACGTGGTCAAAGGTACATAGTTATTGCCCAAATTACCTTGGAAAAGATAAAGAAAATTTGGTATCAGGCCATCAGGGAGGTGGACTGACATTTTTGTACATATTTCTGGCCTCTTAATGCTGACCTCTCCTTCCCACTTAAGGACCTATTGCCGTCTTCTCTTCTAGCTTCCTTTTCAAAACAGGAAACCATCTGTCACTGATTTAATACTACTTACCTCTCTTACTGGTATTTACACTTTAAATTTGAATCAGAAATGGCAGAATGAAAGCCTTCGTACCCTGCTTTAGGAGTTTCATGCATCAGCAAACTATGTATGGAATGACGAGGAATAACTGACCTAATGTTGCTGGAATCTCATGGAACCCAGAAATTTAACTTTACTTTAGCAGTTGTAGGGTACCTAGAAGTATGGTCAGTTGTACACCTATAGACACAGCAGGATCATAAATTGCTGCTATTTTTATGTTCCTGCTGCCACTTCCGTTGGGATTATTTTTCTGCAATATGATGTTGTAAGAGCATCTGAGCTCTGTGGAATATATCCCAACATCGCTGCCCCCTGGGACTCTAACCTCAAAGCCTCCTGAGGGCATGTTAACATATGCTCCTTTGCTTCATGCTCTTATTTCTTTCACTTAAATTTTATTTCTAGTCTAAAACCTACTACTTTTATTTAAAATTTTTAAAATGTGTTTTTCAATTACAGTTGATATACAATATTATATTTGTCTCAGCGGTACAACATAGTGATCACTCATTTATATACCTTACAAAGCGCTCACCCCAGTTAGTCAGCACCTATCTGAGCAGCCCAGTGAAATTTCACTGACTTTGGAATAAGGCAGAGTTCGAATTTGCATCCTGATGGAACACTGTGAATAATAGCCAGGTAAACTTGAACAGAAACCTGTTTCTAAACCTTGATATACTGATCTACAAAATAAAAGAAAAATCAATATCTTGAAAAATGGTTGCAAAGATTACAAACAAGGAAGATAAAGACTAAAGCATGTTTTCGATAAATGGTAGTTATTTAGATTCAACTCAACTCAACTTCTAACTCCTACAACAAAGTAGTCACTATTCTATTCAGATCTACATTTTTTATGAACTTTCTTTGACCTAATAATCAATGTGACACAATTTTGAAGTTAATTGGTCTTTAATTGTCTCATATAGATTATATTTGTCTTGCCAATTTGAATGTAAGTTTGTCTTCCAGGCACTGTTAGTATTACTGGTAATAAAAAATAGTGTGAAAAGTTCTGTAAATATATACGAAAGACACTGTCAAGAGTTGAGCTCAGGGTATTGGTCTAGGCCTATGTGATTTCTAGAGCTAGATTTTTTTTTTTTTAGGTCAATAAGATTTATTTTTCTGCTTTTTTCTTTTCTTTTTCTTTTTTATTTATTTTTATTATGGTGACATTGGTTAATGAAATCCAGTAAGTTTCAGGTGTACTGTTCAACACTAAATCATACACACACACACACACACACACACACACACACACACACACACACATTTTTTTTTTTTACACAAAGAACTACAGATCATGTTTGCTTGTTGGTTTGTGCCTTACTAGACCTTAATAATTATATGAATAGAAATTAAGCAAAAATTAAGCACCAGGAATTCAGGAATTATGAAAAAGTAGGACGCATTAGCTATGATAGATTTTGAACAAAACTAACTTTTTTATTATTTAAAAGTTTTCTTTTGCTATTTCCTTTTATACTTTACTTCTGTAAAAATGTATGTAATCACTGAAGTGCTATCTCCAGAGGCTAATTCAGTAGTTTCCTCCGATTTATTCCTGTCTACTACAAAGCCAATATCCCATCCCACACCTTCTATCTCTCCCTTTTCCTCCTCTGTTGCCTACCCTGCTCTTCTCTTATTGCTATTTCTTGAGGAAGTTCTTCTGTTGTGAAATTTGTTTAAAAAGGATTAATTGAATAATTGGTAACACAATCCACCAAAGAGAACTATTATGTTTTTAAATTTCCAGTTAAGTCTTTTAGACAAGTTACAAAAATACATTCAATGCTGTCTTTGAAAATATATTGATGCCTAGTTGAAGAATTTTTTCTTTTACTACCAACCGCTACTAACTCTGACTCCTCTTACTCTGAAACACTAACCATATGTTTGCAATTTCCCTCAAGCGGAGACTAGCAGAGACATGTGAAAAAGCAACAAACAGACATGAAGTTTAAACATGTCAAACAGCGTGGTTGATCAAATCCCTTTTAGTAAGTTCCTTTTTAGTGTGAGTAACCTGGGAAATTCAAGCCAGTTCTATACTCTTAAGTATGAGTGTTTCATTGCTGTTCCAGCACTTTCCATCTCCATTCCTGAATGGCATGAGCTATTTGAGGGTGGAAGTGCCTCTGAAGGCTGCAGGGGAAAAGTAGGCCATGGCAAACTTTCTGTGGCTATGTAAGGCAAGTGAATGACTGTGTCCTCCATTAGTTTTAAAGGCCAGCAAGAAAAACGTAAGATGTGTGTGCATGTGTATGTGTGTGTATACACATAAGTCTTATAGAAAATTGGAAAGTTAGTGGTACTAAAGAATGATTTTTATAAGCATGCAAAAATTCCAATATAGAATTCTGAAAGCCCTGACAGAAAAAGTTTAGTCTGATTTTCTAACTTCCACAACACTCCTCATGGGAGGTGTGCAATTTTAAATATCATCATAAAAGGCCAAAAGAAAAAAAATGCTTTATAGAAGCAAAGCATCCAATTCTTTCCCAAGAAAATGTAGAAATAATTCCATGAATTGAACCAGCTGAGTTAGAAAATTTAGACAAGTTAACTAATTAACTTTAGACACAAGTCTAAATAATTTTCAATGAACTTCAGAAAGCAGGTTATGGATAAGATTTATTTTTTTTACAAGAATGATTCCACTATTAAATATAATTTTCCTAGTATTTTTTAAATTTGTTTGTTTTGTTTTTTCAAATGTCTTTAAATGTTTCATATTTAGTTTATTGCTAAGTAATATGAAGCAAAGAATTACAAAATAACAAACACAGAAGTAAAAAAGCATCCAGTAATAGTGAAAAATAGACTCAAAAAAGTCTTTGATTTCCAAGTTTAGGGTTCTTTCCCAGAACTGTTGTTTCTCTGGGTATTATAAACTTCTACATATTGAAAAAAATAAGGATCTGGTGCAATTTATGACCCAGAGAAAATAAGGAAATGTATAACAAAGTTATTACAAAGTACATTAATGAGACTGTTATATTCTCATAAAAAGTTTGCCAACAATATATAAATTCTCAGATAAATAAATAGAAATTGGCTAGCAAAAAATAAATGTATTTTATATATTTGTGTGAGAAAAGAAAGATGAAAATAATTAAAAATTAGGATGATGGGGTAGGATAATATGTTTACAAGTCAGTCATGCTTTTAGATAAGTTCTATACTATACTATATTCATACTATGTTCAGTTGTTAGGTTGCTCAGAGAATATTGTTCCTTCTCATTAAAAAAAAATTAAAAAAAGAGTAAAATAGTTGCCATCTATCACTACCCTAACAATTGCCCTTGAAATGACATAATTTTCTATTAAAGTTCTAAATTTCTACCACTAAGCTGACACAGGTAACATCTTGGATCAAAATGGGCATTTGAACCTGAAGCTTAGAAATGCATCATTAACATAAAGCTAGGATTCTAATTTTTAGTTCAAACTAAACATATTTTTATTATGCTATATTATAACATTTTTGTTATGACTAGGTTAATAGTTATTATTATTGAGAATTAACTTTTAAATGTATTGTTTTTTTCTTTTCTTTATAATAGAAACAAATTTTCATGGTAGAAGAAAATGTAAATTGAATAGCATAAAACCCTGAGAGGCAATTAACATCTTTACTGATTTCTATTAATGATAAAATCTATTTGAGATTATAGAATAAATAAAATTTTCTATTCAAATAATTTTTATAAATTAAAATGAACACTTTTTCACTTTTTTTATTGTTTCAAATTAATAAGTAGCCTTTAATAACAAGTTAATGGTTTTCTCTACCAATAATTCTTTGAAGTATAATGAATTGCTTAACCATCCACTGAAAATTACAGTTTATTTACAATTTATAATTGTATTATAAATAATACCATAATAAATCTTTCTTTTAAAATCTTTGTTCCATTATCTCTCAATTTCCTAATATTCACTAACATAAATTGAGTTGTTGAAAATTAATTGCTTTTTATTATTTCCAGTAAATGCTGGGAAATTGCTTGCTAGAAATGGCATACCATTGAAGCTACTAATATTGCAAATGAAAAATATATCTAGAAAATCTTTTTTACAAAGAAATGGCAAAGACAATACACATGCACACTGCACATATATATTTTACATACATTGTAAATCTTTTTAAATTCATATCTCATCTGACAAAATATCTAACTAAATGAATATTTAAACAAATTCATAAGTATGTAGAGTTAATAAGAGCAATCCTAGGCACAACGAATGAAGAGGGAGCTAAGGAACCAAGCAATGCTCTAGCAAGCTGATAATGAGACAGCCATAAATTATTGTGAAAGGAAAAGAAGGCATTGGTCTTTGTAATCTTCAGATTTAAATTTAATTTGCACACTGGTAGCCTGTGAATACTCGCATGTAGATAAGTAGTTGTGAAACATAGAATAATAAGCATAAAAAAATGACACTAAAAGTAGTCGAAGAGTACAAATTCACCATCCACCACAAATATGAGATACTAAATAATAAAATAACAGCTTTCATATGCTGAATATGAATGTCAAATTAGAAATTTCTATCCAAGCACTATCGATCAAGAGTGAAGAAAATTTTAATTGTATACATGGACGGATTTAAAAGGTCTCTGACTAACAGATCTCACTGAATAAATTTTAAGAAGATATAATTTAGGGGAAAAAAATCGACCCAAAGTGAAGAAATTACATAAAAAAGCAATAGTGAACAAAAGAACTGGTAATCACATGGTTAAACCTAAGCAAATACTAACCACAATAATGATAATAACAATGATAACAAAAACTTAGTTTTTGAATACACAAATAAGATGAGTGTAAAATTAAAAGAAAACATGAAAAGAGAAGCTTATAAGAAAGTTTATAGCAATGAATGTATGTATTAGAAAAAAAGATAAGATTTAAAATCAATAATCAATGCTTTTACTTTAAGAAACTAGAAAAAAGAGCAAAAAAATCAAAGTAAGTAGAAATAATAATAAAAATTAAAGCAAAACTTAATGAAATTGAAAACAGAGAAAATAAAACTAAAGACTGGTTCTTTGAAAGGATCAATTAAATTGATGTCTCTAACAAACTAACTACTAAAAATAAAAGGGAGATAACATAAACTACAAATATCAGAATTGAAAGAGGGGATATCACTACAGATCCCATAGATACTAAAAAGATAAAAAAGGAATATTATGAAAAACTCTATGCCCGTGAATTTCACAACCTCGGTAAAACAGATCAATTCCTTCAAAGACACAATCTACCAAACTCACAAAAGAAAAATATAGTTAATTTAAATAGGCTTATATTTATTAAAAATTGAATCAATCATTAATAGCTTCCTGAACAGAAAGTACCAGACCCAGATGAGCTCAGATGATTTCTACCAAATATTTAAGAAAGAAATTATACTAATGCTATACAATCTATTTCAGAATATAGAAGCATAGTGTATATTTCCTCACCTATTCTACAAGGCCAGCATTATCTCACATCAAAACCAGATAAAAATATGGCAAGAAAAGTAGACTGTAGACCAATATCTCTTATGAAAATATATGCCAAAGTCCTCAACAAAATATTAGCAAATTGAATTCTATGATGTGTAAAAAGTATAAAACACAATCAAGTGAGATTCATTCCCCAAATCAAAAGTTGGCACCACATTTGAAAATCAACTAATGCAGTTCATCACATTAAAGGCTAAAAAAGAAAAAAAAATACAAAAAGAAAAAAAAATATTTAACAAAATCTAACAACTGTTCAAAATAAAAATTCTAAGCAGATTAGACATACAGGTGAACTTTCTATATTTGATGAGCAGCCTCTAAATAAATTCTACAGTTAACATCATAGTTAATGGTGAGAAACTAGAAGCCTTTTCCCTTAAATTAGAAAGCAGGCAAGCATGTGTCTTCTCACTACTGCTTTTCAAAATCATACTGGAATCTCCAGCTAAAGTAATAAGACAAGAAAAGGAAATAAAAGGCATATGGTTTGGAAAAGAAGAAATAAAACTGCCTTTGTTTACAGATGGCATAACTGTTTATGCAGAAAGTCTGAAATAATCAACAGAAAAAACTATCTGAATGAATAAGCAATTTCAGCAACAAGATATAACCTTGTATATATACCTGCAATTAGCAGTTGAAATTTGAAATTAAAAATAAAGTATAATTCATATTAGCATTGCAAAAATAAAATATTTAAGTATATATCTAAAATAGCTACAAAATACAAACACACACTATACACACACACACATATATTAAACACTACACAACTCTGATGAAAGATATTAAAGAACTAAGTAAACTAAGAAATATTTTATGTTTATGGATAGGAAGACTCAATATTATTAAGATGTTAGTTCTTCTAAAATTGATATATAGAGTCAACACAATCTCAATCAAAATTCTATTAAGTTATTTTGTGAATATTAACAAGCTGATTCTAAAGTTTACATGAAGAGACAAAAGGTCTAGAATAGCCAGGATCATATTGAAGAGAAAGAACAAAGGCAGAGGCCTGACACTACTCAACTTCACAACTTCCTATAGCCATAGTAAATATGACAATATGATATTGAGAAAAGAATGGACAAATAGATCAACAGGACAGATAGAAAACCCAGAAACAGACCAACACATCTTTGATATGGAGCAAAGCGAGTAAAATGGAGCAATGACAGTCTTTTCAACAAATGGTGCTAGAACAACTGTGTAATCACATGCAAAAGAAGAAAACATGGAAACTGACTATATGCTCTTTACAAAAGTTATTTTTAAATGAATCAGAGACGTATCTGCAATGCGTAAAACTATAAAAAGTCCTGGAAGATAAAACATGAGAAAATCTAAAGAACCTTGGTTTTGGAAACATTTTTTAGATACAACACTATAGGCATGATGGATGGAAGAAACTGATAAATTGGACTTCATTAAAATTAATGTTATGTCGCGCAAAACACTGTCAGAAATAAGAAGTCAAATCACAGACCATAAGAAAATATTTGAAAAAAAAATCTGATTAATGACTTTATCCATGGTGTACAAAACTGGGCACAAGATCTGAACAGACACCTCACCACCGAAGATATGCATGTGACAAATAAGCATATAAAAGGTGCTCAACATTATATGCAATAAGAGAATTGCAAATTAAATAATGAGATGCCATACAAACCTATCAGAATGGCCAAAATCCCAAACACTGACACCACCAAAAGCTGACAAAGATGTAGAGCAACAAAAACTCTTATTCACTGCTGGTGGGAAGGCAAAATGTTACTGCCACATTCAGAGAGTTTGGCAGTTTCTTATGGAACTAAATATACTTTTAGCATAGGATACAATAATCATGCTACTTGGTATTGATGTAAATTAATAGAAATCTGAAGCCACAGAAAAACCTGCGTGCAGGTCTTATTTATAGCAGCTTTATTCATAATTGCCAAAACATGAAGATAACCAAGATGTCCTTCAGGTGAATGGTAAATAAACTGGGGTACAGCCATACAATAGAATATTATTCAACACTGAAACAGGAATACTGAATGCATAGTACTAAAGGAAAAGAAGCCAATCTGAGCAAGCTGTACGCCCTATGCCATTCCTATATGATATTCTGGAAAAGGCACAATTGTGGAGATGATTAAAAGGTATATCAGTGATTGCAGGGATTAGGAGGGATAAGCAGGTGAGACAGAGCACAGAGGATTTTTAGGGCAATACTCTGTATGGTACTACAACGGTGGATGCCTGTCTTTATAAGTTCCCAGACCCATAAAATGTATACCACCGAGAGTGCGCTATAAGGCAAACTATGTACTTTGGGTGATCATGATGTGTCAGTGTATGTCCATTAATTGTAACAAATGTGGAGCAGAATGCCATAGAGGAAACTTGAGCCTTTTGAGAATAGAGGTTATATGAAAACTCTGTACTCAATTTTGCTATGAACCTAAAACTGCACTAAAATATATATATTGAAAAACAGAGAGAGTCCAATACATTTAGTAAAAAATAGAGAGAGGTAGTGGACTATTGTCAAAGCATGCTAAATATTTGTATTTTATTTCAAGGAAAGTAGAGAGATGTGAACTTCAGACTTTGCAAAGTCAAGTAGGACTAAAGAAGGACAATCCATGATTTCTAACCTAGTGATAGAGGAAAGAAATAGAGAAATATAGCTTAATGCAGTTTTAAATAACAGAGATAACCAGATCTTTTTTAACCAAGGTAACTGAGGAATATTGTGTATAAGCCTCATTCCTGTAATTACACAAAAAAATGTTAAAAATAAAAGAAGAAAGCTACGCTAGAAAAATAAAGAACTATTGCAGTTTGACTCATGTTAATATAACTTTGAAGTAAAAATAATTTTTAGAGAAAAACACATGCAATATACATTGATTAGAATTTTGAGTTTGTTTGCTCCTAATAATAGAGCTTAAAGTATGTAAAACCACATTGACATAATTACAAGCATACATTTTCAACTCTATAATTATGGTGGGATATCTTAACATACCAATTTTAACAACTGTTAAATAAAGAAGACAAGAATTAGTAAGATTATCTAAAAAAAATTCATTAGATACACCAGGATTAACTTGAGAGTGGAGAGCTACATGTATGTATGTGTTGATGTTACTCAATATTAAAAGTATATCCTGAGCAGAGCACAAAAACAGTCTGTAATTCACCTCTTCAAGGAAAATATTCAGCATGTCAATGAAAATCAATTTTACTTTTTTTTAGTCACACGACATCTTCATCTAACTATTCATGAACATTTAATTGAAATATATGATAAATGTTTGGTTTAATATAGTAAAACATTATGTGGTAATTATTTTTCATAGTGCTTTGTAAAATAATAGCTCACCATTTATAACTAGTCTTAGCAATAATTTTAAAGATGGATCAATTAAAAATGCATTCCTATGACATATAACAGATTTACTATAATTAAGAATATATCCATTTATATGAATATCTATAAAAAATATCTTACACTCTACATTAAACTATCCTTTTGGATAAAATTTCATCTGGAAAAGCCAGGAACATTTTTTCTTTACGTAACTTGAAAAAGTCAGTTTTACACTCTAATATAAGAGTATATGTAATGTATCTTAAATTTTTAATATAAAGACATTTACTATTTTAGGAAAAAGAGAAAAAGTTGATATATTATATGAATCCCGTAATACTTAACTTGCATAATATATTTAATCTTAGATTATTATTTCCGTTAGTTTTCATGCTTATATTGATTCCGTAGAAAAAATAAAATCTAACTAGAGTTGTTATAAATTTTTTAAAACAAGTTTATTTGACAGCAGATTTAAATTGAAAGTCTTCTTAACAGACAATTATGTGTTTTAAAAGGCCTTCAGCTGATTTATGTAGAGCTTGTCCCCATGAAATTATATAGTATTACTTCAATTTTTTATTTAAAAGTTTAATCTTATAGCACTGATACTTCAAAATATTAAAAACAAGAGATTTTTACTAAAAAAATTATGAATATCAAATATTTTACTGTCTCCTGATCTTAAAGGTTTAAAATTATTTGGTTTACAGCAAAATCTGAAGTCAAAACAATATCTGAAATATTTTGAAACTTAAAATGAAAAAAAAAACTTTTAAAAGCAAACTCTTAAATCTAAGTTATCTTAATTTTGTAGAAAAGCATTGGTCAAAAAAACAAAGTTAAGTATTAGCCTAGAATATTCTGAGTAAAAAATGTGATATTTACTTCATTAAAAAGAGAAATTTTCTCATTAACATTCAGTATTCTGAGAAAGACAATAGAATATTTGTGCATCTTGAGATAATCATGGTAAGTGAAATAACCCAGACAGAAAAAGTTGAAAACTACATATCGTTTATATGTGCAATATAAACCTAAAAGCAACAAACAAACAGTTTTATGGATGTGGACAAAAGACTAGTGGCTACCAGAGGATGCAGGAAGAGGGAGGCAGGCAGACGGAGTAAAAAGGTTCAAATATGCGGTGACAGAAATAAATCTAACTATGAGCAGTGAACACACAATACAATATATATGTGCCTTATGTTGAATTGTACATCTGAAACTTACTGGATTTCGTTAGCCAATGTCACGATAATAATAATAAAATCATTGAGCTTTATACTTAAAATCTGTTTACTTACTAAAAACATATCTATTAAAATAAAAATAAAGATGATGTATTCAAAATTGTCAAATAAATAAATAAATATGAAACAAATTTTACCTCTGACTAGATTTCATTTTATTAAGAGCTAAATTATATATTTTATTTTTAAGTTTATCTTCCGAAAATTATATGACTGTTGGCTGTTCAATCATTAGCATTCGACATCATTCAACAATTTATTTTAAAAATGTTCCACCAATTATTTATTGCTTAGGTATCACGTAGCAAACATTATCCTGGTTATTGAGGATCCAACATCAAATAAGAAAGAGATTATTAATGCTTTTGTCAAATTTATAGTCCACACAGACTCTAGATAATTACACAAGTCATTGTTTATTTACTCTTGTAAGATAAAAATATACATATTCTATCCCCCGGAAACACATAATTTAATTACATGGATAAAACATACATACACAAAAGTTAACTAACCACATAAATCAGCATTTCATGTGGAATGCTGTGGCATATGTGAAGATGCACTGCCAAAATCTTCCTTTCCAAGCAAAGACTTCACTCCCCAGACTTCAATCAAGACTCCTTTTGTCAGGGTTTCATAGTTGGTGCAGGTATTGAAAACCACATTATGCACGGGCATGCTCTTCCTGCGATGACCCAAATCAAATTAACGACCAAGGCAGGCGTCAGAAATCTCATCTTTCACCAGAATTGAAGGACAATTCTGCTTCATAACATATGCTCTGTAACTCCACGAGAGGCTGGTTAAAGCTTTGCTGGTTGTTCACTGGAGTTTGACTCCTACCTCCCACCAATCTGTCACTCTCCACTGCTCCCTTTTACATTTATTATTCCCTAAGAAAAAGCCTGTATACACCTCAATGTCTGGTCTGCTTTCGAAGAAACCAACCTGTGATATTTGGAACTGGTACTCATCCTACAAAGCAGGTGATAGGTGGAGTTGGAGAACTCTAGCTGGCAGCAAAAGCCCCAAACAGGGTAAGTAGAGCACAGATAGCTCCTCCGGCAAAATGGTGATCCGATATTTAAAACTGTCACTGGTAGCAAATTGAGATGATTTACTCATAGAAGGCAATGCACTAACTGTTGTGATTTATCAGGCAATCAAGGAGTCTGGAAGGAAATAGTTAAGTCCAGGGATAATGGGACTCAATGGCTGTTACTGTCATCGATAACCTATAGAAATATAGTACAAAATGCCTGTATAAATAGGCAATTACATTTTATCATGCTGCTTCATCACACATGTATCTGACCATCTGTCCATCTATCATCAATATACTGCCACCAAAGCACTTCGGATGCATATCACTACTTATTATGTCATTATTCTATTAAAGTTTTATAGAAAACTTACATCAAATAAAATATACAGATCTTGAATGTGTATTTGCCAAGCTTTGACAAATAGACACATCCAAGAAACTCAAAACTATATTCTTTGTGTAAGAATGTATATTTCTGCATGTACTTTTTGCCCCTTAGTATGTTTTTGAATTTTATTGTTGTTGTGTGGTTACCAATTACTATAGTGTTAGGGACTATTATTCAGGTGTATCAATTTTGTTCAAGATTTTCCTATTGATAAATGTGTGATCTGCCTCCAGTTTTTAGCTTTATGAATAAACCTGCTAAGAATTTTCATGAACACATCTTTTAGTGAAATTGCTTTATTTCACTTGGATAAATACCACCAAGTGGAATCTCTTATAAGACTAATCATAGGACAGGTTCAGGCTTAGTTTTATAAGAAATAGCCAGGTATTCTTCCAGAGTAATTGTATCACTTTATATTTTGATAATATTTAAGAGTTTCATTTTTTTCCACAAGCTTGCCCACATTTGCACTTGCCAGTGGGTTTAATTTTAGACATTCTGGTAGCTTTGTATTATTATCTTATAGTATTTTAATTTAAATATTCATAATAACAAATGTTTTTGAGTACTTCTCCATATACTTATTGATCCCTAGTATACTTTCAAACATTTACCCAAATTTGTTGAGTTGTTTGTTTTTTGTTGTTGTTGCACTGTAAGAATTACTTATACATATTTTGTGAATATTTTCACTGGTCTGTGGTCTATTTATGTTCTTAAATGTGATCTTGGCTAAAAAAAAAATTAATTTTGATGATTTTCATTTAAATTATTTTGTGATTATTGATTTGTGTGATGTATCCCAGAAAGCTCTTTGTTACACCAAAGTTACAAAAATATTCTCTATGATTTCCTTTTTAAAAAAGTTATGGTTTTAGCTATTTTCTTTAGGTCTATGTTTCAATTTAAATATCTATGTGTAAATGTCTATGTATATATATCAAAAAGTCAAATTCATGAAAACAGAGAGTAGATGGTGGTTACCAGATATTGGAAGTAGGGAGAAAAGAGAAAATATTGATTAAATAGTCTAAACTTTTAGTTATAAGATGAATAAGTTCTGGAAATAACATAGTACAGTGAGTATATTTAGTTATAATGTGTACTATATACTTAACCCTTACTAAAAGCATAAATAATGTTTGCCATAAAAAAATAACTGACTTTAAATATATTGCTAAATATTGTTTTTGACACCATGATAAGTATAATTTACATATTTTGTTTTCCAACGTTTTTTAGTATAGAAAACTATAATTGATTTTTATACATTAACTATGTATTCTGAAAGCTTACTAAGTTCAACATTTAGTTCTAGTTTTTTAATAGATCCTTTAGGATTTTCTGTATATATAATATTTTAAAATTTTCTTTACATTATCTTTCCTTTCATTAATTATTCAGAAGTATGTTATTACTTTGCAAATATTATGTGTTTTCATTAGATATTGTATTGTTATTGATTTATGCTTAAATTTCATTTGGTCAGAGAATATTCTGTGATTTAAATTTTTTTTAATTTATTAGGACTTGTTTTTATCCAGCATATGGCATGTCTTGATGATCACACTAGCACACACAAAAAGTATGTGTGTTCCACAATTGTTGCATGTAGTGTTTTCTAATTAAAATTTGGTCAAAGTGGTTGATAGTGATGATTATATATTCTAAGAGTTTAGTGAATTTTTTATTTGAGTTATTCTATTAGTTGCCACGAGTGGAGGTATTAAACTTGCTGTGATTACAAAATTCTTTGTTCTTAGAAATTTTCTCTATGTTTTACTATGAAAAGTTGGTTCATCCATTTTACTGCTCTACTATAAGATCCATAAAGATTTATGAGTGTTCAGTCTTCCTGATGAGTTGAGCTTTGCATCTTCTGAACTGCCTTATCACTGGCAATACTCTATTCTTAAAGCGTAGTTCTATGTACTCTATTACATCTAGGGAATATATAGTTATTCTTTTTCTTTTTTTTTTTTAAATCTAACCCAACTGTCTCTGCATTTTGATTGGGAAATTTAGCTGAGTAAAAGATTTAATATAATTTTAGATATGGTTGGATTTACGTCTATTATGATAATCTTATTTGTTTTTTTGTTTGTTTTTGTTGTTCCAACTTTCCTTCCTTTTTGAATTATTTGTAATTTTTTTGCATTATTGATTATTCTAAAGATTACATTATAAATCTTTATTTTTTTGCACTCTATTTAAAAATTCATAAATTTATTTTTATTATTTATTTTTTATCCATATCATTCTCCTTCACTATGGTCTGAAGAGACAGAAGTGACAGTGGTAGAACAGTAGTTTTCAAACATTTTTGTGTGTCGAAAATGTTCTTTCAAATAAAATCTTATGAAGCTCACTCTAAAAAACAGATTAAGTCAGGGTGTCTGACTGGAGTGCGAGGAGATGTAGAGATAACTGGGCACTTCTGGGAACCACCTCTGGGGCCCAGCTGAGACTCTCTAATGTAGAGACTGTGTTCAGTAACTTATAAGAACCCCTTTCAATTCTGAAATTATTTTACATTATCATTTGTGTATGTGGAATCTGACATGCTGATATGCAAGTTTTAGGAGCAGGAATGCAGGCGTTTGGAGGTCATGGCTGAGTGGTCCTGTAATCTTCTGTCTGTTCCTTCCAAATCATTGTTCTTATCAGCGCCTGAGTGATCACACCCCGCACATGTGCATACCACGCTTAAGACACACATGGCTCTCAATTTACTAATTTCCAGTGAGGCACCGTTGCCATGGAAATTGTAAAACTTGATGTTTAAGTGATTAAAGACATTTTGTCCTATAAGATATGAACAAGGAGCCAGTTGTAATCTGACAATTTACTATTCTAGTGAGTGTAAAGTTAAAGAAAAAGAGATATAAACATTCTAACAAAAGGTCCTGAGGCTAAGTTTGCTTGAGACTCTGCTTCCTGATTAGCACAATTATTTTCAAGGGCGTAGAATTTTGGGAATCTGATTCAGGCTCCCACTCAGTCAGTGCTAAATGCACACTAACCAATTTCTGCCTTTAATTTTCAAGTTTGTATCATCCTTAAGTGATAAGTTCATTTTTTTCTGTATCTTCACATGTGGTGTATTAATTGCTAAGGCTGCTGGAACAATTTATCGTAAACTTGGTGACTTAAGGCAATCGAAATGTACTCTCTCATAGTTCTAGGGGCTAGTAGTCCAAAATGAACGTGTTGGCAAGGTCGTGTCATCTCTCTGAAGACTCCGCAGAGTACTCCTCTTCCTAGGCTGTAGTGACTGCTGGCAATCCTTAACTTCACATGGTGTTCTTTCTTGTGTGTTGTCTCTGTGTCTTCAAATGGTATTCTCCTCTCTCGTCCTGTGTCCCTGTACTCATTCTTCTTATAAAGATGCCAATCATACTGGCTTTAGGGCTCACCCTACTCCAGTACCAGCTCATCTTAACTTCATGACATCTGCGAATAGCCTACTCTGAGTAAGGTTCCAAGTAGATATGATTTTGAGGGTATTACAATTCACTCCAGGGCATGTGCTCATTACATTGCTTAGTTTAGCTTTAACGTATACTTGAGTACTCTCATTTTGCCTTATTCTACATTCTGATTCAAGGCAACTTTTTAGCCACTAATTCACAAGTTAATTTGAGCATGTATATTCGCCAATTCCCAGTCTTGCCTTTTCCAGGCTCTACCTCATTGTCGATATCCATCCTTTTCACTGTAGCCTAGCAACCTTATGCTCCTTTTCACCTGTCCTGTTTCTCGAATGAAGTTACCTCAACCACATCTGACTTCTAAAGTTTCTCATCCTGCCTATGACCTATCTCTCTCCTTTTTCTATCCTCAACTTCTTGTTAGACTGGGGGCTAATTTTAAATATTTAACTTAAATTTTAATTGGTTATAAATACTCACATAGAGAAGGATGAATACAGGGCATAAAATGGAAGATAGCCCTATAAGACATCATACACATATTTTCAGAAGCTCAGATAATTTGGAAAAGCATATTATGAAATAAGTATTGTTTTGATTTGCTTTTTATAGTCGTGTAGCATCATTTATTATTAAATTAACATAAAGATGAATATGAAAGTGTCTCTTTATCAAAAATAAGCATGGATTTTAAAATATTGAAAAACACTAACAATATATGGTTTCTTTCAAATATATTTCTCCCAGAAATGACTACTCAATTTTTTGCTTAAAGTATAAAATTAACAAACTTTAAGAGATGACTTAAATAAAAACAGTGACTACAAAACCTATGATGTCCTAGAGAGTTATCCAAATTAAATAAGTAAACTTAAAATAGTTATCTTCAGATTAAAAATTGTTCCTCGATATCGATACGCATCCAGTAATCTGCTCATATTCTTGATGAAGAACTTCAATAGCTTATTATAATGACCAACATGATGGCTGACATTTTTAGTAATTTATAGCCTAGGGTGGGCTTCAAACATAACTATACATTCAATCACAGAGCTCTGTGATTCATCGAGACTGCATAGCTGTGGCCCGAGATTTAGTTTAACTGCTGGTCTTTAACTGGTCTCTGAGAGAGTCGAAAAACTAGGTCTTCGTGATTTGACATTGGAAGTTCAGCCCTTGCTGGTGTGAGTGAAGGACGGATTTTAATCACCTTCTCCTTGGCCTGAGCTAAGCCACTTCACCGACGATAAGAACTGGCAAGCGCCCTCCAACCTCCACTCACACAGGAATGCAGCTTCGCTGTTCTCCATTCATCACCTTAAAGGCCTGATTGTCATTAAATGTCTGAAGCAGCCACAGAGCATGTTTCCATCATTCTTTATATACTCTTATAAATTGAATAATGTACTTTGATAGCATTCACCATACAGTGAATTGATAAAGGTCTCAAAAATATCTCTTGAGAAGGTCAAACGTGTGCCCTTGCCTATATTTACAGACTTTTTTGGCGAGCTACTATAAAGCACTGTACAAAAAGTATACCTCACAATGAGACTCTTGAAGAAAGAGGGAGCTGTGTTTACTGTTTACCACCTCTGCTCTCTTCACTTACCTGCTGCCTCGTCTCACCAGACTCTAAATGAAGGTGGCACAGGACCATGTAGTATTCATCATTGGTAGGAGCTGTGGGCTTAAATGAAGTCAGTGGACTGATTGCTGGGCTGTCTTAGCTAAGCTTTCTGGCTTCTCGAAGGCTCAGTTTTTGTAGCTCTAAACCAGGCATAATGACAATGCTATCTCATAAGCTTACATTAAAAATAAAAATGAAATATTGCATTCATATTGTTTAAAAGCCTCAAAAAAAGTCAGGCATTTTTTTAAATTTCTCTCTTTTTTCTAAAAATCTCCTTCTCTACTTATGATATATATAATTTAAAAGGTTCATGAGTAAAGATTGGAGAAAAAGTGATTCTACTTACACTATAAGAGCAAAAATTTAAATATAGTCTAAAATAGCACATATCAGTGGCAGCCCAAGGGGACCCACAAAGAATTAAGCATTTCCTTGATGACATGAAAGTTGTTTATGGTAGACAACAGCGGCGGTGACTATAGGAATGATGACATCAGCATCTAAGAATGCAGCATATAATTTGTCCAAACAGAATTGCATCTCCAAACAAAGTCTTGAGAGACCTCAGTGAGATACAGCAAACATCCCTGGAACTTACTTTGTGTCCTTAGCTTGGCGAAGCTTCTCCAGCTATTACTGTTTCGCCATCTAGTTTGTTAGGTCAAGTGGCCTGCGGAGGCCTTAAACTGACACTCGTATTCTCACGCAATGATATGACTTAGATAATAGCCTGCAGAGTCACAAGTGAAGGTAAGTTTCTGATACAATCTTCAGTAGCCTTTGTGGTCAAGAGTTTCCAGCATCTCCCAGAGACTTCTGTGTGTCTCTTAGACTAAATTCTTTTATAACTTTTCAAAACTTCACTCTTTTTTAAATTTAAATTTTCCAATCTTGACTTAGCCCAGGAAGCTCAAAGCACTCCATCCAGTGACCCTAATAAGGGTATGTGTCCAGGTCCTGCCTCTCTCTGCCTGCACTGTGCCTTGCTCTCCCCATGTGGCCATTGTAAGCATGTGTGTCGTTTCTCCAGGAACTGTGAAAATAAACTTCTATTTCAATGTCTTGTGGTTTATTGTTGAACTGCTTATCTGTCATTCACCCGCCAGCACCCTTCACACCAATTAGCAAATGTTTATTTAACAAAGTAAATAACACCTTAAGAAAATTGTGATGCTAACTACATTTTGATCCATGACAAAGAAATTGAGAAAAACAAAAACTGGAAGCAGAAAGCCACCCAGCATCCAAAATCCTGATAAAATGGCAGATATAGGTTTATAGATGAGAATGCGACACATTTTAAAGTGTTTTCTCTAGATTAAGCATGAATTATTTGGTGTTATCAAAATTGCAATACATCTTCTAAATTGAGAGTTCCCATTTTAAAGATAAGGTAGCTGAGAGACACAGGATATCTTGATTTAACTAAAAAAAGCACTTCTCTATTTCAGAAAATAACTGCTTTTTCTCTAGCTTCTCTTGGGCATTATATGTATTATAATGTGAACTATAAAGAAGGTTGAAATGCAGAAGAGCTAAATAACTGCTAGCAAATAGCTACAGGAAGAAATATCAGGGAGAAAAAGCAAAGATTCTTCAGAGATGACACTATGAAAGAAAACAAGTCTCAGGGCTTCACAGAGAGCAGTTTTGATTTTTAATGCTTTTGCCATAAAACTGTAACTTCCCCTAAGAAACTATTCTTATCCTATTGATATTAAAGCAATATAATACTTAGCTTAAAATTATTCATCTGGGTCTCGTACTCCCTCTGTATCTTGAAATGGATAAATACTTACTTCCTTTGTTGAATAGAAATAAAAATATGGAATAGAGTTCAGGCCACAAAGTACTGTCTTAAAGAGTTGGGAGCATCTGTTTTTTCTTTAATCATTCGATAAAAACATTTCTCCACAGCTACGACTTGTGATGCAGGTTATGATTTCTGAAATTATATTCAAAAGAGCTTTTATGTCTTTAGAATAACATGGGTAAGGTGTCGGGGAAGGATCTGACAGTCCTACCATTAGGTGTCCATGTCCCCACACTATGACTTTCACTAGTGCTCCTCAGTTACGACCCTGTTCCTTCCTGCTTAGGTGGCACGGGATGGCTAGAGGAGTCTGGAGATTATTCTGTCCGGTCTGAAAAAATCCAGTGTGAGCCTTTGAAAGAGAAAATAGGTCCTTCCTGAAATGTAAGGGCTCTGAGCCACAGCTGGGACTACGATTGCTCTCCCTTGAGTCTCCTGGATCTCTCCATCCTGGCTGCTTGCTCATGGACCTGGGATTACTTAGCCAACCCTGCACTAAACAACCCCCCATCCTACCCATCCCCTCCCCCTCACACACAAATGTATGTATATGTGCAAACATATATATCTCCCCTTGGTTCTGCTCCTCCAGTCAAACCCTAACTGATACACTTTATATTAATTTTTCAGGCTTCTTTGCAAATACTTTCTATGGGCATGATATAAGGCAATTTCTGCTGCTCATAACTAAGAACCTGACTCTTACACTTGTCGCCTAGACTAAACTCTCCAAGATCAGGAACTGTTTATTCTGCTTCTTTTTTGGTCCTATCCAGTGCTATCTATGAAATGCTTCTTGTATGCATTCAAGAATACATGAATGTGATTTCTTGCAATCGTTGCCAACTAATTTGAATTAATTATTTGCTGATTGTTGTTACTATGTGTTTTGGTTTCTTTCGTTCTTCTCTACTTTCTTTTCTTTGTCAGTAGAGTGGTGAAATGTAAAGTTTCTAAAGCCAGACTAAATGAATTTGAATATTGGTTCTAAATTTTAACATCTCTATGAACTTAGGTACAGCTAAACTCAATATGACTAAGTTTTCTCATATTAAAAATCAGCATGATTTTAGTATCTAACACAAAGCATAACCAGTTATTAAATTTTAATCAGATAGGACAAACAAATTATTTATTTGCTATTTTTGCTGCTGTTCTTACAATCATTTATTGAGCACCTGCTAGGTTATGAGGATTTTTCTATTTTCAAAATAGAAATTTTATAAGAGAAGTTTTATTATGTAATTACTAAGCTAAAATGTCCATTATACTAGAATATATCTATAAAGCCAATTTTGTTTATATGGCATTTTAAATCCTAGAAATAAACACACTAGTGTGAAATTTGTAATTAAGAGATATTTCCATTTCTTTCTATGGGATGGAATTTCTCCTGTTTGAGGGCAGTATATGGAGACACTCATCAGAGGACTTAATGATATTCTGTAAGTTTGTCTTCACCATTGTTTGCAGTAGCTGCTCACAGGTTTAAGTACCAAGTTTATCCACAAAGCATTTTGATGGGAAGCAATAAACAAAATCATGCAAATGAATATAAAATTTAGAGAAAGTGTAACTTTAAATCTGGCCACTGTTAAAAAAAATGTAATACAGAAGCATAAAAGATGTATGAAATTATGTAAATAGGCTGGAAAAAGCATTCCAACTAAACTTGACTACTAGTTTTCTGAAGACTTGCCAAACTCCAAATAAAAGCTGTATTGAGTAGACTGTTTAGACATCTGGATACTTTTCTTTAAATTCCAGGCAAATAGTCTGCATTTGGTTTGAAATGTGGCTACCTAAGTCGCTATTTCCAGTACAGTTAAAATAGTTATTCTTTGTAATTTCCTGTTTGTCTATTACTTCTTTTCAACCAGCTGATGATAAAAGATACTCACAATATTTTTTAAAATTGTTTTTCCTGCCTAATTTTCTAGTTAGTGTTTTAACAGGCTTGCATTGGCAAGCCACCTTTTTCTTTGACCTATTTGAGATTTCAATCTTTAGATTTCACTTTACTGCCAGAACTATGCAATTTATTAAAATTAAATTGAACACTGCAGAAAATATTAACAAAGTTCAGCAGTTCACCAAATTTAATGCTGAAAATTATTTTTCCAGTCATGTTCATGTCTCAGGAAATTCTTTGAATACTGAATCTGTCTTGGGCAATTTCAATCTATAATAAAACCAGGAAGTAGGCCTTATACTATTATGTGACTTTTTTCTTCAAAATCCTGTATGTTAACCTCTGAAAACTCAATGTGTTTAGTTTAGTTCTATTACATAAACCACATTTGCTTTCCTTATTATTTCACTAAGAATCTCCCAGCCTGAGCCCTAGCTCAGTCAACATTTTTTCAATCATATATTAATAAAATGCAGACAATTAAGGTGGTATTCAGACATAGCTTTACACAGTTAATCCAACTTCTGAATAAAGAAATTGAAATTCACACAAGTTAAACATATGTTCAGTGGAAAATATTGTGTCTTTACAATGTGTTGTATCTATTTCAATCTAATTGCTCACTTGCTGCTAAAGGACAATTGACACATGCACAAAAACAACATGGCAGATAGATGTTCCATCTAAAAATAGAAATATTGTTTGCCCTTTAAAAACTATTCTAAACTTGGACGTACAAGTTACTTGTGTCTGGTGGCACGTGAAGGGTGTGTTTATCTCTCATTACATCACATAGTATTTCCTCAATGGGGTATTTCTCTGTGGGGAATGTTAAGCTCATACATTGCTTTTTATCTCAGTGACATATCATCATATATCATCACCAAAGAACTGAGCTGTTTTCTTTTTATTCTTTATTTATGGGTATATAGAAATCATAATTCTTTGAGGTGTTTATTACTATGCCAGAGAACTAATCTACATTTAAAAAGAAATAAGTATGTCTATAAAATAATTGACATAAACATAAATGTACCGAGCCAAATTCTGTGAATATTCTTGCCACTGATATGTGCTCCTGCCTCTTGTAGAATATGTCTTTTAATTTATTTAAATTATTTGTTTTACATATGTAGAAAAAATAATTAGAATAAATTTTCATAGAATATTAACAGTCTAAAGATAGTGTTTGATATAAATAGGCCATAGTAATAGGAAAAACATATAGTGTATTGAGACCCTTAATTGAACATTTCATCAGATAATTTATTATGAGCATAATCTGTGAAAGTTAAGTTTAAGTAGGTAATATCACCCATAAGAACTTATCTCAAGATCAAAAAGTTTCAAACTAACAATTTTTTGTAATTTTGAGCTCTGAATGTCAACAAAAACTATTAATACCTATTTCAGGAGATATCTCCTTGTAAAAAAATAGTAGATCAGGTTCTATATAATGTTTTAGAGAGTTATTAAAATCTAATAATTCTGAAGTCGAGATTGATCACCATAGTTTGATTTAAGTGCATGTCTCATTTCTCTGTCTCTCAGTTATTCATGCATCTGACTGTGTCCCCTTTAAGTATCTCTGTATTTTCTTTGTCAAATAAAACCCACATTTAAAAGATGGATATGTTTTCTGTGTACCATGTCAGTATTAATGCGTTGAGCAACCTGTGAAAAAAACTAATGGATTGAGACTAAAATATCTTATTTATGGTAACAGCTCAAAAAAAGTCTTCAGAGAATGTATAAGAGAGAAAGGACTTTAAAGATAGGCAAAATTAGATAAATAAATAAATAAACAAGCCAGAAGTGTACAGTTAATTATGTTTTTGCCATAAGTAAATTAACTTTATACTAGAATCTTTTGGTCTCACACACACACACACAAATAGAATGTCTTCACAATTCTTTTGAGTAATAAAACATTTCAGCATTAGTTCCACTGATAGAATGGAATCTGGTTAGAGAAAGCAGAATATTTGTATGGCTGTTCAATGCGACAATCCTATAAATTTGGGGTTGGAAAAGAAAGATATAATTATTACAAAACTATATAAATTGCTCACTTTAATAGGTCTTTTTTCACTTTATTGTTAATTCTATAAAGTTTTATCACCACAATAGAAATTAATATTCCTCTTTCACAGATTAATTCTCCTAGAGACTTTTGATTTAGCCTATGTATGATGCATTTGTCTTGCAACAGAACAATGCTCCCATGAAGAGCTCTTAGAAAATTTAGGTATGAAATATATTTTTTAATATGTTGAAACATATTGAGCTGCCAGGTCATCAGGACGTGGTTGGAAAGTTGAAAACATAGCAGGAGGAGAACCTACTGTTTAGAAGCTAATTTTGTCCTAGGATAGTCACTGAGTGTTGGTTATGCTGCTTTTCAAGAGGGGAAGCAGAACCTCACGAGCCAGAGCCAAAGAAGCTTTCAACAAGAGCAGAATTGGGGAACAACTACTTAGGATTTAAAAAGCAAAAACAGAGAGTCAGAAACAAGACTTGTGGAACTGAGAGAGAACTGAGAAGTGAGGTTCAAAAAAGTGAACTTGCTATACAACAGTTTTGCTTCTTGACATTGGAAAAATTCTTAAACTAAACGAAAAAAGATCCCAGAAATATAAGTAGAAATCTTCTGAAGAGCGGAGAGAAACTTTGTACATTCACATGCTCTCAAAGAGAAAAAAGAAAATTAGTTCCTGACCTGCTAAAAGAGAAGGTCTTTAGGAAGCAACATAGCCTCTCATCTGCAGACCATAGAGGGTTGTGTTCTAAGAGCTGGAGTAAATCAGAGATGAGTGCAACCAAATGAAGAGTCTAATCCAAACTTTAATCAGATGATCACCAATGAATTAGGATAAGTTCTCCTGAAGTCTCCAGCCTATCAGAGAAAAGGATCAGTCCTCTACAGAGGAGGGTCTTGTCATCAAAACCTCTATTATTTACCATACAGAAAGCACGATATTCAATCCAAAATTACTAAATATACCGAAAAACAGGCACACACACACACACACATGCACAGCACATATACACATACCACAAAAACAAACAACAATAACAACAAACACCAAACAATAGAAACAAGCTTAAAGTTTGCAGTCATAGACTTTAAAACAGTTGTGATAAATATACTCAAAATAGGTAAAAACATTTTACCAAAAAATTAAAATTTATAAAAAGTAATCAATGAAGCACCTACAAATTTAAAAAATAAAATTATTAAATTATGATAGATTTAGTAGAAGAGTGGACATAGTAGAAGAGAAAATTAGTTAACTGTAAGATAGGTGGGCTGAAGGTATCCCGGATGATGTACAGAAAGCAGAAATTAAAAAAATACATAAAAGAACACAAGAAACAGTATGTGTTGTTGGAGCTTTAGAAGAGGAGAAATTAATCAGAAACTATATTTAAATAGATACTGGCTGAGAATTTGCAAAATGATAAAAAGAATGAAGCCACATATTTAAAAATCTTTATAAACCTAAAAAACACCAAGAAATACATTTTTAAAAAATCAGATAGAGGGTTAGAGGGATACATCACTTTTAAAGTAGCAGCGATAAGACAAGTATCTCACCTCTTCAGAGTAATGATGCAAAATAGCACACAATATAATGTCAGCTTTTAAATGCTGAAAGGAAATAACTGACAACCTAGAATTATATGCTTAGAAAAAGTTTCTCTCAAAATTGAAGAAATTAAAAAGAAATATTCATAATACCATCCCTGAGTGGCAAACTACATCAAAAGGAATAATCAAAAGAATGCTTCAGGCAGAAAGAAACTTACCTTAGTTAGAACCATGAAAATGTTGAAAGGAATGAAGAGCAACGAAGATGGTAAATACAGAGATCAATCTAAATAAATATACTATATGATAATAATAGTAAAATGTCTTTGGGACTGTAAATTGTACAGTTACAATGAATTACATAATAACATAAAAGGAAGAAAAGAAAAACTATGCAATTAAAATGACCTAAATACTAGCATTGCCTATGAAGAAGTAAATTGTTTATATGATAAGAATAAATTTTATAATGTTAAGAGGAGTGTAATTTACAAGTTATTAGAGGTAGAAATTAGGCTAAATACTTAAAAAGTACTTAAGAGGTAAGATAAATAGAAAAACAAATAAGATCTCATATATATATGTGTGTGTGTGTGTGTGTGTATGTGTGTGTGTGTGTGTGTGTGTTCACTAATTTTTCTTGCTATTGCTTTAGCTGTTACCACCAAACTTCAAAATATTTGTTCCATGTTGCAGTAAAGAGATGAGACATCTCTTTGATGAGAACTCTAAGAGGTGTGTCTAATTGCAATGATGAGATAGCATAGGTTGATGATTTAGTAAAATAAAACCCATGTCTCAAGAATACAGATTATATTTGTTTTGTGCTATAGGCATTTGGTCACTCAGAAAACAATGGAGGGAAATACCTATGTTAACTTTTATTATCATAAACAGCATACAATAGTACAATATGAACAGCCTTATCTATTTCTTTATCTATCTATCCATTCATCTCTTTTGATACAGATATAAATCAACATATGCAAATATGTGTCCATTTGTATATATGCATATATATTTACATATATATATGTGCATATGTATGTGTGTGTGTGTACTCAGGAGAGTAATAAGTACATTCAAAATTTTAAAAATGAGGGCAATCAAAAAAACCATGGCTATTAAACTATTAATTTATTGAGACTAATGAAACACTTTCTATAAGACATGATTTTTAGTTATCAAAACTTGATAAAGAATAGGGCTGGGTTTAGGTAAATGAAGCCTACTAAATCAAAAAATATTTAAAAACTTTAATAAAAACACTTAAAAATTCAGGAACTTCAAAAATTTTGTAAGAAAAACAAAATAAATTATGTAAATATTGTTCTTCATTTATAAATAATGAACTCAACTGAATATACTTCTGTTGTTATGTCTTAATAATACAACTCTAAATAAAGAATATTCTCTAAACACAACTTTTCATTGAATTATTTCAAAATAAATTGAGCTATAGACTGAACTATACTATAACTGGTGTTTAAAAAAAAGTAAAGACACCAACCCATCTTCAATAAGAAATTTGTCTATTCCAGCAAACTATTTCATTACCTGCTTCTGGAAGCACTACTTTTTTCCTTTATGTGAAAGCATGTTTATGCATTTTAAATTTAGAACTTGTGATTATACAAACAAAATATGTTGCCAAAATCAACTGAAGCAAATGGAAATTATACGATTATTTTTCATTATAGCTGTAGTCCGATAAATTGATTTTCTATAGTATCCAGGAAACCACTGGGCACCACAGACGAGGTTACTAGCACTAAAGACCCATTGTTCATAACGAGTTAACCTAGTCCCTGTGGTGATACTGTCGGAAAGCTTTCTCTTCTCTCCTATTCACCATAGAAACAGGCCTATTGATAATAGTGTACATCTCCAAAACTGCTGTGATGAATAAACATCTCTCCAAATCACTCAAATGAATTTCAGCAGGTTTCAAAATTTCTATTATGGAGTTTTATTCAGTCTATTTTTGTTCAAATAAGATATTTTCACAGGCAAAACATTTTTCTTGAACTTGCATGCCAAAACTTGGGCAGATGTAGAAAACTATGGCATTCAATGCCATGAAATAGACCATGAAGCAGGCGTAAATATTCTGCCTTGTTGCTTTTAGCAAGTCTCTAATGTTAAATGTTCCTTTGTCCATCTTAAGCTTCTATTCACATTGTGTCATAATGAAATACCACTAACATGTTCTTCCTCCGATCTCTAATACATGTAAACAGGTTCTTGGTAAGAAAGGTGTTTTTTTGTAATTCTGAGAGCCTTTATTGCTCTTATTACTTGTTTCTTGATGTTATAAAACTTTCCAATTTACTCCTCTAAGGAATTCAGAAAATACTACTCTCAGTGTGAAGGTAGAAATGGAACTTTTCCTTTTACAAAGACAAGCCTGGTGGAAATTTTATGCCAAAGGTTGTCTACATGTACTTTCACCAAATAAATTAAAGATTTACAGTAATAATCAGAATCAAGGCAGAAAAAATAATGCATTTTTTAAAAGGATTTCATAACTATGTTTTAGTAGTACAAATAATTTCTCCAGTTTATTCTGAAGTTTTATGCTTGTAATGTGAAGTTCACTTTTATTCACAGCCTCAAAGAAATGAGGGTATGTCTAAGAACCTTAAGACATAAATAATAGAAAATGCAGCACCCTGATCTCTTATTTTTCTCAGAGCTTTGGGTTTCCATGGGATTCTTAGTTTCATAGAAACTTGGATATCTGTATCCTTTTAATATATGTAATGTGGGAGAATAAAAACCCTATAAATGTTGGAGATTGCCATTTTAAAGGGGACTGTCACATACATTTAATAATATCTTAAAACTCTGTGTATAATTGCCTGAGGTCCCTCTGAGAGTAATCACATATTTTAGAATGTAAAATTATCACATATCTTTGAGAGTAAGAAAACATTTAGTAGTCTTTTTCTTCCATTTTGTTGAATGTCATTTGATGCTAAAAGCATCAGCACCTTGGGACACATATGCAGCCATACTGTTCTCAGGTCCAGTGATGTTGATATATGAGTATGATGTTTATGATAATGGAAAAAACTATTTTCTATAGTGTATTCCTTTATTTTCTTACTTATTCAATCAATAAATGTTAATCAAATGCTTTCCATATTTAGAGAATGTTCCAGCTGCTAGATATGTAACAGAAAACAGGACAAACAAGGTTCTTGAAATTGTAGGTACACTCTGCACTGCTAGGGTGTCAAAAACACAGATCTACATAAAGAAAGGAGGAACAGAAGAGAAGAAATAAGTGAGGTTAAAATAAAAACCTTTGTTATTTTTCTTATTCTTAATTGATAATAGATAATTATTCAAAATAAAAACAACACTGTTATTGACTATATATTATGTATACACTCTAATGTATGCTCATGTACAGTTAAATTAATGACAGCAGTGATACAAGAACAGAAAGGGGAAATTAGGACTATTTTGTTATTTTAAGAAACTTGCCCTAACTGTGCATGGTATAGTGTTATTGGAAGTGAACTTGAATTTGTCGTAAATGTGTATTGCTAACCCTAGATCAACAAAAAGAGTGAAAAAAAAACCTGATATGGTAAGGAAGGAGAAAAAATGGACTTATATAAAATGCTCAATAAAACCACAAAAGGCAGAAAAAAGTCAAAGACAAAAAGACAACAGGAGTAAAAGAAAAGTTTGATGAATTGGTAGATTTTAATTCAAATGCATCAATAATCATTTTGGCTATGGTTTAAATGAACCAATTAAAAGACAGAGATGTCAGAGTAGATCAAAAAAGCAAAAGCCAACTACATATTGTCTACAAGAAACCCACTTTAAATATAAAGACACAGGTAAGGCTAAATGTAAATGAATGGAGAAAGATATACCATGTTGATAGTAATCAAATAAAAGCAGTCATAGCTACATAAATTTCAGAAAGAGCAAACTTTTTATCAGGGATAAAATGTGGCATCACATAATGACATTATACTATTCTCCATGAATACATAATGATACTTAATGTGTATGCACCTAATAACAAAGCATCAAAGTATGTGAGGCAAGAAGAAATGAATAAATGTACTGTGACAGTTGGAGACTTCAACATCCCTCTATCAGAAATGGACAGACATAGCAGACAGAAAATCAGTAAGAACCTTCTTGATCTCAACATCATCAATCAACTTGATTTGATGGATATCTATAGATTACATCATCCAACACAAGCAGAATATATGTCATTCCTAAACTAATATGAAATATTCACTAAGATACCTACTATTCCTAACAAATTTTAACAATGTTAAAATAATGAAATCATATAATGTCTGCCCTCAGAAGTAAGTAACAGAAAGAGAGCTGGAAATCCCCCCAATACCTGGAGATTAAAAAACAAATTTCTAAATACTACATGGTTAAAAAATCTTAAGAAAAAAAAATTGAAATATTTTGAACTAAATGAAAATAAAAACACAGCTTATCAAAATTAGTGAGATATAAAAAAGCAGTGCTTAGGAGAAATTAATAGCATTGAATATATATATATTTTTTTAAAGAAAAAAGGATCTAAAATAAATAATTTAAGCTTCCACCAGAAGAAATTAAAAAATAAGGGCAAATTACATCTAAAGTAAGCAAAAGAAAAAAATAAAAATTGAATAAGAAATCAATGAAATTGAAAAGAGGAAATCAACAGAGAAAACAGACTAAACAAAAAACTGGTACTTTGAAACAATGAATAAAATTGATAAGCCTCTTACCAAGCAAACTAAGAAAAAAAGGGAGAATAGAAATCATTAATATAAAAAATGAAAGAGAAGACATCACTATAGATTCCATAGACATAAAAAAGGATAATAAATAAATACTATGGGAAAGTTTATGCCCAAACATTTTATAACTTACATGAAATAAACCGATTCCTTGAAAGACACAATCTGCAAAAACTCATTCACACTACATATACACAATCTGAATAGGTCTATAGCTATTAAAAAAATTGAAAAAGACATTAATAACTCTCCAAAATAGGTCACACCCAAATGGGTTCATTGAGGAATGCTACCAATCATTTATGGAAGAAATTATACCAATTCTTTACAATTTCTTTCAAAAGATAAAAGCAAAGGGAATGCTTTCTAACTCATTCTATCACACTTATATTACCCTATATAAAAAATAGACAAAGACAGTACAATAAAAGAAAGCTATAGAGCAATATTTTTTATGAACATAGATACAAAGTCCTCAACAAAATACTAGTAAATCCAAGAATATATAAGAAGAATTACATACCATGACCAAATAGGATTTATCCCAAGCATGCAAATTTAACACCTGAAAATCAATTAATGTAATTCATGACTAAATTAGGCTAAAATAGAAGAATCACATAATTATATCAATAGATGTATAAAAAGCATTTGACAAAATCCAATGCCCTTTGATAATAATAAATTTTTAAAAACTCAATAAGAATAGAGAGGACCTTACACAGACTATGAATGTTTAAATGTGACTCCTTCTCCTCAACTTGATAAAGAATATCTACAAAACCTCTACAGCTAATATCATAGTTAATGGTGAGAAGCTTTAAGTTTTCTCATTAAGATCAGAAATAAGATAAGGTTATCCCCTCTTATCACTGTTTTCAACATTGTAATGGTAGTCTCAGCTAAAGTAATAAACAGGAGAAGGAAATAAAAAGTATATAGGGTAAGAAGAAACAAATAAAACTGCTTTTGTTCACAAATGGCATTGCTGTCTATGTAGCAGATCTAAAAGAATTGCCATAAACCTCCTAAAACTAATAAGTGATTATAGCACGTATGTAGGTACAATGTTAATACACAAATATCAATCACTCTCTTATATACCAGAAATGTGTACATGGGGTCTGAAATTAAAACCACTGTACTATTTGCACAGCACTACCAAAAATGAAATACTTGATGTACATCTAACAAAATATGTACAGATGTATATAAGGAAAACTACAAAACTCTGATGATAGGCATCAGCAGAAATAAATAAATGAAGAGATATTCTATGTTCATGGATAGAAAGACAATATTTTCAAGGTGTCAATTCTTTCCAACCTGACCTAAATACCACATGGGTCAAAATGATTCATGCAATATCAATCAAAATCACAGGAAGCTATTTTGTTAATATTGATAAACTAATCCTAAAGTTTATTTGGAAGGGCAAATGACCCAGAATAGACAACCTATAACAAAGGAGAGAAAGAAAGTTGTTAAGACTGACATTACCTGACTCAAGGGTTACTATAAAATTATAGTAATCAAGGCAATGTGGTATTGTTGAAAGAAAAGACAAATAGATCAATGGCACTGAGTGGAGACCCCAGAAGAGACCTACATAAAGTTCACTGATCTTTGCTAAAACAGCAAAGGCAATGCAATGGGCCAAAGATAAACATTTTACCAAATGGCACTGGAACAACTGGACACTCACATGCAAAACAGTAAATGTAGACATGAATCTTAGACTCTTTACAAAAATTAATTAAAAATGAATCACATACCTAGTATAGTACCAGGCTAGAAACTCCTAGAAGAAAAAAACAAGATGAGATATAACACATGTATATCAAATTTTGTGTCTACCAAACCTTGGTTTTAAACTTTTACAAAATTAAATACATACCAGATCATACAGAAATAATTAATTTCAAAAGTTATAAATGGCAAGGATCACATTTTCTACAAACAAAACAAAAGAATAAGAGACTTATTTAATCTCCAAGTGGTTTAAAGAAAGGTTTATGGTATATGTCAGTGCATATAACTCATTTGTGAGACTAGCTCAAAAAGGCTTCTAATTTAAAAATCAATTATTACTTACATGCATTCAATAAATACTTAAAAGTTGATTCCTCATGGCTAGGTTCTCCACTTTCATTTATGTGTTTATCCTTACTAAACATAGTTGTTGGCGCCTGTCCTTATTCATTTTCAATGCTTGTTTTCTAGAATAATATTTATTCTCTTCCATTAAAAATAATTCACTGTACAGTCATGTTGCCAGGACAGTTTTGCTGTGTTATCCATATATCCCTGTCTAGATTTATTCAACAAACATGTAGGGAGTGCCTATTCTCATCATGCACAGTACTAAATATTTTGTTTAAAAAGTGAATAAAATGTGGTTAATTCAAGGATGCAAAATTAAATATACAACTTCAATATTATCCCAAAAATATTATAACAGAAGCATAGGCACCGAGCCTCATGGGTTTTGGGAGGTTGACTAACTAAGTATTGTGCACTTGGGCTTGGAAGCTAAGGAAAATGCCAACACAAGGGGACAGTGCATTGATTAAGTGGCACAAACACTGTAATAGTGCTTTTCGTACAATCGTTGTTTGTGGATATGCATTTAGCTTTATGAGGCAACCAGAATTATCTCCAAATATCTGTGTCTTCTAATGTTCTAAGGCAAAGAAAAAGCAGCCACTTTTCTTTATGTCACTCAGAGCTTTGCCCTGTGATTAATTGTATTGCAGTATACTGAGATTGTTTCGCCAGGTGACTAGGTACCTCTGGCTTTTCATTTGGGGGGTATGCATGCCAGATACGGTTAAACTCTGTCCATGGCACATGGCATTGCAAATCGAAAATCTACCCAAAAGAAAATACTGAAGCCCAAGTCATAACTAAAACTTAAAGAATACAATTGTATAGTTCTTCTCTATTTCCTACATAATTTTAGTGCTTAAAAGGTTAAAATTCTCAATATTTCCCCAAAGGGTTTAGGATTGTTTGAGGTTGTCTAATACAAAGTGTCCGTATGAGATCTATTTTTATCATGGACAAAGCATCACACAGGGGCCAGAGCATGCTACCTCTCCTGAGAAATGACAGTCCTCTCTAAGATTCAGCTAGTATGCTGCCTATCTACTCATAATGCAGCCAAGTCTCACTCTCAAGGGGAGGGAACAGAGAGAGAGGGACACTGACTCATTCCTAACCAAACGTTGTTAAATTTGTCAAGACTGTGCTACAATGATCAGTTAGATGCAAAAGCATCTTTACCACACTTTGTGTCTTCAGGTTCTGTAGCATCTAAGGCATCCTTTTTGGTGTGGTTCGACCATCAAATACCCCTTCATGATTCAGATGGCGTTAGCAGTTCGTTCAGAAGCTGCAGGTGGTTTAAGCAAAATGTAAGTGGACACAGAGAGCAGAAGATACTCAAACTATAATCCTAGTTTGGGGCTTGTGAAAATGGCTTTAGCTAAGTTTATGCAGCTGATACTCAGTGAACCGCAGTGTCCAGTGTACAACACCTATTAACATCTCCTACAAACTTAGTTGTGGCAGAAACCTTGGGCCAGGTGACGCTAATTGTCTCCTGAAGGTCTGGTACCTCTCAACTGCACATGAGGCTGCCATGATGATTTTCTTTCAAAACAGCAAGAAGGAAGAAAAAAGAAAATCAGCCAGAATTATTTGCCAGCAAGATTCCTTAATGTCCGTTTCAAAAGTCACAGATTACAGGCGAAAATGGAAGCCCCCTTTTGAACAAAGAAACAGTTATGAGATAATACAGTTTGCCATTATTGCTGTACAAAGTCAGCTGTGATTGCATCTGTCCTGTAGCTCCCCCACATGTACCACTGGGATATTGCCTAAATCTCTGAAAATGAAATAGAGGTGCTTCAGTCATAGCTGCTCTGAGAACTCAGCCTGACAAGCACCATATCCAACCTCTGTGTTTCTCATCTAGTGCACTTCATGTGCTGTTTGTCAGGTGGTCTCTATGTGGTTTGCTCAGATAATCCTAGAAACATGTAAAAGTCGTACCAATTATAATTTAAGAAAAGGAAATAAAGTCAATTGACCATTGATTGTTCTTTCCTCTTATCCCAGGATCTGGTAAGAGAATCCAATTGTGATAATTGTGAACTCAAAGAATTTCTATTTCACTGCACTTTATCTTTGCTGGTAATGAAGTTAGTGGTTTCAACTTTAGCTTCACTGTTTGTTTCTGTCTCTGTCTGTCTGTCTGTCTGTCTCTCTCTCTCTTTCTCTCTCTGTCTCTTTCTCTCTCTCTCTCTCTCTCTCTGTCTTTCTCTCTCTCATCTCCAAAGGCAACTTCCACAAAAAAATAAATAGTAAGTATACTTTTTAAGCCTGTGATCTGCCTTCCTTCAGTCCTTGTCTCTTAAAAAATGAGGGAAAGAATTAGAGAAATAGAAGTAGACTTCTTATAGAGCAAAATCTATTTTACTTGAAAAACTGTCAATATAAAGAATATAGTAGACCTGGATTTTATAATCATTTCCTGATTAGCTATTGCTCATAACAGTAGTGTTTATATTTTATATTCTAGTTTTTTTTTTTTCCTGCAACTGGTGACATAATTCGTTCCCACACCCACACCTGACTCTGGGTAGCAGAATAATATTAACTTGTTTGAACTTCTTTGCCCTTAGATTTTAAGGGACATGATAAGCTTCTACCAGCACTGATGACTTGAAAAACCTTTGCATTTTTACAGATTCCTCCATCCCCGTTTTTTCTATATGTCACGACTTATTCCTAAATATATTTATCTACATTTTGTTAATTGTAATTTAAAATCCTATTTCAAAAGATGTGCATTTATACCACAGTAATTTGAAGGCAAAAAGTTATTTCAGTGGGTTGTCATTCTTCCCAGAAATCAAACCCTCCCTGTCACATATAAATAGATTGCTTGATATACATGCAATATCCTGTCAGTGTCGTGCACCCTTTTCTTTAATCTGACTGACTTGGCACATAATAAAATGCTCACTTCAATATATGTCTGTTGCACTTTGCCTAATTCTCTGCTTAGTTTAATATGAGTCATGAATATTTCCTCCAACTAGACATGAATTTGAATATATATAAGGCACAGTTTATGTTTATACTAAAGCACAAGCTTCAACCTTATTTTTTATTGCTTCTCCTATTTGTGATGAATTAAGTCATCTCAAGGAAAGAACTGAAAGCAACAGGGAACAGGATTGTTATCTTTATCCACAGTCAGACAGAGTGAAAGTGGGTAAAATTCGACCACCATGCTTTGCTCCCTGAGCATCAGAGCTGAGTCAGGGAGGCCTGCTCAGTGGGAGGAAAATAACAACACATGGAACCATGTTTCGCCTCAAAAGCCAGATGAGTTTGTACCCTCAATAGTGTTATATTTATTTTATATTCTTTTTTATCATAAATATGAATAATTTCATCAGCATTCCTTCTTTTTAATTTAAATATCTTCAAGTCGAGTTGATTAAAGAAGAAAAAAATTAGAGTAATATGCATCTCGTTGTACATGCAAAGGTACATGTATACACACCCCTGTAACACACACATATGTGTGTGCATATATATATGCATTGGCACATGTGTGATTTCATAAACTCAAGTCCTAATAACTTTGGTTCTTCTTGGTTTGAAATAATTGTAACATCTTTTAGAAATTTCCTTGACCTGCCCAAATGCAGCAAAGAATAACAACCATGTACCTTTTCTTTGTTCCTTTTCCAGTATGTTTTTAAGGTGTTTCACATTATAACAGCTTTCATTGTGGATCAACATGACTTATTTTCATACATGCTATCTATAATGCCTATATTTCAAGACAGCAGTTCCTCAACACCATATTTAAAATAAGAATTCACAGACTGGTTGGCTCACCCATATTGCTCTGATATTTGTACCTATGGATCTAAACAGAAACACACCCAGTGAGCATCCCATGATAAACTGACTTTCTATCACATGGGTTTAAAAATCTTACAAGGCAAGCCATGTTCCTCGTGAATGCTGTAACGTATATTAAATACATTTTAGCAAATAAAAAGAGGTTTCAAACAGCTCTATCCATCACCCTTTAAAATTATAATTGACTTTTTCGTTTGTATCGATATATCTGATACGTGTGTGTGTGTGTGTGTGTGTGTGTGTGTGTGTGTGTGTGTATCTTGTTTTGGGACACTCTTTTTTTACTTAGAGATTTTTCTGTGGCATATTTATTTCATGTGACTACATAAAATATTTTATTTCACAGTTCATCTCTGAAACACAATCTTACACCATAGCTACAAAGAAATGGAGCCCACATTGTTTACATGATGGGCAGCCTGCACTCCCAATGGATGGAGACAATGGATAAAATGAACTACTGGCTAAAACAGATTAAATGCCAAACTCAGTTAGTCCTTGCCTAATTCTATAAACGTATGTCAGTTAGGGACTGACTTGATCTAAGAAAAAAATAAATCTTGAAACAATATCCGAGCTGATTACTTATTCAAACTGATTATGCTGCAGCCATGCTCTGTTGAAACAAAATACAGTCATATAAACCTAGCCCGTTCCCCTGGCTAGCCTGCTTAAGAGTTACTGCCTTCTCAGAGTATGCTACTCGGTGACACCAGCAATGTAGAATGGGTTAATTATACAACAGTGTGGTGAGACAGAAATTAGACCCTAGTTACACACAATTCTGTAAGAGTTTTACACTGTTCTTGGCAAGCACTCCTGATATACTTGAAGAGTATATCAAGAGCGTGACACAATTGTTCTGAAAATCTTGGGATCCTCTATTATTATTAACATAATATCATGTTGTTGTTGTTGTTTTAAGATAATTATTTATGACACCTAATCACCAAGAGACTTAGCAGAACTAAGAAGTCAAATATTTTGGAGAAAATGGAAAACACATATCCACCAATCTGAGTAGTTAAGCTCTCAGGCAAGAAACCATTGGACACACATGCTGGAATCGCTGTTTTGTGGGTAGATATCATAACCCTCCAATTAGATGCTCCAAAGGGGATGAGAAAGGAGTTTAGAATTGGAAACGGTACTTCAAAAAATGATGCTGGGTCAAGTATCATATGAGCACTAACGTCAGTATGGAGTATAATATAGGGACTGGGTTTCTGAGAAGCCTGCCGGTCCCAGGTAAGCCTATTGTTCCCCAAAGGCCATTCACAGTGCCTGTTAACACACTTCCCTGCTTTCAGCAGAGCCTTCAGGAGCTGTGACAGTGCCTGCAAATGCGATGCTCATGACAAGTCTGTCTGCTTCGAAAGCATGTCAAGAGCCCGAACACTATTAATAATACTAATGGAGAGATTATCTTTAGCTCTGATTTTTTTTTCTCCTTTGAAAATAAAAGTGGGAGGTTTGTTTTAACACCCTGCCCTTTTCATAAAGGTTGCGAGAAGCAATTGAGCCTCTTCGCAAAAGGCTTCCTTTTCAAGTTTTCTGCTTAATTAAAACGCACTTACTTGGTTAAAAGTGAACTCTCTGCTAGTGTATTTTAAAGATCTAAAACACAATAGTAGTAAAATTAGCAGTAATCCTTTGTCAAAAAAAAGTGCACATTCATTAGGCTGCATGGGCAAAGGGACAATTATATATTTCTAAAGTCCCTGTTAAAGCAACAACACTGTCAGAGCTTCCTTAATGCAGCTGCTGCTTCAGGAATGACACATAAAGGCCGTCTAGTAGCCAATTAGACAGAATTAATTTGTGTGCTTCTGCAGAAAAACACGTAAGCAAAATTTTTTAAAGAACGTTTAGGAGAGGAAAAAATAAAATTGTTGAGACTGAATAAATATGCTGTAGCTTTGATATCCCAATATTTACAGCTCCTAAGCTGATAGGTGGTGCTTAACATAAACATATTTAATATTATAACAAAAGACACTCAAAATAAAGCCCTTTTAAAAATGAGTTCCCAAAGCTCGCCATACCAGTGTCAAAGAACTCTCCAAAAAGAAACATTTTTTATATTTTTGTGAAATGTGGCCTTATGCAGAATACCTCTTTCAAGAATTTTGTAATTCTTTGGCAGAAGTCCTCCTTGAGAACTTACAGAAAAGCTCATGGTCCTCATGGCACAAGAGTCATTTCACACTCTTTCTCCTTTTTATGCTTTTTAAAGCTAAAAGTTAAGCAAATCATTTTATAAGACAAAAGTAGGAAGGTCACTTTGTTTTTGTTTCTCTGGAATGCTTCCTGAATGCTGGTGTTTGTCTTCCACACACTTTGGCATTCTGCCTGCCTTTTTATTTTGTCATGGGCTTCAGCAATCAAGGGTGTTCGTCTTTAAAACGAAGCCTCACTGTGTCACACGTTCAACCCTGCTCCATACAACCCAGCACAACTTATCACATGCTGACAGCTAATATTTAAAAGAGAACACACACGTATTTCGAGGTTTGATAACTGCTATCAATCTCGATAATGGGTACCCAATCCAAAATTGTGACAGGTATCTAGTAGATTGAGCATCTACCATGAGCAGCTAATGCTGAAGTAAATGAATCAGTGAGGCAGTGACTTCACACCTATAATTAAAAATAAAGCAAATAAACGCCACGTGAATAATGGAAGCCTGAAAGATCTAGAGCGTAGCTGCAAAATGCATCAAAGGATGAAATGTATAGACACCAGCTTCTAATCAAAATTTCTTCTTTTTTGATTATTTTTTTAAATAGGAGATTGTGAGATTTTTCCTAAAGATTTTGTTTTAATGGTTAAAATTTCAGGATTCCCAGTTCAATTTGTCATTGAACCTTGTTTTCACAGAAGCTGCCAGCAGAGATATAGTGGGCCCTGAAACAGCATGGCTTTAATGCTTAGAAAATGCTCTCTTTTAACAAAGTAAACCAAGGTACAGTGACCTCCAAAAGCCGAATGGCAGAACACGGCATAATGGGTAATGCTATGTAAATTGCCATGCTAGCAACTGGGCTGCTATTATACAGCAAGACCAAATGGTGGTAGCTAATGACCTCAACGTGTGATTTCTAGGTGCATTTGATTTTATTTTTTCCCTGATTTGAAAATATATCTATCTGAGGCAGCAGCTTTATCATAGTGATTAGCTTGAATTAAAAGTGTGAATTTCTCTATAGTGACTACTATACTTTAAATCAACCAAATTTGAAGATAGCAGCTGAGTCGCCTCCATATCATTCTAATGGTGGTGGTGGTGGTGGTGGTGGGGTGTGTGTGTGTGTGTGTGTGTGTGTGTGTGTGTGTGTGTGTTTGTGTGCGCGCGCACATGTGTGTGCGTGTATATATATATATATATATATATATACACGCACACACACATATATCTTTACATATATATATAAAATAAGCATCACATTAATTTCTCATTTTTAATTTAACAATACAATTCCTTATAAAATTATCCCCCTGAGAAAAATGTCATGCATAAATATTTGGTTTTGGCCTTTCAACTACTGAGACACAGAAAAGAGAAAGGGTATAGGCATAAATCTGTTTGTTCCAGTCTTAGAATGTCCACCCCACATTTAGTAGTAAATTATTTGGGGATTGAAAGGACTGCACTGTGTATTCGTAATAGCCATTTGTTCTAGGGAGTTCAGTTATTGAATATCGTGGCATCATTTTTGTACTTGAAATGAGTTTCAGTACACAGCTGGCACATTTTTGTTGAGGTGAGAATAAAATGAAAATGTTTCGCTGTGAAGTCTTCCCATAACTCTAGTTAGGATTTTAAAAATAAATCATAACAAGAGCTCCAAGAAAATATTTATTGCTCTTCCTAAGCATTAGGAGATATGCCTGTTCTGGACCTGTCATTCAGAGCAAATCAAGTCCTACTGTTCAGACATTGCTACAAGAATCACTGAGGCATTGTCAACATATCTGGAGAAAAGATTCAATTGTCTCTTAATTTATTAACAATTTAGAACTGATTGATACAAGTAAGCATAAAGAAATTTTTACCATGCTGAATCCTAACGATGCTCAAAATGGCTTTGAATTATTTTTCCTGTAAGTAACAAGATTTCTTAAATTATCAGATTATTTATGTCACACTGGAACACCTCTCTCAAAACGATGTTAGAATTTGTGTTGATCGCTCTAAAGTCTGTATTTCTGACATATAACTACTTCTTCAGGAATTGATGTTATAGAGGATATGTGTGTGTGTGTGTGTGTGTGTGTGTGTGTGTGTGCATATATACACACACGCACACACATATAGATTCTATTTTAAGTATTCTAACTTTTATTTTATCACCAGGTAATCAAATTGCTTATGAGGTCACCAAAAATATTACCTAATGTTTTCTTGTTAAATGGACATTAGAACAAAGTATGATTTTCTATTTAAATAATTATAATGCATAGGTAAAATTTTATAGATGGAATGTCCTTTTTCTACACTGACTTCTATGCTTCATGTATGTGCACTTGGAGCTATTTTATATACCATTATTGGTTTAGTTCAGGACAAAATAAATTAAACAATGAATAGGCTACAGATATTTCCCCTGGGGTGAGGGCACTTGATTTTATCCCCACCCCCCACATAATATTGCAATAAGCGCCTTTTGAAACGTATGGCATGCAGCCTGTGGTGCTGCCTGCCTTTAAAACACACAGCATATTCATGAGTACTGTTGGACATGAACAATTTTTCATTAAACATGTTTGCACATTAAAATTATTTGTATGAAATTTTAAGCACACTTTGGTGAATACACCCCATGTGTATTCATGCGGTGTAGATAATTCCCCACACACACATTCTCGGAGAGGCTATAACAAAAGAGTAGCAATACCAGCTAGAGAACAATTCTGTGTGGCTTTCCTTCGCAGTCAGTTTATCAGGGACAAGGAATATTCCACAGTGGTGCGCAGATGAAGGCTGTGTGCATTCCTAGCTCTGCATTGTATAAGAAAATGAAAAACCTAATAGCATTTTGATGTATTCCAGTTAGATTTTCTATTAAGAGAAAAAGGTGATATGTTCACACCATTTGTCAGGAAAAGAAGAAATGAAGAAAATGTTGACAATTTCATTATACTCTGGTTATGGGGTGATCTGAACTTACCTATTACAAGATAAAAAAAAAAAAAACTATTCCAGATATGATTAGTTGAAAACATTATTGTTTATAGTTATTTTAATGCGTGTTACTGGTCTAAAGTTGATATAACTGTATAAGCTCAGATTTTAAAGGAGATATTTTATATCATTTACAACCTTGCTCAAAAATTTGTATCATTTTGAATGCCATCGCGTCACACCAAGTCACACGATGCCAGGCATTTCTCTGATAAATCCAGCCTTGAGAAGAGGATGTACAGATACCATAAAAATGCTTCTAAGTATATCATTCTTTTATTGACATATGTATTTATTCAAAAGATCTTTTTCCCATTTCTCTCTTTTTTTTATTTTTTATTATTGACTATAGGACTCTTGGGTTTTCTATTGAGAATATTTCCCTAGGGAGAACAGTTACTGTCCATTTAAAAATCAAAATTAAAAAACTGAACACATTTCCTAGAGAGACGAGGAGTAGAGTCAATCTGTCCAACTGAAACTTGAGGATTATACACGTAGCTTTACTTGTATTTACTTTGCTAATTATTATTTACTGTGATATTAGGGCTTTTCCTATTAAAACCTATTTGCTGTATGTTTGCTAATTGCAATACACACGTGATGTATTATCAAATTATACACTTGAAATCTATATAATTGTATTAACCAACCCCATTCCAATAAATTTAATAAAATAAAAATGAAACGTAAAAAAAATAAAAAATAAGCATATTTTCTAAAATACTCTTTGACTCTGTAGTTTTGGGAAGAAGCTATTTAAAATATATCAGTCATAGACTTTAAAATATAAGGAACTTATAAAGTTGCATAAGCATAAAAAACTTTTATCTGATTTTTAGTTAAATGACTAGTTTATTTTTAAAATCATTGAAGAGTGAATTTATTACCTGAGGATAGTCATGCACCTTAACCATATTTCACACGCACACACACACAAAAAAGTGTTAACAACTGTGGCAGCATGGTCATGGGAGGCCAGGGGCACCAACCAGTTCACAGAGCACAGCGGGCGGTCTACCTGTGAGATACCAGGGGGAGAAGCTGCCTGGCGAATGGGCATCAGTGGGCATGAAACGAAGCAGCAGGCAGTAAGTTGTGGCCAGAGAACTAAGCTGATGAGAACTAATTTCCCTTTCACTGAGGCATGTCATATTCACTAACATTAATAACATCTTCTTTCTGCTTTACAATATCTGCACAGCAAATTGTGTTAGTACATCCAAATGGTATTTGGTTCTCATTTTCTAAGGGCAGTTATCAGACACAGATTCGTGATCACTGAGGCCACCTACTTCATGTACAGGACTTAGGCAGGTTCTCTGATTCTTATTAGGGAGTCAACTATGTACCTGAAGAGACAACTATGAAATAAACCATCAGTTGTGTTTTCCAGTCAACTCTGTGATGAATGTTAAAATACTGACTTTGTTACAAGTCAAATGTCACTATTTTAAGTAAATTTCAAAAGTGTTGTATTATACTGGTTTATAAATATATGAGCTAAATATGCAAGAGGATATTTATTTTTTTGAAACTGTGATACTAATAATATGTACCACATATGTAAATTAAATCACTTGCTCAACACCATAAAGGCATTAAATGTTCACACACGTCTTGTTTTCACGTCAGTTTACTGAATTTTCTTTATCTTAGCCAGTACATTTTATTTCCTCCTACAATACAATCTACATTCCAACTTGTAAAAATTTAAACAAGCTGAAAAAATTACTTTTTTCTAATACGCAAATATAAAGGAACAAAATGTATTTAAATATTTTCAACTGTATTCATTCAATGTCAATAACATTTCTCTCTCTCTCTCTCTCTCTCTCTCTCTCTCTCTCTCTCTCTCTCTCTCTCTCTCTCTCTGTCCAAATGAGTTTGAGTGTGAATCAAGTGAAAAAAATAGGAGGAAAAAAATGAGCAACCTGGGCAAATAAAGAATGTTGGCATAAAGAAGGTCAAAGACCAAATATTTATCATATATAGGTGTCCTTGATATTGCGTGAGACAGAGAATGTCAGATCTCGTGACCCGACTTGACGATTCTAATGTGCCCTTTTTTCTAAAACCTTCAGTGAAAGTAACTAAAATAGTGCACAGTCAGGATAAAATCACATCATTGTGACAAAGTCTGCAATGTCATTTCCTTGTTTCTCAACTGGGTCATTAAGCTCATATTTTAAAAGTTAGTCTGTGGGAGTCTCAATTGCTAACTCGAACATCTACTTAATTTGTAACACTTCTAGTTGAATTTGCTATGATACTTATCTGCACTTGAAGCTAGTGCCTTGGAAATAATTTTTAAATCTAGTGCTATTGTGAAAAACTTACAGTGAGTCCCATCTCTTGAAGCAAATAAAACAATAACATAAGCTAATATAAGAGCTTTCTCATAATTTGCTATTTTTTTTAAAAATCAATTTATTATTGTTCTGCTTACAAGCAGAGAGAGAGGAGAAGTAGGGAAATAAGAGAGGGAGAGAGAAAATGATACATCATAAGGAGCCTCACAATTCTTTCTGAGAAAAAAAAAGGAGGAGAAGGAGGAGGAAAAGAAAAAGAAGAAGAGAAAGACAAAGAAGAAGAAGAAGAAGAAGAAGAAGAAGAAGAAGAAGAAGAAGAAGAAGAAGAAGAAGAAGAAGAAGAAGAAGAAGAAGAAGAAGAAAAAGAAGAAGTAGTAGTAATAGTAGTAGTAGTAGTAGTAGTAGTAGTAGTAGTAGTAGTAGTAAACTGCCAGTTCAAATACACTAACTTCACTTTAGAGAATAAAATATGAGACCCTCACGTGGCCAGTGACATTACTGAGCATGTGCCATTGCAAGTGGCTAGCTTCCAGAACCCAGAGAAAACTGAAGCTTCCTTTTCCTCGACAGTATCTTTTCTAGTATCAATGGGATAAAAGCATTTCACACAAACTGGCAAAGTTGTCCATGACAGTCGTCAGTGATAAAAACTAGCATTCGTGGAGCACTCTACAGGGTACAAATGTTTTTCTTAAATGTTATCATTTCTCTTTCATTAGAAAAAATTCAGTGTTATGATCGTTATTTTGCAGATGACCAAATTGTCAAAGAATTTATGAAAATGCAAGTAAGTCCAAAGACCAAATTTTTTCTACCCTATCCCCTAGATGTTCTACTATACTTATGATCACATGTTGTTATGTATATTGAATTCTAGAAAGTTTTATGCCCTGTTGCTACTATTGATGAGATGTAGTCTGTGAAAAATTAACTTCAAAAAGAGTGCTTGTTCAAACAGACTAGCCCAAATTCTCAGAAAATTTTGTGGAGAATCATTGGCAGAGATACATTTAAAAAATAATTGTAGGGAATAAAGAGAAATTTGGTGTATTTCTTATGTGATGAACTCTGTTGTTCCCCACAATGTGTAAGCATCATAATTTATGTTGTCTTTTGAGATCTAGCTGATGTAAATATTTTTTCTTTAGTAATATCTGAAGGCATGAACTCTAGATTTAAAAAAAAAGATTAATCAAAAATGCTTCGTCTAAAGAGCATCGCATAAAATTTTCTTCTTGGTTAAGGTAAATATCATAAAGTTGTAAGAAGCACTAAATAATAAAGGGTCTTAACCTCCAGGTCTTTCTCTGTCACTTTTGGAACTTGAGGAGACTATAGATGGACACAACTGCAGAGAATATCTGTATGGTTGTGTTTAAATTCTTTTTTCAATTAAATTTCTCTAGATCATTATTCACCACAAAAACAAACAAACAAACAAACAAACAAACACCAAAAAACAAAGCAAAATAAAACAAAAAAACTTGTAAAGTCAAGAAGGAGAAGCAGTAGTTGCAGCAGAAGTTTACAGAAGGAGAAAGTAACAGCTGACATGTACCACCAAGAGAGGTAATTGGCCCCAAAGTGTACGACTTATTGCTTATCATAACACGAGTCTGGGTGGTGAGAGGCATACATGTGGGCATTGTTCTTGAGTCTTTCTACAGAGTACAAGTGAACTGGGAGGGAGAGCACACACACACACACACACACACACACACATATATGTGTGTGTGTGTGTGTATACCTATATATATATGTATATATATGTATATATATATATATATATATATACATATACATACAATTTTAGATAGAAGTACATATTCGAAGATGAGTACATATGGCCATGAGGTTTTTCATTAAACTGCATAAAATGCCCCTTTGCTCCATGGGAAAGGAACTCATAGATCCTGCTGGTACTTACTGTTCTAGGGCCCCACCCATTAGTAGCCTCTTCCTTTCTCAAATGTGTCATAGGTCACACGAATTAACATACACACACTCTGATCATGGGAGTTAAGGAAGATGATTTAGCACTTGGCACTTAGTCATTTATCAACTTTATTATAAAGGCTTTGAAATAGAAGAACATGAGAACGAGTGCAAATAATTGGTGAATCAAGTCAGGAGAGTGACAAATGTTCAGATTTCACACAGAGCACAACGGGCCACCTAGGCTTGAGTGCCCTGTGTATCTGAACGTACCAGGCAAGTCACCACTGGGGAAAGCTTCGAGCTGTCTTATTCTGTGCAGGAATCTTTTAAGGCAGGAAATGGAATCTGGTAGTATAGCTTTGTGTGCAGGAGTGAACTGTTTGGCTCATCCAGTAGAGTCTGGCCAGACGTTCTTTCAGCTCCCCGCCAAGTTTTCTGAGAGACCTGCCTGGGTCAGCGCCTTCGGTCAGCAGTTCACTCATTCACACGTGTGGTCCACTGAGCAAACAGTAAACAGACCCTTTGGAAACATATACATATTGGAAAATATAAATAACAAATCACTCTAATAGCTAAATTGAGTTTTGCAAGCACTCGGACAGTGTCCACCTGGCTGTGAAACTTTATAACAGTTGTTTATCTGCATAAGATGCTCTGATGTGTTTTGAAATAAACCTATGTAATCTTGATACCAAGGACCTTGTCACCTCATCGGGCAGGTCACCAGTTACATTCTGAGAAAATCAGAAGGTTGAACTGAGGCCTAAGATTGTTAGGATAAAAAAGTTCACTAGAATAAAGGAAAATAAAATTTAAATGTAACCCACAGGTGAATGAACTTAAAAAAAAAAAAAGGCTGCCCATTTAAAATGCAGCCAAGGTGTCTACCCACAAGTATCTGCCGAATTGTTTCTGGAAGTCCTCAGAATCTCCTTGCAGTCAACATGTGTTGCTTGCCCTGCTCGTCCCATCTGCTCCGTCTCCCACTTGTCTGCGTAGCCCATGAGCAAACACGTTCGGAAAGGCTCTGATGCTGCCATCACCCACCTCGGGATCATCATGTTGTATTCTCAGATTCTCAGAGCCTCTGGTCCTTGGGCAAATAGAACAGTGCTAGGTTCTGGAAAGAAGTGGTGAAATAATGTTTTTGACTTCTGAGTGCTCTTGACTAGTTTCTTCAAAATCTTCTTCAAACTTCCCATTTCTGTAGTTGTCTTAAGTCTGTCCCAAGATACTTGGCATGCAATGGAAACCTATCCACTCCAGTTTTTACCTCTCTTTTTCTTTTTCCACCCCTCTGCCTCACTGCTAACATTAGAGAACACCATTTCTCTTCATCTCACAGCTGAACAAATCACTTTCATGTGCAAATACATATGGACAAATTCTGGCACTTGTTTGAAAGAAGGAGGTGGCATAGTCTACGCAAGCTGACAGGGAGTCAGAGGTGCCTTGTGATTCAAGAATATGACCATTTCTTCAGGAAAGAATAATGTGATCCATAAAAGTGACTTTTATAATTATATAAGACTCATCATTTAGTACTAACATATTTGCAGATTGAGATATGACCTTACAATCTGTGTGTTTAAAATTGTTACTTCCTGTTTTTTTATAGCATTTTTTAAGTAGACTAAAATAGACTACTCACTTTCCTGACTTCTTAAATGGGGCACAATAAACAAAATTTAATATTTGGCTGATTATAAAATATGTTGTGAAATATAGTATTTTATGGTTATTACCATAATAAAGCATTACCATTAAAATATTAAATCAATAGTTTTTATCAGATGACTTTCATTAATGTTGCAGACCTGAGCTACATGAACTTCCATAAAAAATAACAAACTGTTCTATTTTTGCACCTGTATGCAATTCAGAGAAGTCACTAAATAAATAAATTGGGTCCAAAACCTCAAGAACAGAGAACAACAACAGCAAGCCCTGAAGAAGGGGGAAAAAATCTAATCTCCAGAGTTATCACTTTATATATTTAAAAAGTTTATTTTAACAACTAAAATGAGATATATAAGTAAATAGAAAAATATTCCTTATACCTGGGGTAGAAGAAGGAGAAACCAATAGAAATTGTTCTTGAGGAAGCTCAGATGATGAACTTATTATACAGATTTTAAATTGACCATTATAAATAAAGTCAGAGCCAACAAAAACCATGTCTAAAGAATTAAAGAAAATTACAAGAACAATGTCTTACCAAATAAATATCATCAATGAAGAGACAAGAAATTATAAAAAAAATAAATAATATCTCTGAAATTGAAAACATACATATACATAGCTAACATGAATAATTTGCTAGAGTAGCTTAACAATACATTCGAGATGGCAGAAGAAAGAAACAGCAAATTAAAATACAAGACAATTGAAATTATCAAGATTGAGGAACAGAAAAAAAAAGGAAAACAAATTGAACAGAACCTCAGGTATTTATGGTGAACCATTTAACACAGCAACATAAACATAACAGGATTCCCAGAAGGAGAGGAGAAAAACAAAAAAGCAGAAAGAATAAAGAAATAGTATTCCCAAACTTCCCAAATATGATGAGACATCTAAGAAGCTCCATGAACTCTGACTAGGATGATAAACTTAAAGAGATGCACACTGAGACAAATCGTAGTTAAAGAATGAAAAGAAAAAAACAGAGACTCTTCAAAGCAGCATCAGACAAGTCATCTATCAAATGCAAGAACCATCAACACCAACAACTAATTTCCATCAGTAATCGTGAAGGTCAGAAAGAAGTGGAATGACATATTCAAAGTGTTAACTAAAAATAATGGCAAATAAAGATCTTCTAGTCATCAAAACTATTCTTCAAAAATAAAGGTAGATTAAGAAATTCCAGATAACTTGTTGCAAACTGTCCTGCTCAATAAAAAACATTAAAGGGAATCCTTCAGAAAGAATGAAAGTGCATGAACAGTAACTAAATCTATTTAAATAAATAAAGAGTACCAGTAAAAATATAAAACACAACATAAATGTAACATGACACAACATAAATATAAAACACAACAATACCCTTCTTCCATATGATTTAAATGACAAGTACATAAAATAATAATTATAAAACTGTGTGGATAGGTTTATCATAAATAAAGATGTACTTTATATGACAAAAATAAAAGACGATAAATGAAATGGAGCTAAATTGGATCCAATGTTTTGCATATTTTTCCAATCAAACTGATATCAATTTAAACTTAGACAAATTTTTTGAAAGACACAATCTTCTGAAATTGACTCAAAAAGAAAAAGAAAATCTCAATAGATCTATAAAAGTAAAGTAATTGTATTAGTGATTAAAATACTTCCCACAATCAAATTATGCTCAATATTTCATTGGTAAATTCAATCAAATATCCAAATAATATTACTAATCATTTTTAAACTCTTCCAAAAGACAGAAGAGGAAGAAGCACTTCTAACTTATTCTATGAGGCCGGGATTACTCTAACATCAAAACTAGACTATGACATTCCAAGAAAAAACTGCAGACCAATATTCCTCATGAATATAGAATCCAAAATAGTGAAATATCAGGTTACCAAATCAATCAGCCTATAAAAAGAATAATATCTTTATTCCTCGAACCAAAGGTAGGCTTAACATCTGAAAAATCCATAATGTAATACACTGTATGAATAGAATAAAGAAACAAATGTCAGAAAAAAACATTTGATGGAATTCAAAACATTTCATGACAAAATCACTCAGCAAACTAAGAACTGTCTTCATTCCCCATTTTAAAAAAAGCAAATAAGCAAACAAAAACCATTAGAACTGTGACAATAACAAGTGTGGTCTAGGATGTGGAGAAATTGGAACCACAATACATTGCTGGTGGGATTATGAGATGAGGCGGCCATTTGCAAAAGAGTTTATCAGTTCCTCAAAATGTCAAACATAGAGTTCCCACATAATCCAGAAATTCTACTCTTAGGTATATACTCAAGAGAAAAACATATATCTATTCAAAAACCTGAGAAAGAATATTCACAGCAGCATAATTCATAAAATTCCAAAGTAGAAACAATCCAAAAGTCCACCAACTGATGAATGGATAAACAAAATAAGCTACAGCAATACAATAGTATATTATTCGACAATAAAAAAAAATAAAGTACTGATACCTGCTACAGTATAGATGAATCATGAAAATATTCTGTCAAATTGCAGTAGATTTCACGGATTTCAGGGCTGGTCAAGAAAAAACATTTTTTATGAGTTGACAGTATGGTACATATGAGCTTTATCTGGATAATACTGATAGGTTTGTTTTGGGGGTGGGGTGGAGACAGGTGTACCTCACAGCTTCAAGTTTTAGAGATTTCTGTACTTTATCCTGATTTTCTCCATGATCGAACTGCCTCTTTCTTAATCCTTCCTTCTCCCCTCCGCCCCCATGCACAAGCAGTTCTGATTTAGAAAATCAATCTTTCTTCTAAAGATTCTTAAGTCAAAGGTAACAGCAAAAACATTTCTTTTTAATGAGAAAGTATGTTTAGTTTGCTCTCTGTCACCCTCCTCCCAGAAACTAAGTCATTCAGATACTTTTACCACTGACCCTGGTATAAGGTGGGGGCTAGCCACTTCTCTGTATGTAAAGTTTGATTTTGTGGAACACCAAACATCCACTACTATTTACAGACTGACATAATGGACTGAGGTACTTATGAGAGAAAAACAAATGTGTGGAAATTGAATTGCAGACTCTTGATCTTTAATGTTTCTTAAACACTAGATTCCTTTGAAAATCTGATTAATGATGTGAACTTTTCCTCCAGAAATCTCAGTGCGTACATCACTTTGTCATATGTTAGAACCTGGTACTAACTCAGTATTCAACCAAATAGACGAACATTATTTTGTTGCTATTATTATCATTTTTACTGTTCAATCTGGTGCTTCTATGGTGTAGCCAATCTATTTTTTCCAGTTATATTTAGATATAGTGGACATAGAACACTATCAGCTTAAGGTGTATACATAATGATTTGATTTATATACATCATGAAACTTTTACCACAGGTTTAATTAACATTCATCATCTCATATAGAGACAAAAAGAAAAAAATTTCCTTGTGATTAGAACTCTTTGGATCTATAGTCTTGACAACTTTCATAAACACTTCAAATACAGAACACTCCACAAATTTGAGCATCATCCTTGTGCAGGGGCTGTGCTAATCTCCTCTGTATCATTCCAATTTTAGTATATATGTTGTCAAAGGGAGCACAATCTATTCTTTTTAAATGCCTATTTCAGTAGAGCTTCCATTTTTTTCAGACAAAGCAATTCTTTTCAAGAAATTCTTTACTTCTTAATAGTGCATTAAGTATAGAGGGAGTGAGATTCTGTGGTATATTTCAGCAATCGACAAAAGATGAGAGTCTTTCTGAAATATTTATTTTAGACCTCAGAATTTAAACATTGGACATTCGCTTCTCTGGATCATCTGAAAGATCAAATAATAAACAATCGGATGTGACAGTTTTCCTCTTTGGTGTTTCATGTGTCTATTATAACAACAAGGGGTAGTAGCATTTGATGACTGTCTGGTGGGGGAGGTATATAAATAAACCGAATTTCAACTTGAAAGTTATTAATTGTACCTTGGTATTAAAATGGATGTAACATACTTATTATAGTATTTTTCTGCCAAATAACTGCAGCGTATTTCAAATAATGGCTCCACGATCATAATATCTTCGTAGAAAAGACATTAGCCAACATAGCCTCAATATCGTTATTTTACTAAAAACTCATTTAGCATATTAAATGTCATACCTCTCTGAATTTTTAAAGACTACATTTAATCACCCATAGAGGCAAAATTTTCCCTAAAAATATTATTTTTTGAACTATTTCACCCTTAACATAGGATCTGCTTCCTCTTAGTTTAAAGCTTTTGACATATTTTTTTCAGTATTCTGTATCTACACCTACTTTCCATTCAGATAAGTTCACTTGAGCATGTATATTTAGTTTCCCAGCCTATAATAGAAATAGTAATCATCTATTCCTCCTAATTTGCTTATTGGAAAAAATTCTCTCCGTAGTACATTAAATAGATGGCATGCACTGAAGTCCCGTACTGACCCCTAAAGCAGCAAAGGGACACACAATGGTAAACTAAAACATGTCCACCTCAGTCACAAACTCCAGGAGTTCAAACTGCCATCATACTAGTTGCTCCTGATTCCAGTTTTAAATGTCACTGCTGGTCAAGGTTAACAAGCTCGTGTTTTTTTTTCCTAATTATTTCCTAAGCCATTCAAGGTTTGCAACTGAACACTCCCACTCATAGTAAGTAAAAGAAATAAATAAGTAGATAATGCCTAAATGAGGACAAAGCCAGGCTGAAAAGAAATGATTATAAATGTTATATTCCTGTGGCCATCCCAATTCCCACTTCGGAAACGTTTTTATAAAGCAATAAGCTAAGTTATGACACCATTTCTGAAATTCAATTACCTAGTTAACAAATATTTGTTGTGTCAGATACTTTTTTCAAGGCATGCAGTGGACAAGACATGCAAGAACTTGGCTCCATGATGCTCATGTTCCAGAGAGACGGATGAATCAAGTAGTTAGAAAAATAAAGAAGAAAACAAATATCTTTATTACACAAAATATTTTAAGTTAGTAATATGTGTTATTAAGAAAAAAAAATATTGCGACATACTGAGGGGTTGTGTTTTAGATTTGGTTTCAGGAAAACTTTCTCTAAGGAAGATATTAGAGATTATGTCTTAATTATACAAAGTACTTGTTCATATGACCAGCTGGAAGCAGAATTTTCCAAGCAAAGAGAATAAAACATAAGAAAAAAGTGATGGAATATTTATATTTTACTAAAATGTGAACTGCGGAGGTTCAATGATATTTTGGTTTTTGAAATGTCCTGAAAATATATTGATGTGATTTAAGGTATATCATTTAAGTGAGGAATGAAAAAAAAAAAAGTTGTAATGACTTCAAAAAAAGTTGGAGAGTCATCAGTGAACCTAATATCCTTAGCTGATCTCATTGTCATGTAATGTGGAATTAGAGTGTTTAACTAAACCATCATTTACTACCTACTTCTCAGGAGGATGCTCAATGATCTCAGCCAAACAAACTCTGCAAAAAATACTTTTATAAATGATTTAAAAAATATTTTTACTGTTCTCAGCCTACACATACTTTTTATCTTTCAATCCTTATACAAGCACACACACCCATGCATACGCATGTATAGCCAAAAACTATGTTTCACTAAACAATATGTATTGTATTTCTGTGTGATAAACTCAAATATTTTCTATCATTTCATTTTTTAAAAGCTGATCACAACCTACTAAATTGATATCATAACCAACCAATAGGTCTCAGTTTAAAGATGGAAAACTTTTTTCTAAGTCATTTAGCAATCTGCACATTTTATCTATATTTTTTTAAAAATCAAGGCAACTTCCTATAGGCTAATTAAGGTTACTTATTTCTTTCAGGAAAAAAATCATTACAGTTCTTAAATATTTTGACAAATGCTAAGTTGAGAAAATTTTAAAAAAAGAAAAAATGGAATTAAAGTTTTCCTGCCTTGGCAGCATGGTATTTTTTTTCTTTTCTTTTTCTTTCTTTTTTTTTTTTTTTTTTTTTTTTTTTTTTTTTTTTTTTTTTTTTTTTTTTTTTTTTTTTTTTTTTTTTTTTTTTTTGCTAGGAAGGGAAGGCTAATACTTAATGGGGTAATAGAATGAATTCCTTACTTATGAGGAAGACTATTTTTTCCCTAAATTATCCCCTAGGATATAGAAAGGAAGCATTTAAGAATTTGGCAGTAGAAAACTCTAAAGAGAATTACAGTAAGAGCAAAATGGTGTCAGTTTAAAAACTTTATAACAATGACTTTCCTATTTGCAAAACAAACTTAACAGTACTTACTGTTTTACTTAAATTTCTCTCTAAAATTTTGACCACCTAGAATATGTGTGTCACATAATAGACTATTCCAAAACTAAGTCTCACAAACAAACTTGTCCACAAGATATATATTTATACAAATATCTGATGTTTTGAAATTTATCCATAATCCACGATAAAGTAAATTCACACTTGTGGCCTTCATGGTTCCTTCTTTCTCAGTTCTGACCTCCTAGGATCTTATTTCTCATATTTGCTATGCTGAGATAACTTTTTAAAAGCTGTTACCCATGTGTCATAAAAATAATATTGTGCAGATGTGTAACCCAGGAAGTCTAATGGGTTCTACAGATTTACATAGGAAAGAAGCACCCACTTCATCCACCACAGGCAAACTTGGAGACTTGCAAGTCATCTGCTGCAAACTTCCAGTAGGTGGGCCGTGCTGTCTGACTCCTGCACTTCTGCTTGCTCCTTTATTATTATTATTTTTTTAACTCTGGGTCACTCTGGGTCAAGCCACCAACCCTTGTTCTAAATATTTACAGACTCTACTGCAGACTCAGAAGGTATGTGGCACGGTCCCATCATGATCCCACAAACTCTCCCCATCTAATGACTCTGTCCACTGGACCAGTGCATCCGAACTTCCGAGCTGCTTCCGGCGGCATTCCACAGGCTCCCACTCTCGTCTCATGCCACATCCGGGCCTCCTGCATATAGATACTCCCACTACAGGGCTCATCTTGACATTTCCGAAGATTAGGCCTCTTCCCTCCGAGAAATTCTCAAACACAGCATTACAAATGTCCATGAATTGAAAGCACCTTGTGTAGATTTGAGAAGCTGTTCCATAGACGTCGCTTCACTTTTCTCCAAGGCAACCTTTTAAGCTCTGGTTGAACTACAAGCTGCAAGCACTCCCCTACTTAGAGGGAGTGACTGTCAAGTTCACAAAGTTTGTTTTGGTTTAAAATAAGAGGTGTCCAAATATTTTCATGGAGGACGACTTGATTGGAAATCCACATATATAGGTTTTTTGTTTCATTTTGTTTGTTTCATATCGGAGTATGATTTACATAGAATAAATCACAACCGTTTTTGAATACATGGTGGCATGTGTTTTGACACAATTGCACACCTGTGTAATCACCAACATCATCAAGATCAGAACATTTACATCACCTAGAAAGTGTCCGCATGTCACTGTGCATCCTTCATCCCAGGTCTGGCAAACAGGGATCTGCTCTCTGAATCTCTTGATTAGTTTTGCCACATTCTAGAAAGTCATATCGATGAAACTATGCCATACCCACTGTCTCATGGCTGGCCCCTTTCATTCAACACACTTTTCTTGAGAGTCTCCATTGCTGTTGCATTTATCAGCAGTTTATTCCTTTTCATTGACCTGTAGTATGCCCTTATCCAGATATATACCAGAATTTGTTTACTGTTCACCTGTTATGGGCATTTTGGGTTGGGGAATATATAAGCTTTGTAGCTTTTCTAAAATGTAATTTCCTAAATAAAAAAAGTTGTTCAAACCCAAATATTATAGAAAACATAAATTCCACAGCAATCTGAGTAACTTTTGAAAAACATTATAAGGTTATTTTTTATTGTTTCACATTAAATAATTTAGAAGAGAAAAGAGCACTTATTTATAATCAACAAATTCTCTGAAATTTCTTCTCAAATTCTAACTTTATTTCCAGCAAACATTTCTGCAGTTTTTTTTTTTTAATGAGAGGTTCTATCTAGCTCAGCACTGTTCATGAAAATGAGTGCCATCTCACATTCCCATGAACCCAATGTGTCTTAAAACTGAATTTTGACTCGTCCCTGAACAATCTACAGTGCCCTTGTGTTTCCCTCACAGATTACAACTCAGCATATTTAATGTTTTGTTACACAAACAACAAAATATAAAGCCCTTGATCAGAGGAAGCAGCTAAGTAAATAGAAGTTAGTGTCCAAGAACTTGTCATCTGACATATTAAAATAAACCAAATGCCCATCCTCTGGTTCATCTTAATTGAAGAATCCCATGAACTGGCAATGGAAAGAAAAGAAAAAGAAAAGAGAAAAAAAGAAAGTCGAAAGCTTTAAAAATTTTTCTGTCATCTCTTGCATTTAACCTGACTCGCAAACTTCTCAACACAAAGATAGAAACTTGCTGACTAAAGTGGTAAAAATACACATTTCTACATTGTTTTACTACAGGAACATATTGGCAGAAATGAGCCCAGCTCTTTCATATTTAGACCTAAAATGTTGCATTTTGCTGGCAAATAGTTAGATCTTACCAGAAGAAAAAATTAATAAAGTAGATACAGTGTGTTTCATATGTTGGATGCTCCTGATTCCAAGGATAGAATTAAATCAGGAGAGAATGAAGAAGTGGTTGGACGTACAATTTCAAAAAGAATCGGGGTGTAGGCAGGGGCAGAGACAACAAAGCCTCCCCAAGTAGGAGGAACTGGCTTCCATCTCTTTTTACACCGCCAACATTTTCAAAACAGACCTGCCACCTGCACCCTCTCACACTCATTTTGAACTCTCTCCTCCAACCACAATCCAAATCTGGTTTTAGTAAAATCATGAATAAAGCATTTCAATTTTAAAAGCCCTTCAAAGAAAAGGAAAGAAGGGAGTATTGAGGACTTCAAGGGCCAGGTACAGGCTTCCATTTGCCGTGGTCTTTTACTGTGCTCATTCTGCAGGCAAACCATCCATTCTCCTTTCCAGCTTCAGCTTAACACACACATTTGATAAAAGCGCCTTACATTTTTTCATCCCAGTTTTTCCTACGCTGTGAACAGAAGGGGTGACAATAAAGCCTGGGATTCATGACTAGATTACTCTTTTTAGTGGAGCTAACGGTCAGCAGCTCCAGGCAAAGTCATGTTCACTGCTTCTGATCTGTTGCATTTATAAGTATGGAGTCAAGGGGCTTTCATCATAAAGCACCTTGCCAAACGCCATGGCTGTGCCTTAATCTCCTCATTTAGTAATACTGTCTAGAAAGAAAGAAAATTTGGCTAAAATTGTTATTTTTGGTGAACCCATGCTGGTTTCTAATCATTTCTTTTTCTAGATGTGTGAAATAACTCTTGTTACTTGAGGTCATTTTATGAGAAAATCTGATATTTGAAATTCTTCCTAAAACTGTCCTTTATGTCAGGTGTCAGTCATAAAAACACCTCCTTAATGAAAAATTTCATATATATTTTTTTAATTTTTAAAATTTATTTATTTATTTATTTACTTACTTACTTACTTACTTATTTGCTGTGTCCATTCGCCTTTCCCTCGTTACAATGGAAGGTGTATAGTGCTTACCGGAAAAGCCAACTTTTTCGTCCTGACTCTGGACCCTATCATGGAAGCCAGAATGTCTGAAACAGAACGAGAAGAGAGTGGTGAGAAATTGAGCCAGAGAGACAGATAAAGGCCAAATACCCATGCAGATGTCTTTAGTGTCCTATATGGACTTCTGATGGATTTAAGCAAAGTGATGACGAAGTCTGATATTGCTTGAAAATTTTGAGAGTTTGAGAAAAGCAAATTTACTTCATTTGGGGATGGCATCTCCCTATTTACGTAACTTGCTCTTTCGAGATTGCCTGGCCGGAAGAGGTAACAGGATGACCATGGAACCCAGAAGACTTACAACAAGCCTTACCAAGACTTGTGCCTGAAGTTCAGTCAAGGGTAGTTTTCAAATTCACATTTCTCTTTATTTCAAAGGTGCTTTGTGTTCTATATGATATTTAATATGTGCATGGCTTCCACACACAAAGAAACAAACAGGAAACAAATTTAGATTAGAGAAACTGTACCCAGGCACATCCTCCAAATGCAGATGTCTTTTTCATCTGACCCCAAGAGAGAATCATAATAATGTTATCGTTTGATTCCCATTTGAGGCACTTTGCATTTTTATATATGCTAAAGAATTCAGCAAGTCATCCAACTGGCATAAGTGATAGGAAAACTTCCTTTGCAGCACAGGTGCACAAGCAAACAAATTCTTTCTGTGCTTGAAAAATGATCCTTTGATACAGCAAGCTCTCAGCAGTGTGTTGAACTGGCAAGAGGAGGTAGAAGAAAGCACATCTGTCAGGTAGAGGGAACAGATGGTGGTCATCTCCTCTCTCTTTCCAGCAGAGGCAGAAATGGATGTCACCCCAAACTGTTTTTTCCCAGCCAAACTGTAAATGTTGACTTATTAAGAACAAAGTGAAGTCATTCTGTGGGGTGCTCTGTTTGTTTGTTTGTTGTGTTTTGTTTTTTTAAAGGAAGGAAGGAAGGAAAGAAAGAAGGAAAGAAAGAATTAGTGGAGTAGTAAGCTGTGTCATTGGGGTTAGAACCATGTAACCAGGAAGTTAGTTCTGGGTGCCCTGGAGTGATTACCTCATGTCACCTCAGGCCATGCAGGGGGCAGTGGCTTATAAATAACTTTTGAAAGCAAAACAGTGCCAGGAATGTATCAGAGTAGTGTTAAGTGAATAGTTAAACCTAATGCAAATGGTCAAACTGGTCTCCAAATTTATCACTAGAACCAGGATGGAAATCCTCCAATAAGGAAAGAACTCTCTCTGTGACCAGCCCCACACATGGATAAGCTTTGTTCTACCACTGAGTCACAAAAGCTAAGATTACATATTTAGAAATTAAATCATTACCTAACTCCCAGAGCCCACATTTTTCATATGTTGTCAAAACCTGAAGCATAACTGAATTATATCAAAGAAGGTCAGTAAAACAATTCTCTTTAAATAGAATAGATTATTTGGCATCTAAGCCCTCTCAACCTGCTCTTCTTTAGAGCATATCTGTTTCTTAAACCATGAACCTTATAAAAGATTTTGTAGTTGACAATCATTTTCATACCAACAGGTCATCCTTTTCAACACTGTTTTCTTCAGCCAAATATCAGAGCCACAAAACTGTAACTGGATGCGAGGTAGCTACTCGGCCTTTCTTTTAAAATATTGATATTACACAGCATATGCCAAGCACACAAGCCCACACTCTCTCCAGCTTGTATGTTTCGTAGACACTCTTCACCCCACATTCCTGTGCACTTCTTCAGTGGGGTCACTCAAAGGACTGACCCCATGCGCACCCACAACCTCCATCCAGCCAATTCTTTCATGCTAAGGCATCTTTAGGGTTTGGTGGTGATGAGTGGAAGTTATCCTAAGCTTTGATCAACATTTTTTTTTAATCCCTCAACTAAGAGTCCCACTGATTCAAATCCGGCACGTGTTAGCCTCTGCCTCAGTCTCAAAAGCAAATTACACTATCTGCTCTTACAACAAAACAAGATTAAAGTTTATGTTGACAATAGCTAACATGCCATCATTTTCAAAGCCTCTTCATTGCTTATATTTGTATCTAAACTTTTGTTCCAGAAGCGTAAAAATGCCTGCCAAGCCCAGTTTAATGCACCCCCATGACACTCCATAAATACTGCTTATGCATTTTAGTTATATTTATTGATAGAAATCTTATTTTTCTGTTTTTTGCCCTCTCACTTAAAGAGAAAGAAAATGTTTTAAAGTAGAGTTTTGGCTGAGCAGTATTCTCAGGTATAAATAGAAATTGTTTCTTTTACATGCATTGTACATTAAAGTAAATTCTGTTGCATTTGAAAACCTGTCAGCTTTATTTTGTACCAGTATTCAGAATTTTCTTCTTTTTGACCACTGTTCTATAAAGTTCTTCTGGAAAGATAACGTGCATGATTGCAGACTTGCCTTGTTAAAATCATGGCTTTTTATGCAGTCATGTTCACACCTATGAATTATGCATGAAAGAGGATCTCATTACATTTCATTTTCTTTACTGTAGCATCCTCACTCCTGGTTGGACTCTGCTCCCATCAGCCGGGCACTCCGCACCCTGCAGAACCCCTCATCTTGATGCCTTCATAGCATTTCAGACAAAATGGGCGTGTTCAACTTGTCACCTCATGCCTGGTATAAATTATTCACTGAAGCTTTGCAAAGATTTGTGAGATGGCCAGACTAGAAACTCAGGGAAATGTCACAGGCTGTGTATGGGGATGTGACTGACACAGACACGGGCTCCTTCTCCAGCAATTGTCCAAGGCAGAGGGGGAAAATGGGCTGGACACTCCAATTCAGCCCCATCTTAAAGCTTAAAAATCCCTCACGTTCCTTCATCAAATAGAAATTAATTATAAATGTTTACCCCTTAGATGGGTATGTTTCAGTGTTTTAGTATTTTTCTCAGAACTAAAGGTCAAGAAACAAAGTCTTGTGCTTTTTTTTTTTTCTTTTGAAATGAAGCCATTGGTCTTCCATACCTGACAAGATGAATTAAATGTGGAGAAAAGATCACAGAATTTAATCAGCACAGTCATTCAGTGTATGTGGCCAGTAACAATCATTCAAAGAAGCATATGGAAAACTAGTTTACTATGGTGTGTGTGTGTGTGTGTGTGTGAGAGAGAGAGAGAATGTGTGTATTATGATGATTCTTAACTAAGCCTATGTCGTTGATTCTAAACATCTCCTTATAAGAAAATCCAGTTAGAAATAAGATTAGTTTTGTCTGTCAAATTATGCTACTCACTAAAATAGAGTCACACTATAAAAAGAGGTCACATGACAGAAGCAAAAGAACCTCCAATGAATCTAAGTGATGAACAAATTAACTTCTGATTTGCCCTGTCCAATTATTTTCTTAGAATCAGTGGGAATTATGCAGGTAATAGAGAGCAACTTTCTAGGGTCTAGAAAAATAAAAAAAAAAAAAAAACACTTTAAAGTTTATTTCTAGACAAAGCCTTGCTCAACTTATTTTAGTTACTTGTGAGAATGTGGTCGCCATGACAAAAGACTTTCATATAACAACTGTTATATATTCTTTTCGACAAAGAATTGAAACCTTCTTAAAATGAAACCCAAGGAAATGACTCATAAGCTAGTAGCTCCAAGAGCAATGGCCGTGAGGCTTATGGTTCTGACAATCCATTTTTGAAATATAGCCTCTACACGTGGAGTTTTCTGATATCTGAGTTTATTATAAAAGTTATATATTCTGTAAAGCAGATCATTTGTTCATCCATTTCTATTTTCTTCTTAACCATTATATATGTAATATATTTTTTAAGTACATATTTATTTAACAAATACGTATACAATTTCGATAGCTTTTGTGTGTACAGCACTCACACACATATACAGCTTGTAAACTTGATGCTCAAATGTGTTGCTGAGATAGTGATGTGACTTAGGAAGAATGTAAGTAATATATCGAAAAGCTGTGGCCCAATTACCATTATTGGTTGTTAAGCTCCAGGAAGTCTTGGGTTTTTTGTGTGTGTTTCTCTTTTTCCCCTCCTGACTTTAAGGAATCTTCATGGCAATCACTTAAGAGTAATATGAAACAGTGCTTTTACATCTTCAAAGTAGTATTTGCTTAAACACCTACGTGCTTTTGTGACAAATAATGCATTTCTTCCCACCTTTACTGCTATTTCTTCCTATGATGGCCACCAGTCACAACTTCACTATTGATTGAATGGCTCTGAATCTATTTTTCTGGCGAGTACAAAATACAAAATATGTAATTGGCATTTGCAGTAGATTCCACTTTTTTTTGAAAGCTATCATTTGGCATAATGATTGGCATTAAAAGAATGCTATTTAGCTCTTGGCTGAAAGAGAGGATGACCTATTATTTTAGGTGGTTCTATAACCCATTGGAAATACACAGAAGATATGAATATAGTTCAATATCAATGCAGGTGAGGGAGGGCTATACAAATGGCCTATTTCTTTTTTCTAGCAATAACTACACATTAAGCTCATGATAGAGGGTTTGTTAACCCAGTTTGATTTCCAGGAAACTTATTCAATAAAATGACATGAATAGCCAGGGCAAAAGATATAATTATTGGTATGTAGCCATTTGATTGAGCACTGGCACCAGAGTATTTAATATTAAATATTTTCAACTGTAGTCTAGGTTTATATTTCTTCCAGTTTCTTTGCTCTCTTGCCCATGTTGAGTGTTATTTAAAAATTCAGGATCATTTAGTGGTAATAAAATCTTATCTAAAGATTGATGTCATATTTGCTTGTTGGCGTTATCTCAGTGTAAACAGTTGGTTTACATTTTTCCAGCACCCACATGAGAAATGCTGTTTCGTCTGGGGTAGAAGGACAGCGAAGTGTATGAAGCACATAAGATTCACAGCTCTGTGTGGTATTGACCTACACGTTCCATTTCACACCAATCTTCTCCTGCTTTGTGAGGTACAATAAACATGAAGGAAAGTTTGGGGAGAGATGGGCATTTTTCACTCTTTCACTTTCATGTATTCAGGCCCTGACAGAAAACCTCCAGAATGTATTTAGCTAGAAAAAAATAGCTGGAAAATATTTGATTGTGTTGTTACAAACTCATAGTTTTATATTATTACAGCAACTTGGAGAAGTAGAAAAAGAATAGGCATTTCACATATACCTATCTTGACCACAACGGGGTATGTAACTTGGTCCACAGCCATTTCATCACTGAAAAGAAAATCTCCTCAAATTATTTCAGGGATATTTCTTTCAGATTTATATTGGAAAGAGTTTACAAATTAAAATAATTTTTTTTCCTTTACATTGTAGTCTTTAATAGCTTTCACCTACCCAAAATATCCTATTTCTACTTCTGTTTCAATAATATGTATGTTTAAAAATTTGAGCTACAAGAAAGAAACAAATCACAAAGAACATCCTACCTAATATTTCGTAGCCTAGAAGTAGAATTGATTAATTAAAGAACTGATTTATCAATTACCTGGCAAAGTGAAATAGTAAGGCCAAGGAAAAGTGTACATTGCATACACCCTGTGCCCCGATTGGGTAAAATATGAGGTTCCCTTCCTCTTATCTTTATCAATTCTAAAATACCTCTCTCACTTATCCCTCTTTTCTAATCACATTGACACGTGAACTGTTTTGTCCCAGCCGAGTGAGTTATTTGCAATGGCAATATTAATATATTTGAGTAGAACTGAATCAAGTTGCTTTCACAAAAAGATATAGTTCTTGGGTCAGAGTACATATTATTTCAAGAAAGTTCTACATACATTTGACATACAAAAAGCCTGCCTAGATTCAATTAAGGCTAATGTGATTTGGAAATCATAAAAGAGGTAACAGTATGGATTTATCTACGTTGTAGATACACAGGAGATAGGAAATAAGCTTTCTATTAGTCAAAAATTTTAAATATTTAAAAAATTGACTTAAACTATAATTATCAATAAGTATAGATTATTTGACAGCTATACAACTGAAACCTAGAGGAAACATTTAAAGATTTAGAAGTCGTGAAAGTGTCTAATATAGAAAGAATAAAATTTAAAATAAGGAGAGTTGCTATTTGCTAGTTCTAGTGATTACAAAAGACCAAGTCAAATAAAATCACCTTTAGTTACTGCAAGAGAGAATTTCTATTGAATGTCAGAATATATTTCTTCCTCTCTGAACTGTCATGTATTACTTGAATCAATCATTAGAGAATAAATCGAATATCACTTTATGACTTTGCTATTGCTTTATTAAAAGGTTATTTTGCATCTTGTGGTTTTAGTTTATCTTTTGATTGTGAGCTTGAGACCAAACGTTAATTATTTTATTCCTCATAAGATGCAGCTCAATTTCATTTTCAAATCAGCCTCCAAGGAAATATACTTTAAAAAAAATTGATTGATTTGATCTTCACAGCCAGTGTCTTGAAAAATTAAAGGACAGTTTGGAATGATCGAAGACATCATGCTCAGAATCAGAGAAATAATCCACACAATCTCTCTGATGCCCCAAGTGTTGTTTATAATTATATAAGGTATGATAACCAGTCTGTTATAACCTCTAAAAGAATAAAAATTGAGGGTTAAAAGTGTAATGAAATGCAAATGAAACTGTCCTAGAAACAGAACTGCTCATTTTATTTGTTTCTTACAGAATCTAGGACATAGGGAGTGTTCATATTAAGTACTATCAACTGTATTCTTGTTTTAAAATAATGATGAAAATAATTCATGGTTGAAATGCCACTGCTAGTTCAATATGAATGCTATCAGATACTTTGGAAACCAAATGTGGTTTCATCAATTCTATATTAAAAAGAGTTCTAAATATCTTACATTCCCATTTGGCTGTATTTCCTAGGTCTGTCAGTACGATGAGTAGAATTTAAGCCTATACTTAACTTCACATACTTGCCGCATATCCAATTTAAAATCAAATATGATTAAGGTTCAAGTTTTACTCTGCACACTCTTATCTAAGAGAAATCTCGCTCTCTTTTTTTTCCCCAGAGATTTCTCCCTTTTAATGAGAAAAAAGTACAAGATATTAAAAACTTAGGACTTCTAAATTCCTTGTGACATTTACGCCATTTCAGGTAGACACTATTTTAAATAGCTTTTTAAACAATGCTTATTTTGGGTTGTACTTAATTAAATAAAAGATAGAATAGGGCAGTCTAAATATCACTGGACTTGAGAAACTCTAATTTTGCTCTATCCACTCATTCTCTTTGAGGTGTTGCACAAGTCACCTATCCTACCAGAACTGTGATTTTTTTTTTCAGCTATAAGTGAAACTGCTATATAGAACATTTCTTATGTCCTTGCCAGTGTTAAACTTGTGTAAGTTCCACAATTACTTTGAACCTTAGTTTCCTCATTTAAATAATGTTATTGATCGTGATGTCTTTCCTTTCTTTAGGTTTGTTTTGAGAATCGAAATTTCTAGTTAAAATAGCATGTTAATTGCCTCAGTATCCCTCACTTAATTCTAACGTAAAGATGATCATTTATTTTTTTCAAGGTGAAGGCGTTGCTTTAAAATCAAAACTCTGCAAACTGAGCGATGTACCACACATGGAGGCAGATGTTGCTGTTTCGACTTCTGTCTTTGAAGGCATGGCTACCTTCTAAAGAAGGCTGATTCCTAGTCAATGACTATTGAACAACTCACTTTCTTGTAGAAATATTCATAAGCATGTCAAAACACTTCTTAAATAAATTACCTTGAGATATGTTTACCTAATTAGACTTGCAAATATGTAAAAGTTGGTCACTTGCTCTACTGCGCAAGCTGAAATCTGTATTTTAACACTTTCTTCAATTTGATTCAAACCACAAAATAAACTCATGAGAAAAAAAGAAAGCCATGTTTCTATTTTAAAGTACACCCATCTATGGAGCTTTAAAGAATCTGACATTCTATATGTTAATTTGACATAAGTTAAGTTTCCCAAAATTGGCAAGATTGTCTCTGAATACTCAGAATGAAGCTGTTAGTGCACAAACAGGAAAGGGAGCTAATGGGATGCTTAGTTTATTGTAATTAAAAGAATGCAGGTTAAAATTGAGTTTATGATGAAACCAGAAAAATCTCAGACATAATTTTATCATGGAATGTAAATGACTACAGTAAGTAAGAAAGAAATTTTACTACAAGTACTGCTTAAGACAAATAAACAGGATTGTAACATTCTCTAAAGAATTTGATTAACTGAATACATTAAATATTTTCAGAAACATGTCTGACACCTGCTGTTTAGTACAGTGGCATGGCTTAAACTTTTTACTTTTTTTCAGTAAGCTAAAATGCATAATATCTAATTAAAATTAAAGCACTTAAAATAGTCAATGAGGCTGTTTAAAGATTTTATAATGTATAAAATTTGTTGTTATTTTTATCAGCTTAAAAATAAATAATCAAATGTTGCTGGAATGCTACATAGCCTTAACAATATCTCATTATTTTCAAAAGGTATCCTATTGTTTACAATTTAATTTTTTTCTTTCTTTTTTTTTTTTTTACAGATTGCAAGGACCTTGTCAGTTTACAATCCCTTAATTTTTATTTTATTTATTTTTTACAACTACAGCACCTGGTCTTCCTAGGTGGTCTCCCATCCAAGTACCAAGCCTGACTCTGCTTAGCTTCTATGATCAGACAGGATTGGGCTTGTTCAGGGTGGCATGGCCATAGACTATGTTGTTTACAAAATAAATCTGACTACTATATTCACAAATTGAATTCCTGAAGAGACATTTTCATTAAACTAATCTATAGTTTAGACCTTTTTCTCTCAGAATAAATAAAATGGGAATCAACAAGTTTAATAATACTTATATATACAAATGAATACATATGATATTAAAATTTCATAGATCAAGAATTGTAACACAATAGTAAAAAATAAATAAATAAATAAAAGCCAGAGTCAAAAAGAGAAATCTAAAAGAATTCCAATATTTTGTTAAGAAATCAAACTTTGGTCTACCATTTGACTAAGCATGTACTTTTGCATAAGCAGAGACTGATTATAATCTAAAACCTTAATTTTCTCCAAATATGTCATTCACCTACTCTTAATGCTGAATGGACACTATGATTATCTTTTCCTCCTCACAATCTGTCCTCCATTTGGCTTCTGTGGCAATGCAAGACAGGGGTGAGGCTTGAGTGAGGCAGGGTGGAGGGAATTAGGAGGCTAAGAAGTGATGGCGGTGAACAACCACAGTGAACTAAGAGCCATCGAAGGGACTCTGACCTTTACCCACAGTAAGATGGGGAGGTAAAGTCGGGTTTTGAACCAAGAGTGACAAAACCTGACTCATCCTCATCTTATAAAAGGATCGTTTTTGGTATTTACATAGGAGACTGGGCAACAACTCTGTAAACTTGGCGGATGAGGCTTTAACAGGTTACTGCAATAATCTAATCTACATGTCCCAGAGACTCAGCCCAAATTGATGGGAAGAAAGGAAGCAGAAAACTGGTTGGATTGTGGCTGAAATTTAAAATTAGAACTGGTAAGACTTCCTGACGCATTGGATGCCAGATAGGAGGGAAATAGACACCAGGCTCTCTGGACTGTGTCACTGGTAGAACAGATTTGCCATCAAACCGAATTAGTAAAACTCTGGAAAAACAGATTCAAGGATGACTATCATTAGTTATCTTAATTTAAAATGTCTATTAAGCATCCACATTGAGTAATAATAAGACTCTCTGAATACATGACTCCAGATTATAGAAGAGGAGCCTGGACTATAGCCATAAATTAGTAAGTCACGAACACATATCTGCTATTAAAAATCATGAGACTGGATGAGTTCATCAGGTGATGAGTGTAAGTAAAGAAGTAAAGAAGAACAGAAAAGGAGGCTTGGAACAATCCATTATTAGTGATTACAGAAAAAGGAAAAACCAGCAAAGGCTAAGAAATAATGAGAGAGAAAAATAAAAGAGAATATGTGATCTTAGAGGCCAATTAAATGTGGCTAAGGATCCATTGTCATGTCGCTGAAAGATTAAGTAAGAAAAGGATCATTAGATTGAGTTTACTATCAACATTTTGGGCAAATGGATAGAATGCAGTGAAACTATTCTGTATAATAGAGTACTAATAGATGTATGTCGTATATATTTGTCAAACTCATAGAAAGTAGGGCACAAAGAGTGAACACTAACATAAAATGTGAACGTCAGTTACTAATATTCTATCAGTATTGGTTCATCAGTTCAAGGAAATATATTCCATTAATGCAAAATGTCAGCAATAAGAGAAATGAGGAGGAGGCCATATATTTGAACTATACTTTCTGCTTAATTTTTCTATAAACCTGACACAAAAAGTGTTTGTGTGTGCTCATATGTATGTATGGATGAATAGATTTTAATTCAAGTACATTTGTTACACATAAAAATTAAATAATATTTTATTATTATTAGCATTATTAACATTGCACATTATAATCCCTCTGTAATTATAGGAAATGGGTGATATTGATCAACAAATAGCACAAACTCCCAGTAATAAGGTGAATAAGCTCTGGGGATCTATCATGGTGATTATAGTTAGCAGTATTATATACTTGAAAGTTGCTAAGAGTAGATCTTAAATGTTCTACAAAAAAATAAATAAATAAAAAGAGTAATTATGTGAGGTGGTGGAGAGATTAACCTTATTGTCGTAATCATTTCACAATACATATGAGCATCAGATCTTCACGTTTTCACCTTAAACACTGCTATTATATGCTGTTGAGTCAGCTCTTACTCCTGGTGACCCTATGACATGAGTGACATTCACAATGCCCTGTAATCAGAGCCCAGCTCAGCTCCTGTGCACTCGTTTCTGTGGCTTCTTTAATAGAGTCACTCCATGTCAAAAGTGTTCTTCCTCTTTTCGTGCTGCCTCCTTTTTTTCTACCAGCATTACTATGTTTTCCAAAGAAGCCTGACTTTTCACGATGTGCCCGAAGTCGGGCAGCTTCAGTTTTGTCATTTTTGCCACCAGCGTTATTTGTTTTAGGACGCACTTGCTCATCTTCTTGGTGGTCCAGGGTGTCCGCAGAGCTCTCCTCTAATACTATATTTCAGGTGAATCAACTGTTTTCCTATCAGCCCTCTTCACTGTCCAATGTCCCATGCATTGGAATTAAAAATATATAGGTGTAAGCTGATCCTAACCTAACAACACATCTTTGCTCTTTCCTAATTCTTCTATCTCTGCCCTTCAGAGTCTCAGCTTTCCCATGATTTCTTGGCTGCAGTCTCCATTTGGATCAATAACTGAATCAGGGTGAGCCAGGTAAACAAGGTAGTCATAAATTTACACAACGTTATATGTCAATCACATCTCAATAAAGTGGAAATTTTAAAAATAAGACAAAATTTCAGCTAGTTTGAGAAATGTAATCTGATAATAAATATTTGCTGATAAAATTGTTGTATGATGTGGTCACTTCTGCCATCCAACAAATATATTTTTCACTAGTTTTGGTTACAGTTCTGGTATTAAACACATCTACTTTCTCTGTGTAGTGACAAGATGACACAATTCACGTATCAGGTGGCCTTAAAATGCATCTCAGTATTTATGTTCTTTACAAATGGCCGTGCATAATTATCTTAAATGCTTAATTTTTAATGAACCATAATTTCAATACTTAATGTAAAAGAAACACATTATGTGCTGCAGAGGTGAAAGGGTCAAAAGGTTCAGATCTTCCGTTTGTGCCATGAAGCTCCACGTGACCCTTTTTATGCAAGTGGCAATCCCAGGATGTCAATGATGCTGAAAAAAGCCACAGAACTCTGCATTCAGTATAATTACTGAGGATAAATAACCTTTAACTGGACATATCTGAAAAATGATTCATTGACTTTTCTAGCTTTGAATTCTCTACATAGAATGCAAATAGTATGATATCGATAACTGGATATGAGGATAGATATAAAAACACATTATAACATTGGAGTGTTAAAAAAATGTGTGTGCATGTGTGTGTGTGTGTGTGTGTGTGTGTGTGAGAGAGAGAGAGAGAGAGAGAGAGAGAGAGAGAGGAAGAGAGGCATGAAATGGCCCAAAAGTGTCTGTTGAGTAAGGCAAACATGTGTGACAGTTGGCCTCAGATGATTCTGATTCACACCTCTCATCCAAACCACTTTCACTTTCAAAAGTGTTCCATTTTGGACATTAAGCTACATGGTCACTGAATAGTCTAATGTTGCTGCCTTATAGAAAGAAGGTGCTTAGGAATAGATATTTCTATCTTTTTTCCTGTGGCAGATATATATAGAATTGTTTACTGTGCATTAACTATTAGATATCAGATATTCATTTCATTATTTTCCAAAGCTACTCCACATCACCAATGCTAAACTTCACAGACAGCAGTAACTGAAGCCTTCACATCACTATATAAACAGTGTGAAGACAAAGGAAATGAACCAACAATGATTAGTCTATAAATGTTACCATCAGATTTTTACTCTGAGTCTTCACGGAAGAATTATAGCTTCACACACCCATGATGTAATTCTTATTATTTTGAAGAAAAAAAAATTGGTGAAAGTTTTAAAAGAGGAAGCTCAGACTAAATTATTCTTGTTCAGATTCTTTCCTAACAACTTCTACATTGTCCTTTGAAAGTATACCAAAACTCCATTTTGCCCATAATAAAACCAATTAAAAATAGTTGGAACATTTGTTTTAGATTCAAAGTTTAATTGAGATTTTTTTTTCTAACACATTCACCCAAAAGTAATCCAATAAAGGAACAGGTTCTCTTACTTATTTTCACTTTTTTTTTATTTGTTTACATATTAACTGAGAAAGTATACCTCAAAGCTAATTCTTTGGCCATTATTCTAACCTCTATGCTTTGTAGATATGATAAAGTTATTTGTCACATTAGGAAACTCTGTGATAAGTTTCCTTCCTTTCCTTTAAATTAGATTACATAGAATATACAGTGCGTTATATACAAGATGCATTATGGACGTGTGTGTGTTTTATTCTCATGTTCATGATAATTCCCTATGAGTCACGATGTAGGTAGCCACCTCTGAGGGCACAGTCATGCAGAAAATGTCTCTTTGTGGCAGAAGGGTGCTACTATGAACAAGGCCTTGGTATCATTATGAATGATGGTTAAATAAGTCATTGAATATTAATATATTCCATCAAACCAGAAGGAAAGGTCATTTCTAAAAAAATTAAGTGTTCTCTCAATGCCGTACGTTCCGCCTATGGTAGTTTAAAATTGACAGAGTCACCTTTGTAATTTCTAGGCATCTTCAGCTCGAAATTGTTGATGGCCAGCTCTCGGGTTCTCTCTGCCACGTAGTTAGCATGAGGGTTGTCCCAGGAAAGAAAAACAAACATTACAGAAAAGAAGTACAGTAAGTTAAAAAAGGGGACAGGGAGTAAGTAACTCATCTTACTTAGTAGTCTTATAATCTCCTTAGGAAGACAGTAGAGTTGTATACAAAAAGGAAAATGTAAGTAAAATAAAATTATATAGAATTACAAGTAATATAAAGTAAGGAAATACAATTTATGAAAAAAGTTTTTTCAAATGTATATAATACTAATAATAGCAAATGCATGTTTATTCTCTGTAAAGAATTTTCACATGCATTATTTTATTCATTATTGCTCACCCACTCTTCTTAAAAAGAAACTCTGAGTATCATAGACCAGATATTATTATATGGCCTTTCATGTTTATGGGTTATTTTAAAGATCAAAATAAAAGTAAGATTACACAGAAAATTATTTCCTAAGTAGCTATTAATCTTAGAGTCTACCAATGTTATCTTCATTTTAACGCTTTCTGAATTGTGTGCTTTATCCTTCTTTTTTTATTTTTACATTTGTAACATAAGAAGAATACTATGAATTTTAAATCCACCTCCTTTAGTGAGTGAAATAAAATAAATACAAATAGTATGGGACTATTTTCTCTATTTTACAGATATAGAAACTGAGAATTCAAAAGACTAAATGGCCATTATAAATAAGTCATTATAAGTTACCAGTTACATAGTAAGGATCTTTTTTCCCTTGAGACCACAGCACCTCCCAAAAAGGCCTTAATCAAGAGCATCAGTCATTTGGTCAGCAACTGTTTATTGAGCAGCTACTATGTGCTAGACATTGTGCCAGGCTCTGAGAGCCAGTGGTGAATAAGACAAAAAAGGTTCTTCTCTCACAAAATTCACGTTCTACTTAAGAAAATGCATTGTCTTGGTTCTCCAGAGAAATGGAGCCAAAAGGGTTTTTTGTTTTTTGCTTTTTGTTTTTTCATTTGAAATTAGCTTTGAATGAGAATCTCTTATATCCTAGTACATAACATATGGCTCTTAATAGAGTAAAATAGACATCAAGGGTTCAATGTTTGTACCAGTGCTAAACTCTCGCTGTAGCAAGACTGCCTTTCCTGGCTTTGAGACTGTAATACATTTTCACATACAATATGTTGTTTGCTATGCTTAATCATTCAGTGAAAGTATAAAATTTCCAAAGAAAAAAAATTGTAAAATATTTTCTATAAAATTGCAGCATGTTACTTCTCAGAACCATAAGCTATTATACAGACCAGAAAAAAGGCAAGCCTAGTAAACTTTTTAAATATCGCCTCAAAACTTACCAATTCACTTCTGTGGGTTTGGATATTCATGCACACACACACCCACCCTCCCCCCCCCAACACACACACACACAATGCAAAAAAACAAAGTAAGATGAGTAATGAGGTTTCAAAGTGTATGTCATGATGTTTCTAGTAATTGGGTAAACAAAAGCTAATCTGAAGAATGTGAGATTTCTTGACCATCTTTGAATAGCCTATATATCCTACTGACACATGCACACGAAGATAGAGATAGAAGATGGAGAGAGAGAAAGAGAGAGAAAGAGAGACAGAGACAGAGACAGAGATAGTACAGATAAATATAGTGGGGGAGGCACTATAAGGAATTGGCTTCGATGCCTATAGAACCTAAGAAGTCCAAGATCTGTAGTCAACAAGCTGGAGAGCCAGGAGAGCTGACAGCATTAGTTACAGTCAGATCCTGAGTCCACAGCAGAAAACTGTATCCTAACATGAAGATGGGCAGAGAGAAAGACTTCTTTTTTGTTTAGCCTTTTATTTTATTCAGAAGATTGGATGAGATGCATCATCATCGGGGATGGTAAGCTGATTTACTCAGTTTACCAGTTCAAATGCTAATCTCTTGCAGGGACAGCCTCCCAGAAGCAAAAATAAAGTTCAACTGAATACCTGAACAACTCATGGCCTAGTCAACTTGACAGACAACATTAACTATCGCAGTGAATTAGAAAGAAAATCAACAGAGAATGAGCGAGTGCATTAATTTCAAACAACAATAATTCTATTTTAAAAACTGTACCAATAATGTGATAGTGACTAGTTGTGTGACAGGCAGCAAACAGTCACTGAGGATGCAGTATTTGAATTTCTGCCCAAGAAACAAGAAAATCCTGGTATATTATAGAGTGGTGAGAGAGGGTTTTCATAGGATATAAGAACATATTTAAGGCCTGAAAGATGAGCAAGTATTTGAAGTATCAAAGGAAAAAGAAAGAAGCTTAAGAGTCTGGAGTCTGGTGACCAGAGTCACATCAGAAGAGGCCTGAGAGGCAAGTTGAGGTCTCATCAGTCAGAGATTTGCATGCTACAGTGGAGAATATTAATTTCATTTTAAGAGCTGTGAGAAGCCATTTATGGGGTTTTATGCTTGCAAAGATATAGAATGATTAAGTGGCAGGTCAGCCTTTTACAGGTTAGGACCTGTAGGAAAGGTTTTTGAAATATTAAGGTTATGGATAGATATAGATATACAGACTGACAGATAATATAAGATATATATTTACATATATACATTTGCATTTATATGGAGTACACACACACACACACACACACACACACACACACACATGCATGTAAATAAAAGAACAATTTTGATTAACTGTTTAACAGGTGGGAGGTAAAGCATCCATGGACATATCTGAGAAACAACCGATAATAGCTAATATACATTCTGATGAGAATAAATCAGCTAACACAAAACTTTTAGTTTTGAGAGCAGGGTCCACAAGTTGAGTCACTATACTTACCTCTCCAGCTGTGTTCAGCCTGTCTTCTAAGCACCTAAAGTTTATCAGTTTTATGAGTGTCAAATTATTTGCTTCTAATATACTGCCAAATTTCGGTCCAGCTCTGATGTTGCTGTAAACTTTTCCTTACAAATACGTGACAATAGATCATTGGAATTTAATAATATGCTACTGGTGTGTTGGCCTTAGCAGTTTTTAGTCATATCTGAATCCTAGCTTCTGTATAGCTTGGAACCCCAACTCTTCTGCAAAACTAGTTTTTCAAGTATTAATTTGAGGCTATTCAATGCACTGCTTGCTTAGAAATTTTATTCTCCAATATTTAGAGGGAGTTATGATATAAGTTAGAAATAAAGTAATACTAAAATTCAGTCAGCCTTGGTAGCTCTATATTACATCAATAATGGTAAATTAAGGTGAGACATAGAAAACCAAATATAAATATGTTAGTCAAATATATTAATGTCAAAAGTTTTATGGGCTTTTTCTGAACAGTTGAAGTTATGAGATCCTTTTTGACATAGTAAAACATTACACACACAAAATCCAGTGATTTTAGTTTTAGATTTAGATTTTAGATTTAGATTACCAAAGTAGACACTATTTTAAAAGATTTGAAGTAAATACAGGTTAAATTCCCATCTACACAGACACATACACACATCCCCAAGGTGGCAACATTGACAGTGCCAGTTACAAACCCTTCATCTCCTCACCATGTCATCTGCTTATTTTGTGACTGTGGACTCCAACGGTGTCGAAAAGTACAGCTGGCCCTTGAGAGTAGAGGGAGGAGAAAGACAAGGCGCCCAACCCCCCAGTGAGCACCCGGCCTCTCTCCTCCTGCTGCTCAGAATCCAGTGCCTTTCGGGTGGCCTGAGAATTCTAAGTAGAGAAAGTGACCAGAGACAACATTCCCGTGATGGGCAGGAGCAGCCATGGGACACATGAGTATCAAAGCAATGACAATGCGATGACCGTGGCACAGCCTGGTTGGCAGTTTTCCTTAGAGACACCGTGAATACCTGGGACCCACTGATGGGAGGCTGATTGCCATATGCACCTGGGCTGGGCAGACCAGGAGCCTCATAGGTAGCAGAACATATGCAGACACATGAAATACAGACATGGAATATTACCCACCAGTAAGAAAAGGTGAACTACTGCCCTTTGCGACAACATGGATGGACCTTGAGATTCTTATGTAAAGTGAAACATCAGAAAATGTTGAGAACCATATGATTTCACTCATGTGTGGAATATAAAACTGAAAGCAATAAACAAAGAAAACAAACGAGTAGAAGCTTATAGACACAGACAACGGTTTAGTGGTTACAAGAGGTAAAGGAGGAGAGAGCGAGCCAAAAAGAGTAAAGGGGGTTGAACACAGGGTGATAGAGGTTAGACTTTGGGTGGTGAGCACACAATGCCACATACTGATGAGGTGTTATAGAATTGTACACCTGAAACCTATATAATTTTGTTAACCAGTGTCACCTCAATAGATTTAATTAAAAATAAATTAATTAAATCCTTGCCTGATTTCACTTTCATGGATGAGATATGTCTGTCTATTCAGTCTTTTCCTATGAAAAGGGAGAAAAAACAGTATCCTCTCCAGACCGTGCTAGTGAGGATGGAGTAATAGTACCAACAGCACCTGACACTCAGAGAATTTCAGCATGATTTTCAGCAAGCCCACGCTCTCTTATTAGACACAAGGACTCTGCTGGGAGGAAGGAAACAGTGACAGAAAAAGAAAAGTGAACCCAGTCTCTACGCTGTATGAATTCTCATGAGGCAAGCAGCCTTGTAAAGCCGAGGACACTGCTGAGTCACATCTGTCACCCTAAGAGAGCGCTAAAGCCCACCCCTGGGAGGGCAGAGCTCCTGGTCTTGGTGGATTTCCCACTGAGATCACAGTTTCAGAGCCCTGGCCCCTATCTCCCTCCCGACCTTCCTCCTTCCTGATTGCCCACCTAGATTTTCTCAGACCTGGACAACACAAAAAGCTCAGAGCCATTTTCCTGTAATAGAGGGACTACAGTCTTCCAGGAATTAATGACCTTCATATCGACGCAGAGTTCACCCTCTTTCTTATGATCTATAGTCAGAAGTGGCCGTCTCTCAGGCCATGCTCAGCAGCCTGCAATAACTCAGTGATCTAGTCAGTTACAGCCACCTGTATGGAGCAAAGTCCTGGTCACTGTAGATTTGACATCCTACCTGCTCTGGAGAAACTCAAAGTCCACGTTAGCTCACTGACAAAGGCTCCCTCTGCAGTGCTGCCAGACATAGCCCAGTGCAACGTTTAAGGTTCTCACTTGTTAAAACCATTGGCAACAAATTGCCAATGTAATGATTAGAGGAGGTGATGGACCTCACACCCCATAGTCTAATCATTCCAAATGTAAACCATCTCTATTTGCATTTGAAATGATTAGACAAGGTGGTGTGAGGTCCTACGAGGATTTGCAGAGGAGGTTATAATATATGAACTGGCCTTTTCAGACTGGTCCTAAAAAAGTGAATAAAACAGGCATCCACCAGAAGAGTCGATGGCAAATGCGTAGACAATGTCATTAGATTGAAAATAAGAAGTCATTTCTTGGGAAGATTAATTGTTCTCTTTATGGGCAAAAAGAATTCCATTGCTATTTTAGAAGAACAAAGTGATACTATTAGATCTGTATTTTAAACAGGCAATTGGGGGGTTCTATGAAAAACAGATACAATTAAAAATATTGGAGGCCATATTTCCAGCTTCGTAAAAAGACATAATAACCAGCACTCTCCTAGACTTTCTGAGAATATTAATTTGTTGCCATTGATTTCAAAAAGTGTGACACAAATATTTTGGAGCTTGTACTTGAAAATAAGAAAAATATTACTTTTAGTCTTCAAAAATTTATTATAGCTGGATCATCCTTAATAAAATATTTAGTTTGTTATTTAAAAATATTATACTTCATATATATATATATATATATATATATATATATATATATATATACTTAAATATTAACTTAAAATGAGGCCTATAGAGGAAGTAGAAATCTAAAATTTATGCTATAAATGGAGATATATATCATACCATATTAAAGATTAGTAACACATTTCAGTAGAACCTACAATGATTAACAAAATATGACTGACAGTGACACACAGTGTTCTTTATCTGAGTCTTACAAGACTAAAATCTATAAAAAATATTGATAAAAATATTATGTTCTCTAAACAAATGATTGAAACAAAATTTTATCAAGTCCATTAAATTTTAAACCTGCCATTTTCAAATTGCTTTAAGTAGTAAGCAGTTAGATATGATACATTTGGTGAGAGTTTCTAACTTTTTGACATAAATTATTTTGTTCTATCATTTTTAATGCATCTTATAATAGGAGATATACATTCTTTATGGTATAATGCATGGCAAGAGTTTTAAGTACCCAAACATGAATATGAGTAAATTTGCTTGATCTAGAGAGTTTAATTGGTTTTACCAACACTCACATGTCAGAGCTGGTGGACAGTATGGCAATGTGACCTCATTAAATTAATACTTATGACGAAGACAAAAATGACCGCCACATATCAGAATAAATAATGCATTGTCTTGAGCTCCTTTGCCACTGCAGCTTTAGGCATCTTGGGAAATTAATAAGAGTTACTGTGTCAATCAGGCAAATCAGAGGTAAAAAGAAATCTTCAATTAATCATGGTATTTCACAACGATCCCTTTGGAAAAGGAGAGAACCCTATTAATAAAGAAGAATTAGGCCTTCTGCTGCAGTTGACAAACAGAGATAAGCTTCTCCGGGGACGTCGTGTGCAAGAGATTGGTAATAAAGTTTTCCTTGTGAATTCCTCTAAAATCATTCCAACTGCAAACCCTTGGCAGTTCTGAGCATGAAACCCTTTGGGGCTTCATCTAAAGAGGTTTTCCTTTTGGCTCTTGCAGAACGAGCCGGTGATTGCTGCGCAGGTCCTTGTAGAGTGCTGCCAGCTGCTGTCAGAGTTATGAAGCCGAAGCCTGCCCCTCGCGCCAGCGAAAGTGGCTAATCAGGAAACTTTGCGCGGACCTTCCTGGGATAACCCAGTGACTCCCTCACATATTACCAGCCTTGAGACATTCACAGAGCATACAAGTTCCTCCTGGCTTCATACAGCCTGTGATGTGCACTTTCCAGGACACCAGTTCGGGCTTATTATTAGAAGTTCCAGACTAACTGGTAATCAAGGCGGAACTGAAACGAAATGCTCAGTGGTGGAGATCCTATCGGCGTGGGCACATTCTGCCATAGGACAAGGTGCCCTGTCTTCGGAAGTGTCAGCCTTAAGTCTTCTCATCATAAAAAGCACAGGTTCACTTCCTGTTATGCTGAATTGTCTACCTCTGGCCATCTCAGGAATTCTACATCCCTCCCCCACAGTCTCGAGGATTGTAATTTTATCACTAAAGAAGGAAACAACTGTTATATGCTCCTGGTCCTAAAAATTCAAGATCAAACAATGGCAGACATTTAGCACTGGAATAATCATTAGTTTTGAAACAACAGCAACAAAAAGCAGCCTCAGAGTGATGATTCTTAAGCATCATTTTGAATTTTCTTAGAAAAAAAAAATCAAAGTTCATACATATTTTATTTTAAGCAAATACCAAGATCTGGATGTAGTGTCTTTGCTCCATTTTTTTAAATCAGGTTGTGAAAGATCATAACTAAAAGTTTTTATTTTGGAAGAGAAGGAAGCCTTGACTTTGAGAGCAGACCACATTTTAAAATATCTAGAGATATCAAGAAAGCAGTCTGTAATTCTTTCATGTCCTCACCTCCAGAATCAATGTCTATCATATGTGTATATTTATTTATACTTTCAAGAGAACAAATTAAATTTAGACTTGCTATTATAGTATTTTTGTACTTTTCACAGTGACAGCTCTTAGGTATTCTCTGGACCTAGTGTAGATAATTTTATACGTGCTATGTATGTTTATATTTCTAAAGGCAGATATTTGTATATTACTAAATAATACTATTTTTATAAAATTTCATTATGTCAGTGATGTTTTTGAACTTCTTGAGACAGAAAATTACATATGTTGAAAGTTTAATCATTCATCAAGGTGTTGGACCATAAAACCCAGTTGTGAAAAAGTAATATACATTCTTGGTGTGAGCATGTTTCTCAGACACATGTACAATAATCATAGGAGACTTTAAAAAATACAGGAGATGTGAGTTAATATTTTGTCACCAACAGGAATATTTTTTATAAAAATAAAGTAAAAACACTGTGTATGTATATGTGTGTATATATATGTGTGTGCGCATGTGTTTGTGTGTGTGTGTGTGTGTGTGTGTCTATATATTATTTTTTAATATCATAAGGTTGTGATTTTGGAAACTTCTTTAAAGTTTCCTCCTGCTAAGTTACAAGATGTAATCTTCACTGTAGTAACAAATCATATGACACAAAGCTATTATTTCCTTTATTTATCTGTGGTGCTACCTATCTCTTTACCTATCTAAAGCAATTTTGAAGTTATACTGAGATATAAAGGCAGACTGATTCATTATTAATAGAATTCTTTTGTATAAAACAGCTTTTAAAGATACCAAGGAGAAAAGATATGACTGAGATCTGAATATAAGGACAGGAATTAAATGTGGATCTTGACCAAATTGCAAGTTTCTTGCAGTGCACAACAGCAATAATATTTATAAATCTATCTATTACGATTTTCTGGTTGTCAATGCACAAAAATATAGATAGTAATAGCATTAGCCCTTGTCCTTTGTTAAATGTAATTGTTTCTCTAGCACAAGTAAGTCTTTTAGGAGAATGGCTCCCCAGAGGGAAAGAAAAAAGGAGATTAAGATAGAGTTCAGGTATGAGCATCTTTACAAATTCATAAAAACACCATCACACGAAAAATGTTTTCTTTTTCATCAATAAATGAGGGATATTTTAAAAAGTCATCTCTAAAAAAATAAAGCATTTTAAATGAACAGGATTGTACATTTTAAACTGTCTTTTGTAGTTATGTAGCTCCAGGAGTCACAATTTAAACTCAGAACTGAAAGGGACTAAAATAGCCATTTGTTTGTTTTTGCCTTTGAAACAATGAACTCATTCATTAATTCATACTCAATGTGTATTCCCATCATGGTTCAGTCACAAGACATTTATTGAATGCCATGAAGCTAAGCAATGCATTGTACTTTGATTTTCACATCGAGTCACAATTAAGTAAATATTTACAGCTAACAGGAGGTCTTAGACACTTAGATTTAGGTTTTGGGGTGGCAGTCACAAGTCATCTCTATCAATCATTCATCACACGCCTCACAACAGCCTATATAAGATCGAATGTTTATCATGTTTCAAAAGTTGCCTCCAATACTGCATCATGGTCCACCTCTGTGGTTCCTCCAACATCTGACAAACACTAACTATATCAAGACCTATGCCAGGTCTTAAAAAGAGGCAAGAGAGTCATTTACATTAGCTCTCTTTCTCCCCAAAGAGAAATATTTAATTATATATATAACATAATATGTATAAGATCTATATGAGAAAAACTACAAAACTGATTAATGAAATCAAAGAACCGAAGGGAGAAATATTCAATTTTTATGGAGAGGAAGACTCAGTATTGTTAAGATGTCAGTTCTTCCCAACTTGACCTAAGATTCAGTGCAATTTAAATTAATTTCCAGCAAGTTATTTTTTTTGGATATTGACGAACTGATTCTAAAGTTTATGTGAAGAGTCAAAAGACCTAGAATAAATAACACATTATTAAATTAGAAGAACAAAGAGAAAAGACTGACAATATCCAAATCTGAGATGTCTATAAAGCTCCTATAATCAAGATTATGTCATATTGGCAAAAGAAGAGACAAATGAATCAATGGAACAGAAGCCCAGAAATAGACCCACATAAATATAGTCAACTGATCTTTGACACAGAGCAAAGGAAATACAATGAAGCAAAGACAGTATTTTTAACAACTAGTGCTGGGAAAACTGGACAACCCCATGAATAAAAACAAATCTAGACACAGACCTTATGCCCTTCACAAAATTTAACTCAAAGTATATTACAGACCAAAATATTAAATAGAAAACTATAAAATTCCCAGAAGTTAACATAGAAGAAAATCAAGATGACCTTCTGTTTGGTGATGGCTTATTAAAGAAGCACTACAGTCATTAGCCATGTGTACAATGATCAAATGATCGATAAGCTGGACTTCTTTTAAAAAAAGATATATATATATATATATATATCTGTTCCAGAAAAACAATGTGACATGTGACAAGAATGAGAAGACAAAGCACAGAGAGAGTATAAATATTTGGGAAAGACATATGTGATAAAGGACTATTGTCCAAAACATATAAAGGACTCCTACAACTCAACAACAGAAAATAATAATAATCTTACTAAAAAAAAATAGGCAAAAGATCTAAACAGATACTTCAACAAAAAAGTTATGTAGATAACAAATTAAACAATGAATGCATGCTCAGGATCATACATCCTAAGAAACTGCAAATTAAAACAAAATGAGATTCCACTACACACCTACTAGAATGGCCAAAATACAAAACACTGACAACACCAAATGCTGATGAGGATGTGCAGCAACAGGAACTCTCATTCACTGCTGGTGGAAGTACAAAATGGGGCAGCCACTTTGGAAGACAGTTTCTCAGTTTCTTACAAAACTCTTACATACTACCCAGCAATTTGGCCTTCTCAATATTTACCCAAGTGAGTTGAAAACTCATGCCTACACAAAAACCTGCACACAGGTGCTTATAGCTGCTTTGTTCATAATTACTAAATCCTGGAAGCAACCAAGATGTCCTATAGTAGAAGAACAGATAAATAAACCATGGTACACTTAGACAACGAAATATTATTCAGTGGTGAAAAAAGAAATGAGTTCTCAAGCCATAAGAGACATAGAGGAAACTTAAGTGAATATTACTAAGTGAAAGAAGCCAGTCAAAAAAGGCTGCACAATGCTCTGGAAAAAGCAGAAGTATGGAGACACCAAGATCAGTGGTTGCTGGGGGCTGGGGATGCAGGTGGTGAGATGAACAGATGGAGCACAGAGAATTTTTAGGGAGGGAAACTGCTCTGCATAAAACTTTAGTAGTGGATACATGTCATTATGCATTTGTCAAAACCTATGGAACGTACAACATGAAATGTGAACCCTAATGCAAACTATGGGTATTAGACGATAAAGACATGCCAGTGAAGGTTAATGTATTATTAGAAATCTAGGTTTCTGATGCACAGTTAGTGGAAAGGGAGGCTGTGCATGTGTGGGGGTAGGGCATATGTGGGAACATTCTGTACCTTCTGCTCGATTTCCTCTTGAACCTAAAACTGCTCTTAAAATGTCTAATTTAAAAATAGGATAATCAGCAGTTAAGTGCCCCAGAGAAAGTTCCCTGACGTCCAGTTTGCTCTTCATTCCTTTATGCTGAACAACTTATTATGAGTTCAGAATTATTTGCTTTGATACTTTTGTGTTCATTTATGAATTGGGTCTGTTGCTTTCTGTGACATGCGTGGTGATGAAAAATGACTATTTCTAATTTGCACATAGAAAGCTGTGTGTGATACTTGAATGCTGTATTATGAAAATTAGTGTATCGCTTTTCTAGGCCTGCCACAATGAATTACCACTAACTCAATAACTTAAAACAACAGAAATTTATTTTCTCAGAAATCAAGGTGTCAGCAGCGTCGGTTCTCTCTGCAGGTGCTGAAGGGGAATTTGCTATTCCCTCTCTCCTACCTACTGTTGGCTGCCAGCAATGTTTGGCATTCTTGGGACTGTGGAAGTATTGCTCCAACATTACCTTCTCTTCTGTTTTTTAAGTTTCTCCTCTTCTCATGTGGACACTTGTCTTTGGACTTGGAGGCTACTCAGTTGGTCCAGGGTGACCTTATCTTGAGATTCATCATTTAATCATATCTGCAAAGACCCTTTCTCCAAGTAAGGTCACCTTCATAGATACCAGGTGTTAAACTTTGACACAGCTTTTTTGAGAGGTCACTACAATTTCAACCCACTACAATTAGTATTAATGGATAGTCTCACAGTATAATGTCAGCACTTTACTTTCTCCGATCACCTTGCTCATGGATCCATACTTATGGGAGGGGAAAAGAAGTACTTGAATTGCTTTCTTTTAAATTCAAAGAGTCTGAATTTCGTAACCATAAATAATTATAAACATATTTATGTACATGAGATATTTTAAATACACAAAAATATCCTAATTATTAATCATGTGAAATCTTACATATTTTTTTCTGTGCCCTTTCCCTACTGTACATAGCTTATGGAAGCTTGAGGAGCTTTATAGGCCTCTAAACAAACTCAGTATTTCAGGTTTACATAAGTAATAAACTTTAGGACTAATCATTCAGGCTAGACCATCTTCTTTTATTTGCTTTTCTTTCATTTATCTCTTCATAGCTTATACATTTTTAACAATGACATATCGGCAGTATACCAACATCAGTTCTCACAGCATACACTATAGTATTACACAAGGCTTCTAAAAGACCCCAAAAAAGATTCCTATAAAAACAGCAATTAACAGTAAATTTAAAGGAAAGATCACCAAATTTTCTTTGGTTCTAAGTATGCTTTCGAAGTTTACATTGGTAGGTAAACATCTCAGCACGGTTGTCATGCAAGAAAGGGTTACTACATTGGTTTTGAGTTTAAAAAAAAAAATCTTACCTATTTTTTCTTTTTTCATATTTTTTCTAATTCTACTTTCCAGTACTGTCATCATAATACAGAGCAGGAAAAGTATTAAATTCACTGTAGAAAACGAGCCTTCATTTTGTTCTTTTCAATAATGGGCTTATAACTATGCAGGATAAACCCTCCCTGACACCGACAACTTTAAAGCATCTCTCTCTCCATCTTCAGCTGAAGGAAGTAAAAGCCATTGATATTGATGTATGTGAAATTCTGGGAAAGAAGCAGAGCTTGGGGAAACATGCATTCTCTCTAATCCCAGTTAGGAAACCAATTTGCAGTTTACCAATTTCCATACAGATGGTTGTATTCATTCCTCTGCTTTGATTATTTGCCTAGTTGCAGACCATCTCCCCCCGCCCCCAAACACATGCATTGCTTAGATTTAGCTGATGATGAGGTCTGAATATTGCTGGAATGAAGAGGAGAAGGGTGTTGGAATGTCATTATATTTGTCATTGGGCTATTCAGGAGGACTAAGTTAGCTATGATTCCTCCTCCTTATCATCAAAAACAACTCTGAATATGTCACTGAGTGATGGAATTGGGTCACAAAATTACAGAAGAAAATATTATTAGTGATTAAAGAATAATTTTCTCTAAAAGAAGCAGCTACATGTTTTCATCTGCTTGGATTAACATTGTAGTTACTTTCTGTGTTTAAGGATTCTGGGAAATTTACAGGATCTAATGTGGGATGAGTTAGATTGAGGAAAGAGCCATATACTGAATAAGGGTGCAAAGAAGTTGAAATCTCAGATGGAATACTCTTAGACTATCTAAGCTTGAGATGAGTCTTTCAGAGAAAATGTAGGATTCTATAATTACATTTAATAGGTGCTTCAAAACACATAAGATACTTGCTCAAATTGGAACTTCTGAGAGTTGGATGTCTATTCTGTCATGATTCAACATTGACTCACTATAAAAATATAAGTATAGGCAACAAGAGGGCCTTGCTCGATAGTGATTGGTCACCTAATATATACGACAGCCAGTGAGCCAAAAACAGCCTTTCTTTTTTTAATATCAAAGCCTCAATGCATAGTCTTCCACTTACAAAAAAGTTTTAGTTTGATGCAGTCCTTACATTATTCAATACCCAATAATTTTTTTCTTAAGTAAATGTTTCCCTGACTTTCTTTCCACTCCCATTAAATCAAGTATTTGGGTTTTTTTTTTAATTTATTTATCCAATAGACTGTTACTCACAATTATAATTAAACAACATAGTTCTTTACTTTTTCCATTAGTGACTTAAGATTCTCTGTGGGTCCAGATTACCAATTAATGTAGAACTCTGAATCCAGCACTTTGCACACTGAACAAAGCATAAATATTAAAGCTAGATAGATGATAGATGATAGATGATAGATAACAGAGAGATGGAGAGATAGAAGAGATAAATTTAGATAGATAGATGATAGATAAATGATAATTGATAGACAAACAGATAGATGATAAATAGATGATAGATAGATAGATAGATAGATAGATAGATAGATAGATAGATACAGACAGAATAAACACAGCATGAAAGAGAAAGGTTTTAAATGCCACTTTTTAAGAGAAGAATCTAGAAAACATGCAGAAGAAAAGAATAAAGAGGAGTCTTGTACCATATCTTATGATAAAATTTGTGAAAAGATCCCATAGAGTAAAGTAATGGATTTCCAGTCATAGTATGTTTTCAAACAGAATCTTAATAACTCTCTATCCAAAGAGCTATGGTCTATAATTATCTTGTTTGGGGGTGGATGGAAGATTTTCAAGAGCCCTTCTAATTTTCTGATTTATGGATTCCATATTTATACGTCAATGATTTTGTTCATCAAAACATTTGCTCACTTCACTAATTTTTACTCCAAAATGGATCATGTAAACAATTCATTTTATTTGTTGGTTTTAAGTTTTCTGCAGTAAAAATTATAAGCCCTGAAAAAAATTAATAATTATGTGTCTCCAAATATTGAAAGGTGTGATGAGAAATTCAGTTTTCATCATGTATCATTTGAATTATAAAAATTATACATGACTACAAGGTGGGGAAAAAAATAAGAGCAGAATTGTAGCATGAAGTATTAACATGAATAGACTGGGATTTAATATGTACCTGTACCAACTGAATTAGAAGTGTTTCTCAAGAATGTTTTGGAGAAAGACATAATTAGTAATTCTTTTATGTGTAAACTTTACTCGTCTCCTTAAATTCAAATTCTTCTAGAACATATTAAATTGATGTGTCTTTAAGACATACACATTGTCATATAATTTTAAAAGCATTTCATCATAGGTGACCTCAGAATCCAAGAGTACAAATGACTCAGAATCATGTGGATAATAATATAGTCACTTTACATTTATTTTCTATTATTAAAATATTGTGTGATATTAATATAAGCCATTTGTGTTGGGTTTTAATGAGAAGCAAACTCAAATAAAAGTATTTTTAAAAAATACTTTGCTAAAACCATTACAGCCTGTGGTCAACTGGTCAACCCCAGCTAAATTAGGAAGATTCCAACATCAAGTGTTGGCGAGGATATGGAAAAAGGGAACCCACGTACAATCTTGGTGGGATTGCAAATTGGTGCAGTCACTTTGGAAAACAGTATAAAGATTTCTTAAAAATTAAAAATAAAAGTACCTTATGACCCAGCATTTCACTTCTGAGTATTATTCCAAAGAAATCCAAATAACCAATTCAAAAAGACGTATGCACCCCTATGTTCAGTGCAGCATCATTTACATTAGTCAAGAGTTGGAAGCAAACTAAGTGTCCATTGATATATGAATGGATTAAGAAGATTTAGTTCATATACAATGGGATATTACTCAGTCACAAAAAAAAATAAAATAAAATTTTACCATTCATGACAACGTGAATAAACCTAGAAGAGATTAAGTGAAATAAGTCAGACAGAGAAAGACAAATATCATTTGATTTCACTTGTAGGTAGAATCTAAAAACCAAACAAAACAGAAACAAACATAGATTCAGAGAACATTTTGATGATTGCCAGATGGGAGGGGGTGGGGGGTATGGGAGAAATAGGGGAAGAGATTAAGAAGTATAAATTGCCAGTTATAAAAACAGTCATGGGGATATAAAGTACAGCATAGGGAATATGGTCATTAATATTGTAATAACCAGATGAGCACTAGTCTGAGAGTGATCACTGCATATGTTATAGAAAGGCCTAATCACTATGTTGTGCTTCTGAAATTAAAATAATACTGTATGTCAACTGTAACTGAAAAAAAATATAAACATTAAAAAGTAGGAAGATTACTAATTTAATGAATCAGTTTTGGAAAATTAGCAACTTTTTCAACATTTTGGACAAAACCTAAGTTACATGAAATAGTCCTAGAAATTATTTTAGAAGTTTGTGGGGAAAATAACACCAATTTGGTACCAAAAAGAGAGAGAGAGAGAGAGAGAGAGAGAGAGAGAGAGAGAGAGAGAGAGAAGGAAGAAAGGAAAGAAGGAAGGAAGGAAGGAAGGAAGGAAGGAAGGAAGGAAGGAAGGAAGGAAGGAAGGAAAAAAGAAAGAAAGAAAGAAAGAAAGAAAAAAAGAAAGAAAGAAAGAAAGAAAGAAAGAAAGAAAGAAAGAAAGAAAGAAAGAAAGAAAGAAAGAAAGAAAGAAAGAAAGAAAAGAAAGAAAGAAAGAAAAGAAAGAAAGAAAGAGAAAAAATTAATCATGTAATTTCTTATGACTTCGGTCAAGGACAAAAGTTTCAACCAGTCTACATTTGTGTCATTTCCCCAAAAGTAACAGGTTTTACGTTTGATATGTTTTTGGGCTCAGGACCCATGAATGGCAGCATCGCACAGCAAACGTGGCCCTCCACAGTCCGGTGGCCTTTCATTTTCAGTCAGTCTTCAAAGGGAAGGACATGGAGTCAGTGATCTGAAACTCTCTTTCCATCCTGGACTCTGCATTCTCTCTGAGCTAGAGCTGGACCACAACTAGACCCACACACACTTCCCTGAGAATCAAACTGGGCCCTTTGTGACAGGAACCTTCACTGTTTTGCCTCATAGAGTCACCACTTCAGTGCTGTTAAAAGATATTTTTCATACTTCTAAGATGAACAGCTAATCACCTCTTGAAAGAGTGCCAGTATAGATTAATTGATTTAAAATTCGGCTATTATCTAACTGAGCTACTTTACCAAAGAGGTAAAATTAAATGAATCAGCAAATATACAAAGGTCAGATGATAAAAACAATACTAAGAAATTATTAGGACAAATCCAGTTTTGTCAGGACCATATTTAATGGAGTAATATTAATGGTATTATGTTTTTAAGCAAGGGCCGATATGCAATTTTATTTTTAAAAATTATTCAGAGACATATTGTTTCGGGACTATTAAGTATTTTTTATTTCAGTATTTAGATCACAACTCCTAAAGGCTTAGCTATATTTTGACAGGTACTGACAAAGAGTGCCAAGGAATTGTGACTCAATTGTCACCTTCAGAGTGTTCAGGCTGAAAAACTCAGGATGAGTGCTAGGTACTAATTAGAACTGTTATATTAGGAAAGCAAACACAATGGTGTCTAACATTAAACAAAGCACGGTTCTCATCAAAAATGGTTTCTTTTGTGTGTAGGTTAGTCTGTAAAACCATTTTGCATGTTAATGAAGCACAAACAATTATTGCCAGAGCAACTAGTTTCATGCAATTACAAAAATCACATAAAAGCCCTATTGTTTGTTGTTTTATGATTTTTTAATGCAAATTTTATACTTGATAATTTCAGATTTCATCTGTACCAAGGTGCACAATCAGGTTTTTATACAATGAAGGTGAAGGTTAGTAATGGGGAAAATAACTTCTTGAGTAAAAAAGTAAAAGAAATAGTCATTTTCAGAATGAGATAATCAGACAGCCCGAAAAGATGAAGAAAAGCGATGAGGCAAATTCCAGTCAAGTAAAAAGGCAACATTTATTTAGTTGAAAGAGGGGAACTTAGACTAATTCCTATAGAAATGAGAGGCAGGGATGGGGATGAGAGGAAAAGAGAGAGAATTTAAAAATGCACAGAAACAAGAAGATAAAGTATGGAAAGGAAACCAGAATTAAGACATAAGTATGATTATCACAGAAGTTCCATATACTCCATGATAAACCAGGTACGGCCGTTGCACTGGTATACTACCGGAGGATGAGCTTCCAAGTGCAAGTCCAAGGGTACCGTTAGGTGCCAAAGCTCTTTAAGTAAAAAATGCCACCATCGAACGGACTGCGTGAGCACTATCTGGAAACTTAAAGAAACTTTAACTAATGACTTAATTGATGAAAAACTCTAGGCATTAGCAACAGGTGGAAGTGGCAATTTTTGTGGGGTTTTTTTTGAAGTGGCAGATTTGTGTTTTGCTAAACCACATTTTCATTTTTGTCTCGCATGAGTGCCAAGGGAACTTACATTTCACCTTCAGATAACAGTTTGATCTTTTACTCCAAAAACAAATACATTAATGTGATGAAACGGTTTTTCCCTAAGAAAAATACTATGAGAGATATTTGGTCCAATGTATTTCATGTTTGTACTTTAAAATAAATACAAAAATGACAAACCATTCGGAATGACTTTGATCAGTATTTACCTCCTGCCATGTTTCATGATCCCTCTGTGATTTCCAGTTGCTGCTACTCCTTGGAAAATGTGACACATGTCAGATACAAGCTCAGATATGATGCTACCTTAGATGTTGATGAATAGGACACAATGTTTGAGAGGTCAGAACTCATTTTTCTGTTAGGATTCTGTTTTTGCTTTTATTTATTGCAATTTAAAGCATGTAAATGTTTCTTAGCTTTCTTTTGTACTATTTAAAATATTGGAAATATACATAAAATGAAGTGTTTACACTATTTGAATAAAACCTTCAAAACCTCAAACTTTCAAAATGACTAGCTTAGCTTAACGTTTTGGGCATCCCCATATTCTAGGTCTTTTTTTTTCTTTCTACTATTTAAAGCATTCCTCAGAGCATTAGAGCTTTCTGGTGATTAATTTTTTCTATCATTAATTCTACAGTTAATTTATAACCGTGTTACTCATTCACAGTGATTATGCCTGTCTATAGAAAAATGCATACTGTCATAGGGAAATACCAATAACATACCTTTCTAACTATGTGGCTTTTTTTTTAGAAATATTCATTTTAAGGTAAATAATTATTTCATGGTTATCATAGCTTCAAGGTGACACTGTATCTTCCTGTTTCTTTAGCCTTTGTCTTCTACCACTGTGTGCTTAACTGACAGAAGGAAGGAAGGAAGGAAGGAAGGAAGGAAGGAAGGAAGGAAGGAAGGAAGGAAGGAAGGAAGGAAGGAAGGAAGGAAGGAAGGAAGGAAAGGGAGGGAGGAGTAAAAAAAAGGAAGGAGAAAGAAAGGAAAATAGGAAGGGATGGAGGGAGGGAGGAGGGAAGGAAAAAAGGATGGAGGGGAGGGAGAGAAAGGAAGTCTGGGGCAGGGTCTAAACTGTCCCTCATTTCTAAGGCAGAGAAAATCCCCAGACTCTTTCTTTAGATGTTGTTGGCGCTGCTATTTAACTTCATGCAAACATGATGATACATGTGCCTTAATAATGTGAAAGTCTATAATAAATATTTACCGAATTAATCATGGACATTTTCAATGTAAAGACTTTAAACCCTCTAGACAAATAATTAAATCCGTTTTATGAAAATATGTTTGAGGCAAAGATAAGAATACATGTTTGCCTTTAAATACGTAACCAAACCACACCCACTTAATGTGAAAAGCCATTTTTATGTCACACAAAAATAATTGGTGGATAGCTGTAGGGTAATAATACAGAGTTTATGCCCGTGCATTATTTCTTCTGGTGTTTTATGGACCTACAAAAATATATTTTAAAAATTTACGTGACACACGCCCACCCTCAGGTTCAAGCCTATGTCACCAGTCTCATTTCATAGATGCTGAGAACTTCTGTAGTGTAACACGCTTTCAGCAGCTCAGCAGTGTTACCAATAGACCTGAAATATAACTGAGTATTAGGGGTTAATAGTTTGAAAAACCAACAGACATGTTAATGGGAATTACATAAAGTAATCATTCTTGAAAAGAATTAGCTGCGTTTTGAATTTCAAAATCATTTTTCTCATTGATGTAAAGTAGGCAATACATTGTCCATACTATTCTCTAAGGCTTTAGACAAAACAGAGTTGGTTAAAGGAGTTCACTGCTTATTATTCATAAATCACAAAGTAATTTCTCTGTTTCAAATTTAAGAAATGATAATATATCTGAAAGTAGAAATGCCACTTAAAAAGAATGTCCCCTCCAAATTTAGTCTCCTGCGCTAAACTTGGTGATTTAATGTCATCAAAGCTACAACCAGCATGGCTAGAGAAATGAGAAGTGTCCTTCTTTGGTGTCTCACTGTCCCATCAACCCTGTCCCTCGCATTCTCAAATAGGTGGAAGACCAGAAAATTTTCAAACCATACCTTAGTTACCAGATTTCCAGATAAGGAATCGCTATGTGTGTCTACCACCTCTGCTTCCTTCTTGGTCTCCTCCACCAACCCTCCTTTCCAGATTATAGGCACGAGCACATGTGCACACATGCACAAGTACACATATGCACACATATATACAAGGACACATATATGAACAAGGACGCACATATGCACAAGGATGCACATGTGCACACTCGTGTGCATACACATGTGCACATGTGCACACACAGTCACACACTTACACATGCACATATAAGGGCGCATACATGCATGTGCACGCACACACCTTACAGCAGCCCCAATCTTTACCAGAGCAGATCTTGGGAAGACGCTGGGTGCCCCTTCACTCCCTCGTGGCTGCTGTGTGGGTGCAGCCATTCCACAGCTGGGATGACTGGCCCTACTGTTTTATTTATGATGCAATCAGCTGTTACAAGAAGGTGAACAGTAACTGCTATTTCATTGCATAAAAAGAGCCTTTTTAGCCCTATGTTATAAACATTTAAAAGTCTCTCTTTTACCCTTTTAGAAAAAGCACAGCAGGCGATAGACAGAGGTCACTGGGAGCTTCTAATTCATCTACATTTATAGTAGATGTTGCAAGCTCTATTATCAGAAAATGTATGACAGTCAGACCTAAGTTTAATGTTGTACTTAAAATATCTGCCTCTCTAGCTAATGCCAGAAGCTGTGCCCGTGATTGGTGGCATATAGACACTTACTAGGAAAAGCCTCCCCTTTGGCAGAAACTACCAGTTGGAAAACTGCTGTTACCATAATATATTTGAGTATCATCCCAGAAAACCCTGCTTAAGAGAAAATTTTTTTTATTTTTTTGCACAAGCTAGCACTAACATTACACAATGCTTCCTGCCCATGGAGACACTGACATGCACTAAAATATTGAACGGTAACCAGACATGTATGCAAAGTACTGTGCAATTTACCAGTGGAAATTACTGTCAACTGGGAAAACAATGATCTTATCATCATTGCACCAGCGAGAGTCTCCTAAAGGTAGCTTCGGCTCCGATACGTGAAGTTGGTACCCTGGAAAAGTGTGTAAGGGGTTGCACACTGACTGACTTCATTCCATAATTATGATGGCTCCCTTACTGGATCCATTTCTTCTTCAGACACTGCCATCTTGCGAGTCCTAAATACATCATCACTGAGTCTCATTCTCATGTATTACACTAATTCATCATTGGAATGACAACTGCTTCTGATGATCTATTAACACAATCCATCAGAGTGAGGTGTTTGAATGGGGTATTACTCAGAAATCAGTGCCATCTACGTAAAACCAGGTCTGAAATCCAATTGCATTTAATTACAGAACTGACAGCATGCTAAAAGCAGACTAACGTTACCAAAATTCTAGCATCATCAAAGGAATTATTTGCATTCTTATTAAATTATCAAGAAAATCTTTCTTTTCCTGGAAATGGACCTGTTTGGTAAGTCAGTGAGTGATTCAGACTCCATGAGCTCACCACCCACTATGACACGCGAGACTTATTTTGCAGTGACCCATGAATAAAACAAATACTCTCTTCCCTCTCCTCCCTACTTTCCATTCTATAGTTGTTAAAAAGGACATCCGCTTTTCTCACCTAAAACACAATTTCTTTGGTAAACATACACACTGCATTGAATGTTCTTTCTTTGTAATCACTAGACACCGTTCAAACATTTGCACTTCTATACATATTATTTATAGAAAAAGAAAAAACAAGAAAAAAGCAGCTGATTTTGCTGTAGAGTCAGCTGTGCTGCACTCTATGTATGTGTTATTTGTCACAAAGTTATCACAAAGCACACCCAGTCCTTCTGTTCTTCATTTCTGTATAAGACACATCTATTTGTTTTTGTATAGCTTACCGTGAAATTTAAATTGTGTAATCTATTGCACTTTGGTTGGTGTTATGAAGAGGATTTTGAATTGTCTTTAATATTCATATATCAAAAATTGCATCCAACCTTCATGAAAATGAATTTTTTTAGAAATCCACTTTTCACCCGCATTTTCTTTTTCATTCAGGTTGGAATCCCTTGAGTGTTTTCCATGGTGTTTCATAACAATAACCCAATATAATTTAAATGAAACGGGTATCAAAGTTTTATAGCATTAACCTCTGAATTAAAGTTAAGACCACAATAAGATAATATTACAGTTTGGTACCGTAGCTTTCAACACGATTGAAGTCCAAGGGTATGACACCCTCCTACCTATGTAACAGATTTTCCAAATAGACTATTTTGTTGAAAAAAAACATTTATCTAGCATTGATGTCTTTGGAGAATTTATCTTGGGGTTTATACTGAATGTAAATGCAGGCACGTGAAGGTTTGTGAGAAATGCCTCTGTAAGTGACAAGAGGCCTGAGAGGACTCGCCACAGGCCTGCTCACACGTGGGCATCCTCTGTCTGCCTAGCATTCATTATATTTTCTTGCCACATATTTTTCTTTCTGTTATTGAGACCTTGTGATATATACTCTTGAATAAGAAATGTTGACAGTAAATCTGAAAGGAATGATATATATATCATTACATTTTTATATTATATATAATGTTATACACATAAGGCAGAGTGGCTTCAAGATCAATGGCACACTTCAAATATGCATTTCATTTAAACTCAGGGCAAGAATAACATGCATAGTCATTAAAAACTACTTTAAATAGAAGAAATACTTTACAAAGATGTACTGACTTTGAGACAGGAAAGTGTGTGTATGTGTGTGTGAATGTGTGTGACAATAGGAGCAAGAGCAATGATAAATAATGCACGTCTTCTAGAAGTATAGATTAACCAATCTGGTTTGAATCTGTAATGAAGTTCACGCCATTTTAAAAAATGAATATAGATATTTTAAACACATGACCCTTTTATTGAGTTCATAATTTCTCGAAATTTACAGTTCTGTTTTCTATTTCTTTTTTCTCCTTCACTTTTAACTAAAGGTCATCTTAGTCTCAAGGTTTTCTTTCTGTGTATTTCCCGTAATAGTGCTCATAATTAATGCAATTTTCATCTCATCTGGACACATGTAGTATTTGGATAATAATTGGTTATGGAAATAAATATGCTCATGATTTCTTCCTTTATAGGTATTTTTTTTAATCTTTCCTTTAAATGGTCCCCTATAGAATGTCATGGTATTTTGCTGGCCTGGCGACTTTTAGGTTGTCCACTCTACAACTGCTCCCGCACACGGTTAGGCACACAGCAACAGTGACATCCAAACCTCTTGGCCGCTGGGATTAACACAGGGGAAGTGCCCTCTGGTCTCAGAAGCAACGCCGGGCGTGAGTTCAGGGCAACACATGTTCCCCCAGAACGTCCCGAGCAGGTACAGGGGGAGGCGGCTGGGCTCCATCACTCTGGATACATTCGGGGGCTGTACGAATTTGAAATATGACCAAGTGTGAGTGTGAGAGGAGCCAGAGAGCCAAGATTTACTTGCGAATGTTGAAAGGCTCTACTTCACGGGACGAATGCGGACTCTCCATGAGCTAGGATGCTCTTAAAACGACATTTGGATAAAATCTGGGAGGCTACATTCACAAGGTACCAGGAGAGAGGAAGGGAAGTTATGTGAGATGGCGACAGCATCTAGTCAGGCATTTCTGAAACCCAAACCCCTCCCCTGTGTCGTCAGTTTGAGAAAGTCCGATTCGTTCATATTTTCCATCACCTTGGGAAGAAAACTGAGGTAAGTAGCTTAATTTATAGACTGATGGAACAAACTCACTTTTAAATACTTACTGTTATCATGAATCATGTAGGCCTATTAAACTAATTGCTAAGTAAACTTAAGCAGTATTACTGTAGAACTTAGTAGAATTCATCATCAATCTGAAGAGATCTTTGGTGGTCTCATGCTGCCCCCCACAGATACAGCTCAGAACATTCATTATGCCATAATTACAAAGTCCCTTTGAAGAGGCTAAAAATGCCTAGACACCTCTCATCAATTATTTTCACCTGTTAATTCATTTTGCGTGAGGTAATAACCTCGGCATAATAACAAATGTGCAAGTACTCCGATTTTGCAATTAAAAGCAGCAGGCCTCTATTTTGATCACACAGACTGTGACATCCATCACAGAAAATAATTTGGGCCTAGCTGGATGACAGATGCCGCACTGATGGCTCTACTAAACTAACTGCCTGTCCTAGGGAACGAAAAAAAAAAAAATGGTCGGCCTCCAGCCCGCAGCTGCAAGCTATCTGATAGCTTCTGACCAGTCAGCAGGAGAAAGCTGCAGCGACTAAATTACCGAAAGGTAATTTCACTTCACAAAATGAGGATTTCTGAGCCATAAAAGTATGCATTCCAGCGGCTGCTGTAATTTGGAAACAAATAGCCCTTTTCATTTGAAAACGACTGGAATCACTGCTAGCAGTTCAGGACGTTTTGTTTCTCAGGCTTTTACATAAAAAATACAATGTAATACTCATTATTTCTTCCCCCCTTTCACATCTTATTAGACACAGAAGGCAAGGTGGTTATCTCTGCTCTTTTAGGCTAACTCTAGACAAGGAAATTTTTTTTTGCCCTTCAACCTCTGGACCAGCACGTAAATAATAATAGAAGAGTGCTCATTTTTTGTCTTTCACTTTCTATCAAGGCCGAGTGAGCTCTGTGTCCCACCTCTGAGATTGGTCCAGAAAGCACCCACACTACCTGATCACCCTGCGGGGGCCTCTGAAGGCCCAGAGGACCTGCACAGCACACGGCGAGAAAGGGAAGTAGAGGCTAATAGATGCAGATGAAAGGCTTCTGCTTTTATCTTTAAAATCACGATATTTAAAAAGATTTCATAAAACACGCCATGCCTTCTCTTTTCACTTCAAAATTAAAGTATTTGAAAGCTTCCTCTAGTCTTCGTTAGAATAACTATTGTCTTTTTCGAAATATATTTTATTATGCTAGTGCCAGTCTTAAAAATCAGACAAATGTGCAGAGAAGGTTGGGCGGATTTAAAATATAAATATTTTCTTTATTATCTTTGATAGGAAAAAGATTCCAAAAAAAAAGAAAACTGAGAGGCTTTGTGCATCTTTGTCCTGCAAAGCTAATTTCAGGGAATAGATTATGGAAAACAGGCCACTGACTATAATGAAAGCAGATGTGAAACACAAATAAAAACTGTATCACTCAGTATTGTGATGTTTTTAGAATTATGGATTCAGATTTCTTCTGTGTGAAGTAGGACAACAAAGGAGGAGGGAAAGACAAAATATGAAGCCCACTATGAACTTCTCAGCTGCCATGTACCTTGAGATAAGGATATAGTCCTGTTTGTGATGGTAACAGACAATAATGCTTGTGTTTTATGCTTTGCTTCCACATTCCTTGCAGACAAAAAGAACACTCTTTTTCTTGTGGGGAAATCTACTGTTCTTAGTTCATTGTATCAGACTCATACACCCTGTCAGCAAGAAGGATGAATGAAGAGACAGAGGTGGGGACGTGCTGCTGCAGAAACACGCAGCAGAGAGGACACTTCTTTCGTCAAGGACCCAATCAGAATTCTTCCTAAACCTTCTGAAGGTGATCCAGGGTCAGTGTAGACATGAGTCTCCTTTGACGTTTAGTAGGGCAAGTCTTCCACATACACTACTAATCAGTCCTTTAAACTTATCCCAAACACCTCTGCATAGGGGTGCGAATCTTTGTGAGCATTCTGGAAAGTTACGACACACACGTGCTCTTCATCAGGTGGCACAATGTGAAGTCGAATGGGAGAGATGCATTAGAACGACAAAAGTGTAATTAGCCATCCGCGAGCAGCCTTAATGGGACACCAGGAGGACTCGCCCTGTCCCTACACGCTATGACTAACTGATGCTCAGCAGCCACCAACAAATTACAACTCGTGACACTTTTGCTGCCGCAGTAGTAAGCCCAAAGTCCAATGGAGAAAATTTATGGTTTTTATTACAAAATTGTTCTTGTTTACAATTCTAATATCCTCTTCATTATCTACTTTTCCAGACATTTTAGGCAGTTCTGAAGACCCAGGGCAGTACAAGTCCTGTCATAAAGCAAAATTAATGTTGTTAAAAGTGGCCTAGCTGCACCCTGGGACATCTGAAGGGCTGGAGATATAAGTCTCTGTTTCTAAAATGAAAATGACTAAAGGCGCAGACACCTTGCTCTGGGAGCAGCCACTAAAACTTTTAATAAAACACATGGACAAATACTCACAAAGGCTTTTTTTTTTTCTTCCTTTCTGTAAGTCATTATCTTCACTCTCTCAAATCCAACTTTGGTCTTTAAGAAACAGCTTACTTTATAGACTAATAAGTGTAAAAACGATCTCTATATAAAAAAACACATTCGTCTCATTCAGCCGTAGCTCACTCACTGAGGACTGGGCACAGAGACACCACAACTCTCTAAATTGTCAGTAAGCTATGTGGGAGCACTCTCCAGCAGGCAGCCTTTACGGCATGACGGGCTTAATCTAACCTCTTCAAACACGAACAAATGGCCTAGAAGCCAACGCTGTCAGAGATTTGCGCCCCAACTTCTATCTCTTAAAATTTCAAGAAGGTGTTTCACCAGAAAAAGCAGGTGAGAAGCAGCAATGCCAGTGGAAGCTACTAGAAATCCTTTTAGAGAAAAACTACCAAAATTATCCTGAACAAAACGGCTCATATATCAGGAGAAAATGCCAGGAAATAACTCAAAGGAAGAGGGCATAACCTTTGCTATCATGGGCCAAAGAACAGCAGTCACGATTTCACCTCTCCAATCTTTCCAGCCCTAGCCGTTCATCAAGTCAGATGACTGCTCCCCACACAGAGCCTGAGGGTAAAATAACATCTTCACTCTGATAATATGTTAACTTTTTAAATTTTAAGAACTTTTGTATTTCCCATTTGTCTCTTCCTTCCTTCCTTCTTTCCTTCATCCCTTCCCCTCTCCCCCTCCCCTTCTCTCTCTCTCAATCTCTCTTTCTCTCCCCCTTTCTCTTTCTCCCTCTCCCTGTCTCTTTTTAATTCATTCTTCCAATGTCAATTCAGACATAAATGTGTGATTCTAGATGTATGAGAGGAATAAAAATTCTACCATCGTCTTAGATGGTTTTTATTCCTTCATACTTTACTTGCTTGGGTATTCACAAGAGTAGATGTAGCTTCCTCACAAACGTAACATTACTAGAGGACAAAGGTCAAAAGTCATGGAGGTTTTTCATCCACTTCTCTTGTTCATATAATTTCATCAAGTGTCTGCTCTGTAAGCAGACTTAGCCAACTTGTCACTGATTCCCATATTTTTAAGTAGAATTGTACAGAAGACATGTGAAACTTCATGTCAAGGTCATTTCAAGAGCATTCAAAGACTGTCACAACCTCACAGCATTGAACAGCTAGTGTATACAAAAGACAGCCATACTGCTGTGAATCTCACCCTCCGCTCCTTCTTCGGCCTTTACCTGTTTCCCCCATAACTTTAGGTTTTGTTTTCTCTCTCAATTCCTTGTTCTGGGCCTCCACAACAGACGGGGACAGCATTTGCCCACACACAGTAACCCTAGGGACATCAAGCACACGAACTACTGTGACAGCCACACGTCTTCCCCAGGAGCCTGACGCAACGCCTCTGAAATCCCATAATTAGATGTCCCCTCCTTAGACTCTGTTGGTATTCCTGACTTTCAAGAGTCACCTAATTAAATTTGAATACTCTTGAGTACAAACACCTTCACTGAAACAACTAATACTTTGTTGGTGATTAGCTGGCAAGTCACTTGAAGGAAATCTATCTTTGGGATAACGGCGGCAATACCAGCACCATTATCGAGGCCCTGCTTGGCCCAAGTCACGACTCTTACCCCTCTCCTGGCTGAGCTTATTTCAGCAGCGCGGCAGCCCTCAGTCAACGAGAAAATCAAGGTGTAGAGAGGGTAGAACGCGGGGCTGCTGAAACTGAAACGCCAGCCACGCCCACACGTCTGTCCTCCAAATCCGACATTCTCCACAAGAAAGGCAAACTCAGATCTGCAATTAGAGAGGAAAGAGCGATGCCATCTGAAGGGAAGAACACTCAACAATGATGCTCCGAAGTCAGGCTACTTTCGGCAAAGTCTGCAGAGGCCCCCCACAGCACGACCGCCTCTTAAACACGACCGCGTGACACCAAACGAGCACCGTCTATTCCGATCACCAGAGATTTCTCTAGCGACTCGTGGCATTTCGTTTATCTCACCCTCCTTTGCTGTCACCTCTTCTTGAGAAGTTAAGCATATAGTCTAGTAAGGAGGCAAACGCATGTTTGGAACGTTGCTGACCAAGGACAAAAAGGCATCTGCTGCCGAGTCTGGGGTTCCCTTGTATGGCATGTCTGTGTCATTCACCCTGAGTTCTAGTTCAGGTCCAAACTGTCATATGCATGTGTTTAATTGTGAGGTGACTCACATAAAGCAAAAGAAGATCAATGTGTGTCCTTAGGAGACGCAGTGTTCTCCATTTGCACATTGAAGCACAGCACAAAAATACATATCCTGGTCATATCCCACGTTCCAAAAATACATACATACATACATACATACATACATACATTCATTCTTATTGAATTCAGTTGATGTAAATTCATGGTTATGTATAATCAGAAACCAATGCCAAATGTTTTTAGTAAAATCTTTCAGCTTGCTAAAAATTTCTCTCTCTCTCTCTCTCTCTCTCTCTCTCTCTCTCTCTGTATATATATGTGTGTGTGTGTATACACACACACACACACACACACACATATAGATAGATAGATACAATATATATAAAATATATATATTTTATCAATATAAATTCAGGCATTCCTTCACTCTGAGGATCTTCACAGGTGTGGTGACTTTTTACAAACTAACTTTCTGACCACAAAAAATGTTCTTTAACCTCTGTACTTCTAGTGTCCCTTTTTTTTTCTTTTGCTATAGTCATCATGATGGTACAGGTAATCAATTTAAATTTGTAACTTCATTTATTATTTATCTCAGATAAGTTTCTCATATTTAAGATCAGTGCTTTATATGTAATTTTGTTTTCGGAGAAGCAAATGATTAATTACACATTTTAGATATTTCCCTTTTCTTCCACTCACCTTAACCATCTCAGAAGTTTCTTTGGCTTTCCTCTGTTTTGAGGGAGAGCTTATAGGTGAATGAAAGTAGAGAAATTACTATTGACCAACAGAAAGAAACAGATTATAAAGAAATGCTATGCACAATTGTATGCCAACATATTAGATAATCTAGGTAAAATGACAAATCCCTATAAAGAAACAACTACTAAAACTGGCTAAGAAGAAATTTTTAAAAAATTAAATAGACCTATCACTAGTAAAGAGATAGAAAAGTAATATAAATAAATAAATAAATGATAAAAAATAAAATTCTAACAATGAAAAGTCCAAGGCCAAATGGCTTAAAGATAATTCATCTATGTACTTCACAAACTTTTCCAATAAGTAAATAAATAAAAAGGAGAGAACACTTCTCAACTCATTTTTTAAAGCTAATTATCCTGGTAATATTGACAAAATTGTTACAAGAAAAGTAGAAACTAAGATTCCTTATAAATATACATGCAGAAATCCTCAACAAAACAGTTCCAAACTCCATCTAGAAATACATGAAAAGGATCATACACCTTGACCAAGTGGGATTTATTCAAGGACTGTAAGGTCTAATTAGTGTATGAAAATTATTCCATGTTAATAGAAAAAAAGAACAAAACCCAGATTATCAGATCATCACAGCAGACGCAGAAATAAATTAAACTGAATGCAATGTCCTTTCATAATTTCAAAAAAAAATATCAAGTTAATAACAAACATGAATGTCATCAACCTGAGAAAGGGCATCTACAAAAAAAAATAAAAACAAAAACATAACTACACCACACTTAGTGGTAAAAGACTGACATCACTTCCCCTGAGATAGGAACAAGACAAAGATTCTCACTTTTATCATTTCTACTAGACCATGTACTGGAGGTTCTAGCCAGGGTAATTAGATGAGAAAAAAAATAATAATAACAGGTGCCTAGATTAAAAAATGAAGAAGAAAAACTATATTTGCAAATGACATGATCTTATAATATAGAAAATCTTGAGTAATCAAAAAATTATTTTTTGAGCTAGTAAATGAGTTCAGCAAGTTTATAGGATATAAGACTGGAAAATGCAATTCTATTTCTGTACTTAGCAATGAACAATCTACAGATAAAATTGTTTAAAAATTATTTATAACAGTAAATAAAAATAAACATAAGACTGGCTCACTGAAAAGGACAGAACATTGAAATAAATTAAGACCTAAATAAATTTGTTCATACACAGAATTGACACCTTTCATTCTCGCTCCAATGCACAGGAGTCCGTGGACGATGGAGACCAGGTGTGCATGTGGCAAAGCATATGCTCTGTCACATCTCAAACTGGCACACACAACATGGCCATGAAGCACACACAGTCATCCTAAGTGTGTATCTTTGTCTAGGCAGAATTGCTTATTTTGGCAAAATTATGACTTATTCACCAAGCAGCCATTCTTCCTTTCTTGGTAATTAACATAACTCTGATTTCCTGGGACTACAGCAAAAACCTGTATTTTTAACCTGCCTCACAGCTAGGCATAGTCAAGCGATCCAGTTTTGGCCAATATGGCATAAGTTTATTTGGCAATAAAGGTGAATCCTTTACCTTTATTTCAGATTGGAATGTGAAAGTGAAGACCAGAGCTTCAACATCCATCTTGCGACCACAAAGTCACCATACGGAAGAGGCTCAGGGAACCCTAGAACTCGCCCAGAACGTCCACAAGCCCCTGAACCCACATCGAGAAGCAAACAATTTTCTGCTATGTGGGGAAAATAAAACCTCAATTTCATTAGGCTGCTATTTTGTGGGTCTCTTTTACCTGCAGCCAAATGAAATTTCTAACCAATAAACCTAACAATGAAATCTACCCGGTAAATGTCATTATTTCTGCTCTTCATTACAAGTTGTTCGTTTTCCTGGTATTACTTGAATAATTTTCCCATATACCACATTTTAAAAATCCTGATGTTAGATTTGTTTTTTCATTATTACAATGAAACAACTGTATTTTTTTTTAAGTAAGAGGTAATGGAAAAATGGCATACTGTTTCATAAGAGGGATATAAATTAATAAAGAGAATTTCATAACAATATTACTTGTATATTATACTCACTGATATAAATTGTACTCACTGGCTCAGAGCACAATCAAATGAAAGCAAAATAAGCATAGTGACTCAAACTTTCTTGCTGGTGGAAGTACTGTATACACGGAATGCGAATGCTGAAAGAAAATTGGATATATAGCTTCAACATCACGTGGTCTCACTGCCTTAACAACAGTGGCAACGACAGTGCTATGGGAGACAGCATTCTGGGATAAGGATTAAATTTCTTCACTGGAACATTGGATTCAGTCCTCATTACCCCGCTGTCTGGTTTTTCAAGGGGCTAAATATCTAAATGGTGGTGTCCACCTGTTACTTCGAAGCACCAACCAATGGCCCTGTGCACCTCTTCATTCAACAAGTACTCATCAAACATCTACCAAACACCTAGAGACTCCTTGGCTTGGAGCTAAGTATCAGAGGTAATTAAAACATATCCCTTTCTCATCAGAATTATACCACAGGGTGATATCATTAAACAAACCAGAAATACATAACAAAAATTCTAAACAATGCCATGAAGTAAAAACCAAAAGGTTTCTGTTGTAGGTTTCTCTTATAGAAAAAAATTGCTGGGGACAACAATTTTAGAACGAATTTTCTTAATTCTAAAGATCAGGTAAAGTATTTCCGAGAAAGGTCATTTAAACTTAGACCCGACTGGTTATTGGTTAGAAAGATGAGAACACATACAATGGTGCAATGAATCTGATGAGAGCTGGGGGAGGGTGAATACGGTGTTCACTAAGGTAGCACTGCCAGGAAGTAGAGACGGAAAAAAAGCAGTGCTTCTCTGAATATAAACAGAATGATGGGAAACATAGTGGTTAGGGCCCTATCACAGGGAACCTTTGTAGGTGTTTTGTCTATCCTCATCTCGCCTCACCACACAATAAACAAGTAATTCTTATCCTTGGATCCTATCAGGAGGGAACTAACTAGATCGAAAGACCTCCTCCCTTCAGACCATCTTTTTCCTCCATAAGTGACACATTCCTATAGCCCTTGCGATTGTTGGTTCCAACAGTGCCATTTGGGTTTAGGTTTAGACTAGGGCTGGTGCTCAGGCAAGAGTCCAATACAGGAACATCTGTAGAGATGGTCAGTTTTTCACCAAACCTCCCCCTGTGCAAAAAACAGACGGTTTTTAAGATTTAAGTTAATTTTAGGAAAAACTGCAAATGAAGTTGCTGCAAACAAAAAGACCAAAGAGGGGATCACAATAATTTTTCATTCTTTACCAAGATTACTGGAATTTCAGACTGTCTCCTGTTTTTTTGTTAATGGACACACAGCAGGGGTCCCACTGAATTCTTTCCCTAATATCCCCTCTCATTCCCCATCACACGTCTATCCAGTTACCCCATGTCACATAATGAATACAGGACCGGGACTGTGCACAGTTCTAGAGGTAAATAATGTCATTCAGAGCACTTTCCATAGTGTATCAAAAATTTTGGTGATTACGAAGGCCAAAATACTGTCTGAAATCATTAGGACATCTAATAATACTTGTGGCACTTCAGTTTTACCAAGTGAGATTTTTCAAAAACCAACAACTCATCTTAATGTGTCAGGTTCATTCAATTGTGATTTTCCTAAAGTTTTGATTAATTTTTAATCTGTGAAAATCTGTGCACATTAAAAAAAACAGGATTCATTTAACTTGATTTCCCATTTAATAGGGTATCTTTATGAAAGGAATTTTGAATTATCTACTTTTTCCTCTTTGCTTAATGGAATTACAACCTTAGTTTTCAAAAATTCAATTCCAGATACAGCCATTTAATGTCAAAAAGCCACCACTTTAGAATATTCAATGTTCTCCCACTTCTATATAAAAAGTCGTATAGCTGGGCTAGAATTCCCAGGTATATTGCAGTATATCAAAAGAAGGCTTTCTTCTATGTCATTTTTTACTTTGATTTTAAAATATGCAAGAGCAGGTGATACCCTACATTCTAGAATTTCCTGAATAAGTCTGAATTACATCTGGAATCCTACTTGGACTACGCATTTCATTGGATGCCATCAGCTGTCAAGAGAATGTCATTTAAGTAGATCTTCTATCCAGCCTCATTTTAATTTCTGTGTCAATTTGTAGCATATTTCAGAAGGGCAATAGGCATTTAAACTTCAGCTTTATCATTCCAAAAGTGTGCTCCCCACTGAGACACGTTGGAAAAGAAGGATTAGAAACTTCAAGGACAGGTAAATATATGAACTTGAACCAAGCCACCTGTCAAAGAGAAACAAGCTTGCCATCAGGAATAAAACATTCCTGGCAAGACTTTGAGAAGAGTGAGGGCAAAGAAGAAAATTTTGACTTTTCCTGTGGCTTTTACTGAATTTCATCTCCAGTGAGCTAACATAGTATAGAGACTCCGAAGGGCAAATTGTCTCATGACTTTGAAATTTTAATAACTCTATCAATAATGAGGTTTAGTATGTGGTTTAACATCTAATTCCTCAGCCTGAGAGCTATTCCCATTTCTGAAATGAAATATGAATACAAACAATATTCCGTAACTCTGAAAAATCAGAGCATTCTAAGAAAAATAGGGACAGAGGATAAAAAGTGCTCATTTACCCAGGAGCTGACTGGGTTTTGAGTTGGTTTCCATGAGCTTGTCTCTGATAGAATCCATGTGAGTGTGAGTGCTTAACAGATTTTGTTTGGTGATGGTGGTGGGGATGGTTATTTCTGCAGCTGGTTTTGTGCTGAAGCCAAAAGAGTATAAAATCATTTTAAGTAGCCTTTCTAGCCCCCATGTGCAATAAACATAGGAGGCTGCCTCCCCAGCACCAGCAACACGTGAAGTTCAGTTTCTTTCTGCAGAGAGATAAGAGGGTCTTAACGGTAGTTCTGAGCGCTGCGTTTCCTATTTCACACTCAGTGCATACAACTTGAGCTAACTCTCTTTATATGTCATGGATTCTTTCACAAGCCCACGCCACCCTTCCCAAGACACAGTTTCCATCTCCCCCAGACATGCAAAGCTAATTACCTTAAACCACACTGAATGTTTAAATTCAGTCATTGAAGGTGGGAATATTTAACTGGTTTTATCTGAATGATTAATTTCTGGTGTCTTTAAAGTAGATGGCACTACACTCCAGCAGTTTCAGGCAATATAATATCTATATTAGCTATTCGATTCTGAATTTCAAGAAACAGTTGTCAGTGGCATCACTAAACATGTATCGATGGCCCAGATATGAACTAGTGTCCTATGATATAAGATGACAGTCCAGGGCCCCAGTTTAAATTATGCAAGATGCTCTTTCTGCCAGGGATGCATTTGCCATGCACACCAAAGGACCCTGTCTTTTTAAAGCCTCTAACCAGTAACGGGGATGCCTTTTATTGATCAATGTTACAGAGGAAATATGTTCCACACTATGTCACTAGATGCTGTCATTGCAAAGTGGCATGTCTTGTTCCCGAAATCATCATCTCTGCGTTTAATGGTTTATGGACAAGAGCATTTACTTCTTATAAACAATTGCATTTAGGGACTATGATTAACATAGAGAAACTTGATTTTAAAAATCAAACAGATAGAAAATGAGCTTTGATTCTGAGAACTGCTTCTTGGAGTAAGAATATGAACCTCTCCTTGTGTATCTCCCAGCAATCTCCATGCATATGTGCACCTTACACACACACACACACACACACACACACACACACACACACTCAAAGATTCATTTTGCCTTTTTTGCTTAATAATGTATCAGCACATACAACCATACAATCTATACAATATACACCATTATTTTTGGCACCTGCTTATTATTCTATGTTATGAACTTAACGTATTTAAGTAAATGCTCCTCTATTAATTTTTTTACACTTGCAATATCAGTCTGCTATGGGCATTTGTAATGTGTATCATGCTTACAGGTAAATATATCCATAACCTAGATTTCTAAAAATTGATTCTAAAAGTTGAAATGATGGCTCAGGAAATTCAAGGACACATGAAAGTTTTTTATAGTCTCTAGGTCATTTACTTCATATTCCAAATTTATAATATACTGACTGCCCATCAAAACTTTGGAATTCATTGAGTCAGTCTGAATAAAATGACAGATGAAATAATTCTAGCTTGAGTAAAAAGATGCACGAGTACTTACTTTTTCTATTTGCATATTACACAAAGTTAACTCTTCCATGGGCCACAAGGTTAAAATAAAGCACTATTCATTAATAAATACATTAGGCCCTACCCCACCATTTTCCAAGATACGAACAATCACAAGCTTTATTCTTACCTTCAAATTCAGACATCGATGGGTGGTATTTTTTCTGTCTGGGTTGTTTATATCTCTCCTCCCTGAAACAAAAGACAGGGGGATATTTAAACACTGGGGTGGCTAATGGAAAAGTACTGGGGAATGTAGTGTGCGGGTTGTCAGTGTTTGCTAATTGCTCTCGTGGAAGTTAGGCTCCCACACCCCCACAGAAACTAGGAGACAGGGGCCCTCTCTTTCTTGACCTATGAGGAACTAAACCTTAATAAATGATATTATAAATTTTTACAAACTTCTATAATTGAAAAAAATTAGATTTCTGGAAGGAAAGCACTTCAAAGCAAGTTAAACATATTTATAATTTAACTTGTGTCAATGTAGAAAATATGCTGTTTTTCACCAGGATTATATAAGACATAATTTTCCTCTGATTTAACCTGAACTCCATAATCAATTCTGTAAAGAAAGAAATTTAATTTTCATGAAACTACATTATTAAAAAGTGCCAAATTTATAGCAAGTTTTATATAATTATAAATTTGAAAAAATAATGGCTTGAAATTTCTGAAGCGTTTTCTGACATATTTTTAAAAATCTTGAACTAACTGGTCCATATCCAGCAAAAAACTTAAAATTCTAAGAAAAATAAAGGAATATTTAAAAGCTTTTATCATGGGAAGCCAAATGTACTATGGAAATGTCTGTCTTGCTACAGATAAATGATCAAATGTATTACTGGTTGGGACTGGAGGAGGGTAGTTCTTCAAAACCTTAAAACTCTTTCAAATCCAGCTGCCCAAAGAGGCTTGCAAAAATTCATTTTATTAATATGCTCCTACCACCTCTGACAGACAGCATTGCTTATCAGGAACGTTGAACCATGTAATGTCATAAAAAATAGAAGTGTGGATCTGCCATGACTGTAGGAAGTGCAGTAAATATAGACCCTCTGCAACAACTCTTAATGTCTGTCACTTTTTCTCATTTGTTTTGTCATGTAATTTTATATTTTATGAAGTAATTCACCCAATTATTAACCTTTAAATTGGTTTTAAAGTGCTCAGTCTTTCACTGGAATCTGACAATATGAGTTGTAATAGCAGCTTGGAGTGTTTGGGGAAAAATTGGCCACTATGCCAATTGTCTATGAGAATATTATTTGGCATTCTTCTGCGTAAAGGTACTTGATCATATTCACACTTTTTTTTCTTAAAATAAAAAATCTATTTGGGAGAAGTTAGCAGCACAGTTGAAACATGTTGTGCTTTGTTACTTTATCAAAAGGTAACATACTATAACATACTATATATGTTATATGAAGAGTTTATAAATTGCACATCAGAGTAGATCAGTTTATCATGATATAGATTAAGTCAAAACCACCCAAACAAGGCCATACCTTAAGCAAAACCATCTTTTGTAATGGATTTGGCATACAAATATTTTTTCAATTTGCTTACTTAACATTAGACTTATTAAAATATTATGTAAGTGATCAAGAACAAATACTAGCCATATGAATTGTGAATATTACGAAATAATGCATTTTTATACTGAAAAAATATATTTATAATGAGACTTCATGCTTCAAGGACTCTTGGTCACATTAATCATCACGTCCTTATTTCCCACATTGGTTTTAGGAAAGGTTGTGTTTTAGTATGCATCAGAACTGTGTACCCTAAAAGAAATATTTACGACTTGAGAAACTGTCCACATGACATTAGCCTCAAAGGTGACTTGTATGAATTTATGACTTCACATTTGAATAACATGAAAAAATCCTTTTCTGTTGGGAGCCATTATTGCTGAATGCCCTACAGACAGGGTTAAAAGTGCCTGCAAGCTAGAAGTTTGTAGGACAGGTAAACTCCTTACTGAAGGAGGAAGATTAGCTTAATGAATAAGCTCCTTACTGAAATTGTTTGCATATCTATGGGTGTTGCTTCTCATGCACATCCTAGGATATAAATATATTGTTCTTAATAAACTCAGGGTGCAGTATTCACTGTTAGCCCTCCAGACTCACTCTCTCTCTCTCTCTCTCTCTCTCTCTCTCTCTCTCTCTCTCTCTCTCTGTTTCTCAGTCCTCACTCCCCATCTCGGGAACTGTTCCATCTTAGCCAGCAGGCTCCGGCTAAGTGGCAACCGAACAGGGACTTGAGCAAGGGGGACAGCAGTGAAGGACACCGCAGGACAAGGAAGCTAGCCAAGAAGTAAGGTAAGGAATTACGGTGAGTAATCGGAAGTTGTATATACAAGCAATCAAGAAAGGAAGACCCCCAGGAAGAAAAGAAAAAATAAATAAATAAATAAATAAATAAATTTTTTAAGAGAAAAAAAAAGAAAAAGGAGAAATAAAATGAGTAATGGCAATAGCCGCACGCTTTTTGTACATCTGTAAATAGTTTTTTAGAATTTGTAGGAAAGAAAGGAATAGATCATCGGGGGGACGTCCTGGAGGTTGTGGAAGACAGTGAAACTAAGCCTTCCGCTCCACAAGCTGAGCCGCTTTACGCAGAACCAGCTTTTGAAATGTTATTTCCCAGGAACAATGAGGATCCCCCAGATCCAGGGGATGCAGAGCAGTTAGAGGAGAAGGCTGCTCGGTACCATGATGGGGAATATGAGTATGTGCATAATCTCTGATCTATATTTGTCTATGTTATATGTAATATGGTGGTTCAGTTAAAAATTCTAATTATGATAGAAAGAAAAATGTATGTTTTTGGTAACAGAAGGTATAAAATATAGAGATTTCTTTTTACAGAAATTAAAGGAAAGGTATTTATCTTAAAGTTAGTTATTTCTGAATGAGTGAAAAGAGACAAACTGTAGGAATAAGCAAAGTGGTTGAAGGTTTGTGAAGAGTAATCTTGAGAGGAAATTTTATGTGATTAAGGACAAGATTAGAAATTTAAATGCCAAAAATAGACTAATACAAAATTAAAATTGTGTTTTAATGATCCTTAGAATATTAGTCTGCTACTGATGTTATGGAAAAGTTTTCTAAGTAGAAAACAAGAAATCAACAATTGGGTACATTTATCTTAAATTAACCAAGTTTCTTATGAGTCTACACAGGTTCCTTACGTTCATACCTTCTAGGTTTCGAGACTTCCTACCACTTCTCTGTGCTGGAACGACCTCACCTCGAAAGACCTCAGGTCATCTGCCTCCGGGGTCCTTAGAATAGGCTTTCAGAGATTTTTATTCCCAGTAGGCAGGGACTACAGCCCTATCTCAGCTTTGAAGAAGTTACAGAAGAGAGACCTTCCTCCCTCAACATCCCTTTAAGATTAGGGAATAAAATCTCTTAAGGGAATTAATGTAGGGAAGAAAAAGAAAAATTGAGGTGTTGGTTGGGTCACATTCAGAGACTACAATGCTGAAAGTCAATTTAATGTTACATGTGACAATTGTAATCTTACTAATTGTGTCTCCACGGTTCCCACTGGGACCACAGTAATGGTTCAGTATTTCCTTTAGGTTTTGTGTAATTCTGGGCTTGTGCCTGTTTCCTCCATTGTTAAAATATTTCATCAGCTCCTTCATGAAAATCTGCAGTGAGGTGCACAGAGTTAGGCTCCAGGCTCAAGTTTAACAACAGTTTAACCCCCTGATGGCAGAGGCTGGTAGCCAGTGATGGGTAAGATTCCTCCTGTGTGAAATCAACCTAAGATAGGGCATGAATGATGGAATTCATGTGCTGATGACGGGTAAGGTTTATGCCTTGCAGAGGATCACCTAAGACAGGCACAGTCCATTTGCCCCATAGCTGACAAGGCAATGGTTTGTAATAAATAAAAAAGGGGAGATGTTGGGAACCATTATTGCTGAATGCCCTACAGACAGGGTTAAAAGTGCCTGCAAGCTAGAAGTTTGTTCTTAATAAACTCAGGGTGCAGTATTCACTGTTAGCCCTCCTGACTCTATCTCTTTGTCTCTATCTTTTGTCTCTCTCTATCTTCTGTCTCTCTCTTTTGTGTCTCTCTCTCTCTCTCTCTCTCTCTCTCTCTCTCTCTCTCTCTCTCTCTCTCTCTCTCTCTTTCTGTTTCTCAATATTCATTCCCCCTCTCGGGAACTGTTCAATCTTAACCAGCTGGCTCCGGCACTTTTCGGTCTCATTACTCTAATAATTTTAAAATTGAGTTTCCTTTTCCTTTGTGACACCCAAGTTTCTTTGAGTGTTTTGATCATTTCAACACTGCATGCACGTGTGCGTGCAGCTTCCAGCAGAATGCCAGCCAGTTCTTTGAAGGTTTTAAACTCTGTGGTTTCTAACTCGAGGACACAGTGCTTTGTATCAATTTATCTTTTAAATCATTACTGGTTTCTAGTTTTTGTAGTTTTATTTCCAATTTTATTTTATCTATAACTCTCATGGTTAATCTTTAGATACAAGTCTGAATAAACTCCTAAACTATATATATATATATATAAACTTATTACATCTGGTCATAGCATTTATTTGCAAGAATAATATTAATAATAATACTAATAGTTTAGTCTATATTATGCTGCCCCTGATTTCCATATCATTTTTTTTTCTATTTTGGGATTAATAGCATGACTTTTTATTTCTGCTTCTTCATGATCACTATATCTAATTAAAATGACACTTAAAATTCATGCTCATACCTAATACTTGTAAAACAACAAATTAGTCTTAAAATATGGGATGCTTTATCCTTCATAAAATGATAAATGTTTCAGAAGAACTCCCAAATGCTCAGTGCTATAATTTTTAATCAGATATCACTTCATATTTTGTTATTTTTAAATTAAAGTTATAGGAATGGGAATGGAATTGATAGTCCTTAAGGATATTTTGAATTCTATTCACTTATCGTTCCACAAATAATTATTAAATACCTATCATATATCACTCATTGAACTAGGAACTGGGCATAGAGGCAAATAATACATAAATAAATTAAACCATTTTAACAATGAGATAAATTACATAGTAGATCTCAGGTGAAGTACTGTGCAATCACAGCGTGGAGACCATCATAAATGCAACATACACATCGACTGCCTGCTTTCTTATCAGAACATCATCTGGTGAGGATGTTAACTGACCTTCTCAGTCCTTAACCGACAGCAGATCTCTCCCCACTGAGTCTGGAGTTCATCAAGAGAGACAAACATGTCAGTTGACAATAGCAAAATTCTACCTTTATTACTAAAAATTTCTAAATTTGAAGATACATCTTAAGCGTGCAGCAACAATAGTCTTTTTAATTCTGAACCTCAAAATTAGAGTGGTGTGCCCACTGAGTCCCTGTCAGAGAACAACTTTCTGATTACGCAATGGTCTCACCAGTAAAACCTTACAGTATGAAACTCAAGTAGGAGTAAAGAGCTGAGCTATACAGGATAATTCTTTCCCCAGACTCATCAATCACACAATTTTTCTACTCTTTAAAAGAAATAGGGATGCGGTCGACGACCAAGAAATATTAGAGAACAGCCTTCCTCATGAAAACTATTGGAGTGGGGAAAACGATATCGCCTGTTAAAAATGAGATGACATACCCAAAATGAGGTCACTCATGCTAAGCCCCACATCACCAAACTGAGATCTTACTACAGTTTTGGTTTTCCCAGAAATGGAGTTTTCAACAGTCAAGCAGGAATCGCCTGACCAGCACCAGTTAGGTCATCTGCCTGGCAGATCCCTAACATCCCATACGTAGTGGTTGCCAACTTTTTTAGCACCAAGGGCCAGTGCTCCTATGAGAATCTAACGCCTGATGATCTGAGGCGAAACTGATGATGCTGATGCTGGGGAGCTCCCCTGCCCACTGTTCACCTCCTGCTGTGCAGCCAGGAACAGTACTGGACTGCAGCACAGGCGTTGGGGACCCCTGCAAAGAAAAGTGACCTTGCCATCACCCATCTGCCTTTTTGTCTAGTATAACTTCCTCGTTCCCACTTCCTTCTGCCTATATGAGTCTGACATTCTGTACAATTCCTCCGAGCTCCTTTCTCTCTGCTTCCTGATTCATGAATCATTGAATAAAGCCAATAAGATCTTTAAAATTTACTCAGTTGAATTGTGTTCTTTAACAACCCTAAATGTGTATGCTGAAAATTCTAAAAAAGCAGTGTGATTACTTTTATCTGGAAATTCCAGCCTACTTCTATCAACCTTTAAATGTCACAGTCCCATTATAGTTTAAGCGACCTTCTATATTTCAGCACAGAAGTGTTCTCTTCACTATGCCACCACCAAATCTGCACTATCTAATGCTTAGAAAGCCCTCAGCAACCTTCCACTACCATCATTTATAAGTAAAAATTGGAGAAAACACATTTTCTGCACAAGTAAATGAAAACTAACCAGTCTTTTCTCAAAAGAAGAGAATTTGAAACTTTTCCTGACAGCAAGAATTTTTTATTCTTGCTGAGTACTGTTTAAAACTCGCCTCCAACAAAAATAACCATCCATAGTTTTGTTATCTGTGCTACTGTTTATAAAATAATAAAGTGGGACTTAAATAAACAAAGATAAATAAAAAGCAGATGTTTAACTAAAGCTTTACATAATTCTGAGAGCATAGAGATTTTCAGGGGCAAAGGCTGTGGCAATTCAGAAATAAAGGCTTTTGTTTTGTTCTTGATTAAAAGATAAAGATAAATTAGAAAAAGAAAGAAAAGAAAACAAAAACAATAACTCAGTATGCACACAGTAGTGGTGAGAATGAAACTTTTGTAAACTGGACCATCTTTTAAATGGCCTAGGGGAATATTTAAGCCCTGAGGGCTCCTGGATAATCAGTCATTACCCCCAAACTTAGATTCAACCCACTGTTCCTTCCATTCTCCACCAAGCTCCCCTCTCACTCTGATGCCCTCTACACTTCGCAGATGACCTATTTCCTGCTACATTGAAAATAAATACAGCTGTCAGCATGAGCTTCCTAAGGTCCCTCCCAGCCACTTCCATCTCTTCACCTGGTCTTACGTCTTTCTGGTCTTCCTGTTACTTTTCAAAAGTAATATTGTATATCTGGACTCTGCTCCACCTCTATTCCTTTTCCTGCTCCTCTTGATGTTAGATTCATGCAGTTTCCTTCTTTCTCGACAATGCCACTTTCTTTTTTTCCAGTAATTCCTACTATTATCAAACCCAGGTCTTCCTGATCCTCAATTCCTCACCGTTTAAACAAGCATTTAATGCTATTGAACATGTCTCCTTCTGCCATCGCCCTTAGCTTCTGAGATGCTACAGTCTTTTGGTTCTCTTAAATGTTCTTTTTCTTTCACTAGCATCTTTAATTGAACTTCCTTATTTGTTATTTTTTATTATCAACTCTTTGTAGTTGATCTAGAAATGCTATCCCTAGATTATCTCAAAGATGGACATTACTTGACTACCTAATAATAGTAGACTTACAAATTAATCCCCAATAGATTGTGGCAAGCCCTGCCTCTTTTGAGGTCCAGGCAAGCATTTCTAAATGCCTGCTGAACATCTCCATTTTTTTTTTTTATAGATACCAACAACTGGGCAAGCTCTGGAGGAAGGGGTAAATATGTATTTCCAAGTGGAGACACACCTATTAGCATAACACATTCCCTGGATAGAATAAATCATTTAATTAATTGCTAAATTTTTTAATGTAAGTTATGTGCCTTCAGCTCCTACTTCTCTTTGGGAGTTGGTTGCCAGCAGGGAGCTTGGGTTCAGCTCAGCTGCTCAATGCTGTTAAGTTTTATAAGGGCAGACAATATGCTATGAGAATTTGGCACAAAGCATCCTGGGAACACATATCTAAAACAAATAATCATACCTAGTAAAAGTGGAATTCAGAGAACACTAAAAAGAACTAATAAAATCTGAAGACCAAATAGATATTTTTCAGTACAGGGATAGAATCTCAGATATTTTAAATATAAGAAACACCATAAAAGAGCAAGAACGCTGAGCAAAAAGAGCAATGTTCCTAGAAAGTAAAGTATGTGAGGTGAAGAGTGAGACTCGCTGACAGAACACCTGGTGGTTTGGGAAGAAAAGCTGAGACGTGAGGATGAGCTGTAGAAAGTTCCCCCAGGAGGATGGAAGCAGCTTGTGGAAGGCGTCGTGGGCCACTTAAGTTTAGATCTTAACTCATGGGCACCATGAAAACCTTGGAGACAGTCACCTAGTTGTGTAACAAAATTAACTCTAAATTTTAAAACAATAACTATTATATCAGCATGGAAGATTAATTATAAGAATACCTGCTGTGTGTCCAGAATCTAAGGTAGTATTTGGTTTACTACTGGGCTGGCTAACATAGTTGTTGAGTGAATAAATTGTGTAAATGGGTTGAGGAGGTCAAGATGCAATTCAGAATGGTTTACGTAGCGGTCATAACAAGAAGAAAAGAGATATAGCAGAGTTTGTTGGAAGAATGGCTGAGTAAACTTTGAATAAAAAAGGCGGGGCTGACATAATTTAGCCTTGGTCACATGTCAAAAACTGTCTTGGCACGGTCATTCATTTAGTCCTCACAGCAATCCCGTGAGAAAGCCAAGATCCAGAATGATGCAACTCGCTAAAGTCCCATTGCAGATAAATGGCAGAGAATAATTTTGACTTTAAATCATATGCACATGTAAAGTGGCAAGAGCAAGGTGGAAACACGTCAAGTTATGAAGACAGCGCCAAGAAGAACATATTTCTAATGGCTGGGGTGGGATCATATGAATAGATGCTTCTGAAATTATTTCTTGTCAAAATACTTCTTTTTTCATTATCTGGCATACATTCTTAAAGATCTCCATTTTGTTTACTTCTATCTCTTTAAATCATTCATTTTATGATGTCTGTGTCTCCTATAGTCTTCTAGGCAAAGTTATATCATTACATAACATATTGACTTCATTGCCAATCATTTTATCTATATCAAAATAATCTGCTCAAAACAGTCTCATTCCAGAGAAGAGATACTGCATCTTTTAGTTTTTATGAAGTGCCTGCCACAAGGATTCGACTGAATTCAGAAAAAGTACTCAATAAATTCTGAGAAAAGAATTTTGAATCAAACCAGCGATATGTGTCCTGTAAAATCAAGATGACAAAGAGTTTTAACCTTTAAGCACTGAGGAGAAAAAAAAAACATTTAAACAAAACATCACTTAAAAAAAAAGAAAGTAAGTTCATTCAAATTTTAATATGTAGATATGTTGCTTATTAATGCAGCCAAATATATTCCCCCAGAAAACAGATATATCATTCACCACAGGTAAAATATATAGAGTGATTTTTATTCTCTCCTCAAAAGGATCTTTTTATATGATTGCTAGAGATATCATTAAAACCATTTCTGTATAACTGGAAATAAAAAAGGTTCAGACCATTTATATTTTAGAGATTTCTCTGTGGTCTGTCACAAGTTACTGAAGTAGAGATTGCTAGTAAATGTTAATGAAAAGGAGATCTCTGGTGAAATTAATAGCCTTTTCTCTTCTTTTCATGCCAGCAGAGTCTGCTATTTTATTGTCAGTCTGTTTGGTATATTTAACAATTAGTTTAGGTCTCAAACTCCTTAAGAACAAAAGACCGCAGGCTGCTAACTTCCAGTATGGCCAAGAGCTTGCTCACAGCTGTGGGCTAATGAGTTATAGAGTTTATTTCTTTGGCCTCTTCTTAAAATAACTGTACGATCATTTGAAGTGAAGGTTGAACATTGCTATCATCCATTCTGATTTCACATTTCTAATTGGGCCGAATGTGTTCTAATCAAAATAGGATAAAATTACTTTAAACTACCCTAAAATGAGCAGATATCAAAATAACAATACACTAACAACATGATAGAAATAATAAATTACAGAAAGTACCTCACTCAAATGACTTAACTCATTGTAAGTAAAACTGTAAAGGATAAAAGGAAACAAAGCAAGTGCTAGTGGTCCTGTGATGCTCAGATAATAAAAATCAGTCCAATGTCTCTTTTAAATAAAGTTAACATAATTCAAAAAAAAGGAAGGAAAAGGGAAAACACAAAGGACAATCTTAATGTAATATCAAATCAAAAGCACAAGTTCGTTCTTTTTTAGCTTTTTAAAAACTAGAAAACTGGTGAATGGAAAGTACATGTCTATTTAAGATTCAGTTGGATAAACTGACACTATTTCATAGAGATGATTTTTGTCAAAAGGTAAATGTATGGCTCACACAAATATAAAATAAACATATGTCAAAATTTTAACTCAATACATGAAAGAATCAGCAAGATGTTAAAGCAAGTGCAAAACAGATACACATGCACACACAATCAGAAAAACTAAAACTGACTTACAAATAGAGGCACAGCTGTTTTATACCAAGGGGAAATAAATGTTCGTATATTTGGAATCATCTCTTGGAGCAGGGAGAATGGAATTTGCATTTTACCAGAAAATTCACCAGCTTCCTTATGAACAGGAGTTATTTGTATAAACATCAGTCCTATACAAGTTACCTTCTAGCTCTAAAAATTACAAAATATACAAGATAAAAGTAATGACAAGAAAAGAACCCTATAGAATAGGATAGTCCCAAGCGCCTACTAAACAATATTGAGTATTTCTTTGAAAAAAATAACCTGTAATCTTTTTACCTATTTTAAGGATGTCACAACCTTCTCAACATTGTCTTTTTCATGCCCAGAAATATATTCTTCATTGTAAAAACTATATTTATTGATTATTTACATTAGCTTAATGCTGATATAAATTATTGTGCATGCAAAGTTGAATGAGACTTGATGAATTTATCCTCCAAAGATATTTTGGTAAAGATGAATAGAATCGAGTGAATTATCAATTTCAGTCCAGTGAGATAAATAATATGATAAAGGTGTGAATGAAGCTCCTCGTGAAATGATACTGTAGCAAGCAAGATAAGCATATCAATAGGTGGAGTGTTAGAAAAACATTCTTCGAAGAAACAAGATTTGAGCTCTGCTCTGAAGAACAAACACACAGGTTAACCAGTCGAATTAGGCTTGTGCTTCTCACAGCTCTGAAGGCTGGAAGTCTTACACAAAGATGTCGGCAGAGTGGTTTTCTTCTGAGGTCTCTCTCCTTGGCTCATGCCTCTGTATTTATGTGGTCTTTCTTTTGTACATGCTTCTGTCCTAATATCCTCTCCTCATGCGAACATTGCTTTTTGCTTCTCAGGACAACATGGCACTCTAGAGATGACAGAATGGAATTAGTTGAGGAAAGACCTAACCTAGTTAAGATGGGTCAAGGAAGTGCTTGCATATGATGTTACTATGCTGAACATTCAAACAGAAAGCTGTTAATATGAACATCTTTTTTTTTTTCATGACACTCTAGTAAATTTTAAAAAACTAAGAGGAAGAGTTTTTAAAAAAAGAGATTTACTTTTCTAAAAAATGTCTAGCATGACAGAAGACCGCTGGTTTCTGATATTGGCTTCTTCACTCAACGGCATATCTTTTGCAATATACTTTTGTCACTGAAGAACATCCAGCCACACCCAAACATGCTGATGGGATTGTCGGGATTACTTAAATTGTGTTTTAAAAGATAACTGTGAATATCTTTTTACTACACTATGCCAACACTCAACAAGTGGTAGCTTCTTAAAGGTGTACTCTTACATCAAATCCACCAGCTTATCTTGGACTTTTATTGGCAGTTCTACCCATGATCACTTGCAAAAAAAATTGGCTTGCTGTAGCAAAGAGTAAGGTAACTACTATTTCAGATTGGTATCACTGCCTTGATTTGTACTGAGCTATTTTACTCCCAATGCTTTTATACCACCAAAACCATTGATACAGAAGACTCAAGGAGTTCCTCGTGACCAGGGGAGATAACAGAAATAGTGACAAGAAAGCTAGGTTTTAGAAGAACAGGTGAGAAATAATGAGACCTCCCGACTTGAGACCGTGGCTTCAGCAGTGTGTGCCAGCCTACAGTCCGAATGACCAGGGGGCTCCAGTCAGATTTTAGTGCATGTCAGTGAAGAAAATTTAGGGATTAGTCTAGTTCAGATTAACCTCAAAATAAATCAGCATAAGAACCAGACTTCTCTTCCTTTGGCCCAGTTGATATTTAAATTTGCTAAAAATTTCAGCAGCTGCCAGGCAAATAGGAAGGAGAAGATGGAAGCTAAGAATCAATAAATGACTGAACAGAAATTCATAATTCACTGAGACAATAAAACCTAAAAAGAAATGGCTCTAAATCTAGAAGAAAAACATGTTAAATGCACAACTCAGGCTTTGGTGTTATCCCGTTTGTTGGTTTGATTTATGTTGTTTGTGTTTTCCTCGGGGTAAAAATAGTGGTTTAGAGCAGGATCAAATAATAAAATATTTATATCTTACTATATGCAAATTAAATACTTCATATTTTTATGAAAAAGTAATAATCCACTTTTCCTAAAATCTGTTTCTATTCCAGTAATTTAGTGACTTGGAGGTTAGGAAACAAAAGTGTGTCAACAAAGAGATTTGTTAACATGATAACTTCCCTAATGCAACTTTTAAAAATATAAACAATAAATTATCTCTAAATAAAGCTTCTCTGTAATTTGTTTCTCAGCTATCTACAATAAAAATAGTTTTTATATAAAAATATTTTTATTAGAAAATCTATTTTTTCTTAATCAATGTTGATGTGAAAAACAACATTCTTTGTCGATACTACAAGCTAAGTGCCAAAAATCAATGGTTTATGTACACGCATAACTTTTAAATACACATATACTTATATCTCCCTATCTATCCAAGTTTAGGCTATAAAAAAACTCTGATTAAAATACTAAGCATTAATTCAATTTATTTTCATTGTGGTTCATTAAAACTCTTTTTAGAGCTCCTAATTTATATTCTAGATGTATAAATAGAATGAGAAAAAGCAGATTCAGTTATTACTATAATTGATTTTGGAATCATTTTCAGAATATAAGTATATGAGTATTGTCTTTGAATGTAAATGTGAAATTTAATTAAGGCTCAACATGTACTGAGTAAATGATCTGTGAGTAAATGATCTGGAATTTGTTGCACTCTTTGTCCAAAGGGTAAAGCACATTGGATATGTTTTAAGACAGCCCTTCATAAACTTTTATGAGAAAGTGTTATGTTTACAAATACAAATTAAATAGATATGCAAAAAGGTAAGTAATCTATGGATTATGACATAATGATAAGCTTATAGAGTCTTGAAAAATCTCTAACTAGAAAGTAATACTGTAAGTGAATAATCTCTAGGAAGATCAGAAAATCTAAAACCAGTTAAGGAAATTACAAAAATGGAAGTAAGATATGCAGGATTTAAATTGTGCAGCTCCCAATTTATGATGCAAAGAAGTAAAATTATCACGGGGTTTGAAACAGCAGAGTCACACAAACAGCTGGATGTAGAAGCATAATCCAGGCAGCACTGTAAAGCAGTAGGGAGAGGGAACGGAAGGTCAAGGATAGAAGAAAATTCAGAAAATAGTAATGTGATTACTACACAAGTTTAAAATGAACACGTGTCTGAGATTTATTAAATTCATGAATTAATGCAGAAGCTATTAAGATGCTAAAACCCGTTCAAAAGAGAATTTGAAGAACATACAGTAAGCAATCTGGAAAGCTAAAATGAATTTGCTAATAGATGACAAATTGGTTCACATCTTATAAAGCAATAACATATAATGAGTGGGTTCATTTTTTTAACTATATAGAAATTTTCTCTCTCTCCGACAAAATGTGTTTTTATTTCTATGCATAAGATCACTCGCTTTACATTATTTTTTTTACTACTTAACATCTCTCTCAGTTGAGTTGTACAATAGCCTAAGTAACAGAAAGACAAACTCATGTGTACACCCCCAAAGAATGAGATAGTCTGTGGAACAAAGAGTCCACTAGACAATTCAGCACTGCACCAGGAAGAATACCCAGTCATCCCCTTTGTCATTTCCAAGTCTAGACAATGTTGGCTAACAGTTCTCAATACCTGGTCATGCTCAATGATAAAAATCACCAATACCAAAACCTAGTCCTGAATAGGTGTTACAGGCTTACAATGAAATCTTAGAGACCAAAGTAGGGCATTCATCTACAGTAATATGTAGGAATCAAATTGTTGCTTAGAAGCCTGGCAGATCAAGTGTGTTCAGCAGCATTCCTGAACTTCAGTTCATAGCTGAAAAGCAGTTTTAAGAACTCAACAGCATATCAACTGACTGGATATAATGGACATCAATAAACTAATTCATCCAACAACAGACGACACATTCTTTATAAGCTCACATGGAACATTCACCAATATAGACCACATCCTGTGCCAAATACGCCTTACCAAGTTTAAAATAATAGACAACATATAATATCTGCTCTCAGACCACAATGAAATGAAGCTAGAAATCAATAAGAGAAAAATAGCTGGAAAATTCCCAAATACTCAGAGATCAAACAAAAAAAAATATCTAAATATCATATGGAGCAAAAAAGAAATCTTAAGAGAAATTAATAAATATTTTGAACTAGATGAAAATACAACTTTTAAGACATATGGGATGCTGCAAAAAAAAAAGAGCAAGAAAATCATAGCATTGAATGCATATAATAGAAAAGAAGATCTAAAATCAATAATCTAATATTCTATGTTAAGACAGTTGAAGAGCAAATTAAACACAAAGTAAAATTAGAGCAGAAATCAATGATATTGAAACTCAGAAATCAAAAGAAAAAAATCAATGAACTTAAAAGCTGGTTCTTAAAAAAAAAACTAATAAAATCAGTAATCTTGTAGACAAAGAAAAAAAAAGACAGAGAACACAAATTACTAACAAGAAACAAAAGAAGACTTCACCAGAGATCTTATGGACATTCGGAGTATAATGAAGGAATATTGTGAACAATTCTGCGCCTGCACATTTGATAACCAGGATGAAATGGACCAATTCCATGAAAGCCACAATCTGCCAGAACTCACACAAGGAAAAATAGTACTTTAGTAACAAAAATGTTGTCGCTCTCATTAGAGTCCATATCCTCATTCTTGCTCCACATTTTCAAGCTCTGGTTATGCTATTTCTACATAAGTTCTAGGCTACAGAGAGAGAAACACTCACCCAATTATTGGTAGAAGATTCCGAATGGAAGAGCTAATAATATCTCCCTCTATCTTTCAGAAAACATTCTCACCTATTCCAACCCAATTCCCAAATTTGATGCCAGGTAGCCTACCTCTAGCCATGTTTTTGCTTCAGTCTTCCTTATCACTTAAGGTTTGAATTCTAATCTCATGGTTTCCAGATTCATATAAGAGCCTGGACAAGAAAGCTCCAGTTGGCTACGTTACTGAGTGACTTTGAGGGTTTTCCTAGCAATAAAGAGGCTGCGGTGCCACTCACCTTCTGTACTGATGCAAACACCCACATATTCTGTCAGTACAGAGATGGAGGCATGAGTCAAAAGTAGAAAGGCAATGACAACTCTGTGACTGGCAGTATATAAGAAAAATACTAAACTCTGAATCACAGGGCATAACTAGGTCAAGTACTAAGAGAAAACCATAAGAGATAACTAAAGAGGAACTAGGTATAGAACTGGAGATAGTCAGTGAGTAAGTTTAGATCAAAATTCTTAGAAGAGATTCGAAAATAATACATGATCTTTCGAAGTAATATTGAGGGTCTATGAGCTATTTTTATTTTTTTAAGTTCAACAACATTCAGCCGCAGTAAAAGAAACACCATTTGTTTTTTAATGAATGCTGTTAAATTTGTTAATTCTGAAAAAAAAATCACTGAGGGTCCTTAACTAAGTAGTAAATAAAATATACAAGGTCATAAGCACTTAGATTTACCGATTTACTGAAGCACTTAGATTTACCGATTTCAAATAAAAAGTTTACCTGAGATGATGTTCCAACAGGTTTAGCATTTATTTGAAGTCATTAGCACAGATGTCAATTCCAATTTTAAGAATTACAATATTCTTACAATTCTAATATGATATTAGGCAGAATATTCATCAGAATTTTAATTATATAGAAAAGAATTGCTTTCAAGTTTTTATTTCTTTGGACAAAATTAAAAGTGTTTGTCTATTCCAGCTGTCTGTAAAGCATTAGGAGTTTGTCCTGGACACTTTATTTGCTGTATGACTGGTATTTCTTTCTTTTATTTACTCAATGATTCTTAAAGGAAGAGTCCCATCTTAGCTTTGTTTATCTATGAAGATCTAAAATATATAAGTGCAAAGGTCAAGAAAAAGACCAAAAATTCAATAAAAGATCAAAATTTACAAAACCCAAAAAATTGATGGAACTAAACTAAACTGGAGATCAGAGGTTGGGTGAAAGGCTAAACATGGATGAAAACAGGGGTCACAGGTGAGATGCATTCCACATCACATCCAATACCCATCCAAAGATCAAAGAAATATGCTTGTGCCCACTCCTTGAAGTAGATGAGCAGATCTCTAAGAAAAATGCCTTCACTAAATAAAGTGAGATTTCTGAAAAATCTGTTAAGGTTGCTAATTCAGAATAGTAAAACCACAGGGTTAACAAATTGATGGACGGTGCTTCAGCTTTTCAAGCTGCGATGAACTTAGCTACAAGAACTTCAAAAACCACCATTGACCTATGCCTTTTCTGCAGTCCTGCAAAAAAAAAAAAAAAAAAAAAAAAAAAAAACCAGTCTCCAAGGCATTCTTAACAGAAAAGTCTTGGATATGATACACATTTCTCTCTCCAAAGACACACAGCCTCACTGTTGCATCTTCATCTGTATACTGGGAATAGTAATACCTGTCATATAGGATTAATTGGTGTAATTTTCATAAAGCACTTTGAGCTTCTCATATAGAGGGTTCCTTAAATATGACTTATTAACATTAAAATGACTGTATGTAAAGATACAGCTACTATACAACTGAAAAACTGGTGATCTTTTTCACTGATCCATGGATTATGGCTATATTTAATCACTGCAAAGTGCATAGAATGTCTTATTGAAATAAGAGCTGAAAGACATTTTTTTGACTCAGGTGCTAGTGAAATACTTTCTTTATTCCAAGCCAAGTACAAAAACATTATAAAGAGCACTGAAAATGAGCTAATTTTTAAGGGTTATTCAGCACATATTAGGCACGCAACCTAGGGAATAGAGTTGTAGAAAGCTAACACCTCCTCTTTCAAAAATGTCTACTACTTATTTATAGAAATGTAACTCAGTGGTTCCCCCTGGCTTAATCAAGAACCCCTTCTATTATTTTCCCTTACACATATTTTCCTTGAGTTTTTTAATCTGCCAGATGAACATTTATTACATAATGATATCATTGCATTTTTCTTAATATGTTCTAATTGCTTCCTAATGAGTCAGGACTAGTCAACATGCTTTTAAATAAAATTTTTACACACAAAGAACTCTAGAAACATCAGCAAAAGAAAATAATATTCTAATCAGTGCTTTTCATTGTTGGCATGCTTTTTTCCTATTCTTATAGAAAAGTAAACATCTTTATTAATTAAATACTCCTAAACCTAGACAACCCCAGGTTTGAAATCAACGTCACAAGAATCAAATTTGAAGTCAGAATGACAGTTCCCATAAAGAACATTTTTTTGAGACAGTGTTTTTGGCTTTAGTAGAGTCCAACACTGTTTTAAGTGCACTGAATGTATCAACACTGTTATTCTTTACAACAGCCCCATGAGATAAACTATTATTCCCATTTTCACAGATGAGGACACAAGACTCAAAAGAAGTATTCTGATAGAGGTCTTGGATCTACATAAAGAAAGGAAGAGCATCAAAGAGTGAATAAATAAAGCATTCTCTATGATAATTGGAAAAGCAATTCATATTAAATAAGAAAAAAAATGGGTAATGACTTCCACAGATTGTATTGCAGCTTAATTAGTATTCATTAAACATTCAAGTTGACTGAGCTTCCATTTTCTCTCATATATCTTCCAATGAGAAGGATGATACATAAATTCTTCTTGAGGGACTTCAAACCTTCCTTATCCCTCACTCTCTGACTTTTTCTCTCATCTATACAGTATTTATCAATACTAATGCAACTACTTCCCAACTCCACCTATAAAAACTACACCGTCAGCAAACTTGCCTCAAGGAGATCTCAAGAATAGTCACAAGGAATATTTATTATGCTGATCAGGTGAAAAACATCCTGCTAGGCACTTGAAGTGCGGTGCTCCTGGAGCACAGCACTATTTATACACCCTACCGCTAGCAATTACCACTGCGAGGCAGCCGCCACAGAAAGCACCATGATGGTAGTGGGATGCAGATTAATAGCATACACTCCCCATTTGGAGCATCCATGAACCACAGTAGAATAAAAGGGAGAAAAAGGCAACATTTTTACCACAACATTTCCTTAGGTCAAGTTTGAGTCCAGTGGCCCACCCAGAACAGCAACAAATGGCTCAAAATAATCACCCATATAGGCTGGCTGTATAGCTATATCCAGTGAGTCAAAACAGAAAGCAGTTATTTAAAAAAACATTTAATAGGGACATGGTTCCATAGTACAGCAGTTAGCATGTCTGCTTTACATGCAGAAGGTCCTGGGTTCATGGCCCAGTGGAGCCACCATTCATGGTCTACGGCCATGCCACCCTGAACAACCCCAATTTCTGATCTCGATAGCTAAGCAGGGTTGGGACTGGTTAGTACTTGGATAAGAAACTGCCTAGGAAGACCAGGTGCTGTAGGCATAAATAATAATAAATAATTTAAAAATATATTTAATGAAAAATCAACTTTTCAACTTTAAGTATTTAAACATTTTGAGAGGGGTAAGACTGAAGGCCTTGGAGCTCGCCTTCCTATTTCCTTCCTTCATCCCTTCTTTCCTTCCTTCTCGCCTATTCTCTTTCTCCCTTTCATCTTCTATCTCTTCCTCTATCATTTCTTTTAATTTTTTTTATTTCTTGGAAAAGACTCGACGTGCCATTGAAATGTCTGAATGGCTACTATTTTTCTTAAATAAAAAATTCTATATATCACAAATGTCATGTCTCCAATGTTTAAGTAACAGATTTTTCCTCCTTACCTTTGTAATGTTACTGGTATAGGCAAGAAAAAGTAAGAAAGCATATTTTTTTAAATGAAAAGGCAAAAGAAATTAAATATTACATTTTCCTTTTAATTTTTTGAGCACGTGATCCAAATCATCAAGTGAAGCAATTCGTTGCCTTTTCTAGTAACACCAAAACTCCTACTAATTATTATAAAATATATTTGAATCCTGGCATTTACTATGTAATATTTTATGTACTGAAATTGTTTTAGAGATAAAACGCTACAAACTATTGATTAAGTTGATAGCATACACATGGCAATGCCACCGAACATCCAATAGCGATAGGGAACATAATAAACATCATGGTTCAAACTGCATGACTAACCCTGCTTTACAATAATCACTTGCTGAACTCCCCATACAATAAGGCGAGCATCATGACTATCTTTCAGAAACATGAAAAAGCAGTTTGTTATTCTCTCCTACATTCTCGAGGTTTTATAAGCCAGTTCATTTTGTCACTGCTGTGAAACACCTTAAAAGGTAACCTGGCATTCTGACTCCAGCAGTAATTTATTACACCCGTTAATCTTGTAAAATCGCCCTCTGGATGTACTAATTTGTTATTCTTTTTATTAGACCTTCTGCATACCGTGTGTGTCATAAAGATGTCACCATGTGATGCTTAGCAACCATTCCAGTGTTCCGGAGGGGTTTGCATATATTTTCCCAGGGGACAGGGCTGCATGGTCCCTGCTTGAGAGAGCTGTCAGTGGATCCTGATGCATAAAGATCAGAGGAGGCCGGCTTCAGACGCCCGCAAGCCCGAGCCACCGCCTGAAAGCAGTGATGTGGGCATCACTACACCCAGTTAGAAAATGTGTCAATTATCACATGAACTGCCCCAGGGTGCTGCCTGGGCCTTGGTCTTGAAACCATAGATATTGAAGGGGGAAATAATTGATGAAGAAGTCAGTGGAGTTAATTGATGACAAGGGTGCCTGGACATGGGATGCTTGTTGTCACTGGAGAGCCTTGAATTTTTGTGGGGGCCACTTTCCTGTGGACACTCCCTGAGTAAAACTAGCACTGTCTGTCTTCTCCAACAGAAAGTGTATGTAACTGGCATTTGAGGCCTTTCCTAAAAGCCAGGAGGCAGTTGCCAAACTAGTCAAAAAGCCATAGAAGTCAAAATAAAATCATGCTAATAATTTTGCAGCTGTTTTGCTATTATTGCTATTCTTAATACACAGCGCCCTGATCATATGTAAATACGAGGAGGACCTGAGTCGCAGGTGTTTTGTGCACCATTTATGCAGGTTTTTGGGCAGTTTCCTTAGAGACAGGGTAGACCTACACGTTCTCATGCATTTACAGTGACTTCTGAGCTGTTTCAGTGACACCCTTACAAACGTCCTTGTTTGCCCCTTAAATTACTGAATCATATTTAAGGCCTTTGAATCTGACAAAGTAGTTTAAGAAATCACTATTTACTGAGTGTGAGACTAATCATTAAAGAAATGGGTTGTCCACAGAAGATGCCAACACTACTAATTCTATAGTTTCATGGGGAAAAAAATTAAAACTTATTAAACAACAAAAAGTTGTTTGTTTGACAGCAACAAGTAAGCACTCTGCTCAAAATATTCAGGCAGCTGGCCACACATACAATCTGAGGTATCCGGAATTATTGCCTCAGAGTTTTCAAAAGGAAACACATCATTATTTTCAAAGCACAGTATTCAGGCATAGACACACAGGCCAGAAAGTTATCTACCATTTTCTTGGTGTTAAAAAGGTTCCTCTTTACTAACTTTTCGGTTTTATAAAGAACACTTGAAAAGGCATTCTCTCTCTCATGTATAGTAGGTTATATATTCTTCATAATGATAATAATGGCTGTAGTGATGATAATTACGAGTGATATTTTCCAGTATAGTTTTATATTCTGGCACTCACTGCTTTCTTTGAAGGTAAAAGCAAATTTTGTATTGGAAGAAGCCATATCAGAAAAAGCTAACTTCATTAAAATATTTAATTTACATCTTCCAAGTCATTGGCTTGAAGAATGTTCTCTCTACTGACTAGTATTCCAGTGAAGCAAACTGAAGTCTTATTAAACATTATTTCTCATTTATCCTATTGTTGCATAATTGGTACTATTTTTCCTTACATGCAGAGTTAGATAGCAATACAAACTTCCATGGAGAGATTTCAGGTTTTTAATTTATACTCTATGTGCTAATTGAAAAGCAACAGACTCTGGAACTAGCAACTGACTTTGACCAGGTGCTAGCTATACAGTTGCTTCTGTTACAGGCACCTTAGGTAATATATATAAATAGAAAGTGTGTAATATGATAGTATCTGTTCATACTGTTTCATGGAACTGCTATGAATCCCAAATGAAATAACTGCTGTTAACATGTTCCAGAAACCGTGTGTACTACAGAATGTTAGTTATAATTTTTCACGTTAGGCTTAAATTATTTTAGTCCATCGTTGTTATCTGCCACTATTATTTTCAAAATATAGTCAATTATTAATTGCCTATGATTTTTGAGACAGACCCAAATCATTTCTTTTGATAGATAAATAAAAAAAGGGAAGGGCTCCTTCAGATACATATCACAGTATTGATCTGCAATGTTTCTTTTTCTTTCTTGATTATGATTATAGGAATTTGCTCTGAACTGGGATGGATTCTAAACCTATTTCCCAAATACATGAAAAATCCAAATCTCAGCCTGGAAATACAGAATGTGAGTGTGGCGACAGTTCAGGTTCTCTCTCTTCAGAGATGTTCCAAATGAAAGCAAGTGGGGTGTAGAGAGTGGGAACTTTGTCATCTGAAACTCTGTTGCAGAGATGACATTATGAGATTCGATTAAAAAATAATAGCAAGAGTCATCTCTGAGCACTATAGTTTAACTGGGCTTGCTCTGATGATGTGGGGTGTGGAAAACACACTTTAAAACTCACCTGAGCTGTCTGCTGTGGTTTTCAATGAAGAGTTTCTTTTATCTCGTAGCAACAAATTTATCATCTGGGGATATCACAGGAAAGAAATAGGCAACTCCTCAAACAAGACAGATGAAAACCTGGTAATGAAAACTCCTGTATCTCAGGTTTACAACCATACCCGCTCATTTGTCCACGTGACACAATAATTCATGAAGAAGGACTGCGGTAGAAGAACCAAGTCCTCTTAGACAATAAATAAAGAATGTGCCAATATCCAGCCTGGTACTATGGCTGTGGCAGAATTGTGCCTGCACTCGCTCTATAATAATTAACGGAATGCAAATACAGAGGGTCCCTGACTTCTGATTGTTTCGACTTCACAGCTGTGCAAAAATGCTATTATTCTGTAGATACCACACTTCAAATTTTGAATGCTGATCTTTTCATGGGCTAGGGTATGTGATACCGTATTCAACTGTGATGCTGGGCAGTGGCAGTGAGCCACAGCTCCCAGTCAGCCACTCTATCAAGAGTAGTCACAGACACTCTACAGTGGACTGTGTGAACAGCATCTTTTAGATATCGTTTTGTGTTTTCACTTCCCATCATGTCTACAAAATGCCCATCTGTGTCCCCTGCTTCTTGTGATGAGAAGATGAAGTTATTATCGAGATGAAACTCAGGATAACTGCCCAACTGTGTGTGGGTCCGTGTACATGTCTTGAACATGTTTGAGGTAGGGAAGGCTGAGCTGTGACATTCAGTAGGTTAAGTGTATTCAATGATCTTTCAACTTATGATATTTTCAACTTCTGGTGAGTTTACCAGAACGTAACCCCATAGTAAGAAGCACCTGTAATTCAGTTAGTAGGAAATACAATATAGCTTACTAGTTGAAATTAGATTCTGCTAAAGCGATAGAAACTCAGAATAAAAGTGGATAAAATAAAGCCACGTCTTACACTCTTTTACATAAACGTCTGGGGATCTGAAGCTCAGAGCTCCGATATATTTTAAGAATAAAAGGACTCTGTGTTCCTTATGTCATCTAAATGTCATTTTTAGCTCATTGTCCAAGATATTTAAGCTCCTGACACATCCCAAAAATGTAATTAAAAAACAGAGATTTTAGACTTCCTTACATGCATCATTCCAGGCCAAGTAAGCTGGCTGCTCTTGACACCAGTGGTTGATAAGGGGCACAGAATTTCTCCACCGTTTTTCTTCATCATCCCTGGTTTTAGCCCAGCAGACACTGGAACACAGACATGTCCATCTTTCGGCTCACAGGAAGGGGAAAAGGTAGAACTCATGTGCAATGTTTCAACTCCCGGATCTATAAATGACATGTGTCAATCACTTTCACTTATCTTTCAATAGCAAGAATGTCATTATGTGACTAGCTTTAGGAATGAGCGGGGCTGAGAAGGCAGTGTCTGCCTGAGCCTCTACCTCCCAGACACAAATTTATTGTTATGAAAAAATGAAAAGGAGCAAATTTAGTTTATATTTAGAAGTCTGCTCCACAAACGATCTATACATTGCTTTCAAAGACACATGTGGCAGACACATATAATACTTTCATTGACTAGGACAGAGTTGTGTGTCCCCAGCTATTTACAGTTGATATTGAGGAAATACAACCTTCATTGTGGGCCACTATTGGCCCAGTTAAAGAGGAAAACACATTCTAATAATAACGAGAATAAGAAATTGAGTCTCTTCTATACCACACAGTCAAGCAAATGATATTATAATTTGAGTTTAAAGCATAATAAGTAAGGAAAAACATATACTTAATGATGTCAAAATGAAAGTGACTGTGGGATAACAGAGCAAGAGCATGCTTGAGAACAGAGATAACACAAACCTGGGTAGTTTAAATAAATTTTAATAACCAACTTAAATTGCTTTTGTTAACTGTTGAAATCATCACCTTTTGGAACAATGTTAATTATTTTGTTACTACATTCTTAATATGTTGGTTTCTTTCCTTAACTGAGTTAATGAATTTCTCTAAAAAATTTATCATTCTTCCTGTGCTTTGGTTCATCTCTATAGAAATAATAACTAGTGGGTTTGGGGCAACTCTCAATACTATTTTATCAATTAATTTAATCACCTAATATCTGTCGATGTTTAATTTGTACTGAACACAGTTTCAATAATAGAACAGCCATGTTTCTATGGAGCTCATATTGTATTAGGAAATGGGGGCTATAAACAAATACAATAAAGTACATCATTTGAAAATTAGAGCTATTAATAAAAAGAGGGGGCATAAAGTAATAGGGGTGAGGAGGATGTCACTGTAGTTAGTGAGGCGAGGAAAAGCAAGCTGGACAAGGACTATATTAGAAAAGAGATCCAAACAATTTGAGGTAGAGAGAGGTAAATTCAGGAAACAGGAGAAGAATCAATAACATGGGGTGGGACCAAAGCACAAGGAGCTTTTAGGCCATACTAAGGATGTCACGTTTTATTCTGAGTGAGATGGACAGCCTTAGGATGACACCGAGCACAGAACTTACTTATTTTTCTTTTGCTGCAACGTGGATGATCTGGCTGTCATGTGACTAGTTAGATGGTTATGGCAGTGGTCCAGATGAGAGACGACGACGTCAGCCTTGGGATGCACTCAAAGACCAGATGTAGTGTGCTGATGGTTTGGATGTGGTGTGACAAACAATAAAGAACACACAGGTCAATTCAAGTACTTCGGAGCAATTGGGAGTATGGACGGATGAGCCATGTATTGGCAGGAAAGCCTGACAGCAGATCCTCTGTCAAGGAAAAATCAGGAGTAAGGTTCGGGACACATTAAGTCTGAGATACACATTTCTGTGAATTCTTGTTACATTTCCACATCTTATAATCATTCTGCCATTTGGAAGTCCCTGAAAATTATGAGAAAGAGAAAAGCCATTCTTTTTATTCTTTTTTTATTGGCTAATATGGGTGATATTGGCTAATAAAATTATATAGGTTTCAAATGTGTAATTCCATAATACGTCATCCATATATTACTTTGTGCGTTTGCCACCCAAAGTCAAATTTCCTTCCGTCATTATATATTTCAAAACAAAAATAGTTTTCATTTTGATTTGAAGAAAAGTATGTACATTAAGTCATATTCTATCAAACCAATTTTCTCAATACTGGTTGTTGTGTTTTATGGGTGACTGCCATGAAGTCTAAGCAGTTTTCTTTTTCATTTTCCTTACAAAACATTTATGTCTAAGTACCATACCTTGGAGGGCTCTGAGTCCAAAATGGAATGCACCAGAGTAAACTAGGGCTTAGGAATGAGTGGGAAATATGATTTTCCTTCAGAAGGGCAAGAACTAAATTTTATTTATCAGCAAAGTTAATTTAGAAATACCACTAAAATATTCACACTCACAGATAGGTAAGCAAACCTCACACATCCACACACACCCCTACACACCCTTAATATATTAATATATTTTTAAAAGGTAAACTAGGCCAAGAAAGGACACTGCCAGATACAGTAAGAGTAAACTAACAACATTTAGTATCCAATAGAATACTTCAAGATATATAGCACGAGGGAAAATATTTGTTAAATATAATGCTATAGATGTATAACTTGTTTTCTCTAGTCAATGAGAAGTGGTCCAGCCATCTGCCCGTTGCTCAGCCTCGTGACTTGAGGTGACAGAAGATTCACAGCAAATGAAAACCAGCTGAATATATGTATAGAGGTCACACTAACTGAATCCTTGAGTGGATGTACAAACAGAAATACATGTGTGTGTACACTGCACGTCTGCTTCCTCTCAACTACTCATTATGGGGGATAAAGGCTCAGACACACATTCTGTGTAATTGCTCGTAAATATGGTAACTATTTTCTTCTACTAAATTTACAAAAATTCTTTGAATTTTATATCAGGGACTAAATTTGTAATGGAAAATGATGTTTGATGGTATTTAAATGCAGAGTGTGTCACTTTATAAAGCATAGGACTCTTTTAAGTTATTATTTTTTTTAACTTCTTGACGTGTGTCACAATTTGGAATTCTGCTCTCATGGGATAAATGCCAGATTACATGGTGTAGTATTTTTATCCTCTGCACTTTCGCTGTAGAAGCACACGACATCAAAGGACAAGCAGATCACTCACATCAGCGGAAAATGGAATACGACGATAATGTGCTGGCTTTGATCTCGTCTTCTAGTAATTATCTTGGCTACATGCATGCATTGAGAGTAAGATTTAAATTAATAAGGCCAAGAAATCCTAGAAAATGTAAGAGGTATCCATGAATATAAACCTCACCTCTCTTCAACATGATAGACTGCTGTAGACTACAAAGCTGTGAGTTGTTAGAGCATTAATCCTGAAATGTTATTCTGTCCTACACTCATCACCACTGTGTTTAAGACAGCAGTGCTGGCAATTAAGACATTATCACTTTTAGGTCCAACTCACCTCCAATACAGAGTATTTAGCTGACATTCATCTGGTTTCTTGTAGGTTCTCACATAAAAGAACCTAAGGTTAAAAATCATTAATTTTTTTAATGTCATCACAGTTCAGTTCACTATAATTAAAACTCGTCTACCATTGCCTTAGGAAAGATATTGCCTTTGATATGAAAAACAAATCAAGTCGTCAACATTGACACAGGATTTATATACAGACCTCAAGGATATTATATCGAGGCAGTCTTTTCATTTTCCTATTTGTTTATTTACCAGTGTTCACTGCTATACTAAATTGAGAGGATTCTATTTTCCTCCTATATGAGTAAAAATTACCATGTCTACTGGAGGTTAATAAGGTGGCTATGTTTCTGAAATATCAAGGACTAACATGCTGTAGAGATTAGACAGGTGTCGGTAGCAAAATATTTCTGCAATATTTGAAGATTCAATTCACTTTGTAGCTGATTAGCTAGCTACCACAGATGACAGGCATGGCCTCAGTTGACGCCAAATAGTAGGTTTTTTGCCTGTATAAAATTGCCTCTCAAGACATTGTATATTAACCTAATTGAAGATTGTTTCATCTACGGGAGTATCAAGATTGCTATTATAAACTTGTTAATTAATCTGTACCCAAAATAAATTAGAGTCGACGTATTCCATTTTTACCTACCAAATACAAATTAAATGCACATGAATGGGGCCATTGGCTAGAATAACATTTCTACATTATACAAAAAGATGTTTCAAATACTCAAAGCAGGGTTAGAGACCGTTTGTGCAACAAACTGACAAAAGAACAAATTTCTTTGAAGAAACTGTCTCTCTCGGGATTGAAAATAATCCCTGATTCTCTCTAATGATCCAAACTCATTTTGTAATCAATGAGGGTTGAGAAATAGAGGATTTCTTCCCCAGGACACAGCAACCACAGCTTTTATATGTTTTAAGTGCTCCAAATTCTACTTTAGTCTAAGCAATAATAAAAGTATCTACTTCCTAAAAGTGAGGTTCAGTTACATCTAGCAGCTTCAAGAGAGCTGAATATACTGAATTCTTTTTCACAGGTGTTTACATATATTTAGCCTGAACATCCCAGAGTTGTGCCGGGGATGATACAGAGTTTTGCCTCTGATGGCAGACTTCTCGTATGTCCCTAATTTGCTCTAGGACGTGGCACGGATCCGTCTCCATTTTGTTACCTGTAAAATGGCACAGAGGCCAAACATGAGCTGAAGTCCAGCAAACGTGGCACTTTGTTTGCACCCACTGCCTGAAGTGCTGAAAAGAGAGAAAACGGTCGTCTTCAACAGGATGCGCTGGGTTCTATGGTGGTTTTGCTTTTTACTGTGGAGAAAATGAGACACACTGGAAGTCCACGGACCAAACATTAGCTAACCAGGTCATCAGCAGTATCAAGCCATGTCAGAGGAGAGGTGAATCTTGTCACTACGTGTGTGAAGGAAGGACTTGAGGAACTTGTTACTTTAGGCTGAGTGGGGTGGGGAGCATGTGAGCAGGTGTACCATCATCATCAGAAATATTAAAAAGAAAGAGGCACACGTGTCATTAGGCAGAGTATCCACGCTGACAAGAGAAGTGACCTCAGCATTCACAGTTGGCATCTCACTGCAGAATTCATATGGTCTCAGTAGCTTGCAGCCTTGCCAACCAAAATTCTGAAAACTGTTTTTTTACGCCCCTCTCCCACATTGCCAAGTTCCTTGCAGTCTTAAGTGTTAGAGAAAAGGTCACTGGAGTTAAAGCAGTGGCTGGGAGGACTTCCCATGTAAGCAAAAGCCATTCCCAGTGGCTGTTACATGCTCCCTTTTCCAGCAGAAAGAAATCCAGCAGTGGCAGCCTTGTCTGCAGGCTCACATCTACCCAGTTCCTTCTGCTGGGCGGAATATGAAAGTAGGGTGATTTAGGGAGTAGTGTGTATCGGCATCCAGCCCGGGAAATGCAACGTCCCTCTCAGATCTGGGAAGCCGTTCAGCTGGCTGTGTGTTCTCGTCACTGAAGATCTGAATGATTGTGGTACACTCTTCGAACCGAATGAAATCTAAGACATCCACAGTGGGTTAGGAACACCAAAGCCGCTCTCTCTGATTGTTACTTGAACATAAAATATATTTAAAATGCCTAAAGTTATTTTCTGCCAGAAATGTACTGATTCCAACATCATCACCAGATATAAAAGTAAATTATTCCAGTAATGGAATATCATGGCCCAAAACCCCTCGACAAACAATAGCTCCTTCATGATCGCTAAGCCCATCAATTATATTTATTATTTCTCCAAACTGCGGCATTGAAAAAAAAATTCAGTGTTAGCTTGTTTATAGCACTTGCAGAATGCCTAAAACAAAGAGAATTTCCTGCAAATGACAGACCATAATTTCCATATTTCTACAAATCTCTTTCATTTTTTAAATAAACAACAGAAATTTCCATCTGAAGTCGCTGTGACCGGATGATTCAGCTAGAACTTCAAACTTTGAGCACCTCGTGTAAGCGACATTTTGGAGACCTGAGGACTGAAGGGTCCGGCTGGAGGGAACAGCCATTTCAGAAGGACAAGAGATAAGTTAGCATCATCACTAACGGTGTGCTAGATGGCCTGAAATTTGATTCTCTTGTTTTAGAGAACTTAGTGGAAGCCCAAGTCCAGAATTTACTTCTCTGACTTCGCCCATTCATTTCACTGAAAATACAGACACCAGGCGCAGTCTATTCTAGGATATCTCAGGATAAGTGTATATTATTGTTTCCTTGTGGCCGCCAACCACATGGCATCATTTCGCGGATATAATTATTACCCTGAATTCAATTCAGTACAGCCCCATTCCCACACCAGCGAAGGTGGCCGTTTCTTTTTTCTTTTCCTTTTTTTTTTTTTTTTTGGTAACTTTGCAAATAACACAGTCAATAAAAAATTAAATATGAAATTCAAAGAGATGATTTTTTAAATTTTGAATTTTGATCCGAGGTAAGAAAAAAGGTTAACAGATATTAAAAATGTTATCTCTCCAACATTTGGGCTTATGTTACTAAAAGATGCAAGATGGTAAAGCTAAAATCTCAAAATATTTGTGACTTTATAAAAAAAAAGGACTATAAAGTTTGAGATAAAGAGTGTGTATGTGCCTGAACAACTAAAAATTATGTGCATGTATATTACATTCAATAAAAAAATAACAACAAAGAGCAAACTGAATCAGAATAGCTATAAGGAGTTAATACATTCTGAAATATTTAGAATTAATCTTTATTTGCAAGATACTGGAACTTTTTAAGGGTGCTTTTTCTATAGAATTTAAATAGAAATTCTTGTATATTTGCTTCAGTGTGTTTTCTGGCAGGTAATGCCAAAATGCTTCATTTACTTGATAACCCAGGATACAGATGGGTTGTTATCCTACCTCTTGGATCCTACTATAATTTGAGAAGCACCACGTAACTTGAATATTTGATGTAAAAGAAAAGATTTAGGTGACCATTAATTAACCTATGCGACCGATTAGGCATTTCTCAAACACCTTGGAGATAAGCTTTAGCTTTACCTCTGGTAAGTTTCTGCAAAAACAATCATGATCCTCTGATAGACCGTGGCTCAGCATCCCTTAAAAAAAAAATTCAAAAGCAAAGTTCTGTCTCTGTCTCCTCCACCTCTGACCTTGACACCTAATAAATAAGAGATATAATTAAAAATAATACAGGAAGATTAGTTTATATAAACAAAAAAAACACATTGAACAAAACAGAAGAAATCCTTTACAACCAGTATGAGTAGAATCATGTACTCAATAAGCACAGCCAAGCAGTAAAAAAATGATACATGATTTACATCCCTCTTGTACCTCAGTGTGGAAAATATTACTAGGGACTTCCTTGTGACAGTCAAGCATAGTTATCAATATCTCCATTCCATGCTTCTGAATTCTCACCCAGCCAAGAGGTCCCCCAGGTCCCCTCGTGCCTTGCCATCTAAGGAAACTAAGTTTATTCTCTTTGGAACACCCTAGCTGACTCTGAAACTTAATGTCAGGTGTGGTAGGAAGATGGAAGCAAATGCTGTCAAACCTGAGCATTCCTTATGTTTTAGCAAGAAAACCATTAGGTAATTCCTAAGGAAATAGTGTTTGTTTTTGCTTGTTTTTTTCTGAGGGAAGAACATTACAAATGATTTAGTTAGTTAGTTAGTTAGTTAGTTAGTTAGTTAGTTAGTTATATCACATGCATATCTTGCCTGATTGTCTTTGTAAAATAAATTTTATGTTCTTGCGAGTCTAAGAAAAATTAGTGAAAATGGTGGATGTTGTACTTGAGTTTATAGTGTTTAATATCTAGTAGAAAACATAGACAAGTAAAAAAAAATTAAAACTGCATAAAAGCTACAATGGGGGTTGTAAGGCCTTTCATTGGAGCATGTCACCTAATCCAAATCTGGAGATTTAGAGATACCTTCTTAGAAAAAGAAGTCTAATTTGCATCTAAAGAATTAAATGAGATAGGTATAAGTGTGGATGGCTCACCAAAGGATGGAGTAGTGAGGCTCTGAAGTGAGGGGCTGCACAGATGATGGGGTGCTCTCTGGGCAGTGGAGTCAGCATAAAACTTCTGAGGAAGAAAGTGAAGAGTCAGAACGATCAGAGGTGAGACTTCGAGAATCACAAATTCAGTCTTGAAAGTTAAACTGAACTATTACAACTTCAGCCCAACAACAGTGGAGAACTGGAGAAGAATTTTCAGAGAGTGTTGACATGATAAAATTTGTGTTTCAAAAAAAATCACGTTGACAGGGGCGTGTGCGTAATCGACAAGAGAAAGACAAGGCAGAAAGGACAGCAAAGTGCCCCTGGTCTCGCTATAGATGGGACAGTAGGAATTGCCATCCTCTGGCCCTGGGAGCAGCGATAAGATGATACAGAGAGAGAGAGAGACACTTTCAAGTCAATATCTGAGGGTCTTATTTTCTCAATGAAGATGGTGTTTCTAGATGACAAAGTTAACCCTGAGTGTGGACTGCTGGATGGACAACCTGCATGAAGAGTGTTGACACAGAGCATGTTGCCTGGGAATCAGGAAAGACGAGACACATCCATAACTAGGGAGTGGGTACCAGAAAAATGACGATGGTGATGATGAGGGAAGGCAGTGAAGTCAGTTGGGAACATGGGACTCAGGGGCAGGCATGGCCCAAAGCTGGCAATTAGAAAGTGGGAGAATGCCCTTCCAAACTTTGGGTCCTGTAAAAAATAATCAGTGAGAGGTGAGCATAAGAGTGTTTAGCATTGTGTAAAGTTTCAAAACAATCCTTGCTGAGGCTTGAGAGGGAAGAAAGCAGAAACAGAGAGAAATGAAGCAAACTAACAAGACAGGGAATAAATATCCCAAGGGTCTAGAAGTTTAGTTGGTGACCGAGAATTACAGGAACAGGAGATGTGATGAAATTATATTAAACACAACTAGAAAATAACATTTGAAATTAGTCAAACAAAGGACTTCAAGGAGTACTGCCACAGAGAATGTTCTACTTGGTGACTAACTGCTCTGGTGGCATGTGAGCATGCCAGAGACCCTTGACAGATGCAAAACAGAGCAGAGTCTGACACCACTTTCACATGGCTGACTGAGAAAACATAAATTAAATTTAACTGGACCCATTATGAAACCACACTGAATTCCATTATCAATTAGGAAAGACCTCTTACTAGTATAACCAAACAGTAATTTCCCTGACTTCCTCATTTTTCCTGCTTTTTTTGGCCATGGAGAAGCCAGAGAAATATTTCAGAATGTTGGGATTTGGGAAAAGTAAAAGAATACTGCTGCTGGGCCTCAGACTCAGCCTCTTGTCAGCTTCCCGTCTGTTGCTCTTTTTTTCACTATCTAAATAAGGAAGAAAAAGAGAGGGCAGAATAAAGTTGATTTGGAGAAAAGCTGTCTTTTGTTTTTCTCTCCATCCTCCTTATTCGATAAAGTTGAACTAGAAGGAACTAAAAATCAGCAAATGATGCTCTTAAGATGTGAAGAAAAAAATCTATTCGACTGCATCTTAATATTTTTTCCTAAGAAATATTTAACCATGAAAATTCAGAGATGCTTAAAGAAAAGATAATATTTTAAGATATTCTTATTGTTATTGTTGACTGTCTGATGCTCACTGCTGGTTCCCAGTGGTGCTGCCAGGCTGGAAAGCAGACTGGAGCCAGCAGACACTCCGTTATGACACTGTGCTGGCAGTCATTTAGTCCTGAGTGCACAGCACCACTAGCTGGAAGGATGCTGTAGGACAAGGACAAATTCAGCTTATCCTGGTTTTAACTCTCTTGACAAGTATAATTTTTGCTAAACTTTGATTTATTCTGAAATTAGGTTTTAGAGTAACTTTTCTCCTCACTAACATTAGCTACATTTCACCGTTGAACTAAAACATTGAGTGTTATTATATAGAAGAGAAATGTTTATCAGTGTTTTTATTATTATTTATCACCTTGTATACATTGATCTTTATACATTGAGAATATTTATGGATGTCATATGATTTGCCTTACGGTTTTAGGAGCTTTTGTCCACTGATGGAGCAATTAAAACAAGAGCATTTTAAGAGTTAAAATGTGTTTGATTAGTGGTTACCAAAAGAAAAGAGAGGAGGGGGAGGTAGAAAAGGGTAAAGGGGTTAAATACGTGGTGACGAAAGGAGATGTGCCTTTGGGTGATGAACACACAATATAATATAAAGATGATATATTATTGAATTATACACTTGAAACATAATTTTATTAACTAATGTCACCCGAATGAATTTAATTTAAAGAAATTTGTTAATGCATTTGAAGCTGTAAATGAGCATAATACTTAGGCAATCTTTCGTGTGTCAGTAGGTACTGAACTATGCATTTGAGTTAACTTATTTTTCTGACTCTTTTATGTAGAATTTAATAAACATTTCTTAAACTCTTCAAACTAGAGAAGTTATTCTTTACCTAATTTATTCTTCTGGAATTCATTAGAGACTCTACAGGTCATTCTCTACTGTCACTGAAGTTCTCAGACAAAAAAATGCAACAGGATCTTAGGATGGCACATTGTAGCATTTACCAACATGCCCATTGAGAGTTTTCTCTAGTTTCGTCAGCATTTTTAATTAAACATATATCTTTTTGCTTGCCTCACTATGAACATTATAATTCTTTGCTTTTTTAAAAATTTATTTTTCAATTATAGTTGACATACAATATTATATTAGTTTGGGGCATACAATATAGTGATGAGACGTGTGTATACCTTACAAGTGGCATGTAGGTACTGTATAAGTCCAGTACCTACCTAGGTATTATGATTTATAAAATAAACAGACAAATCAAAACAATTCCTTCCTTTCCTTCAATTTCTGAACTTCATACTTGTTTTCTCTCATTAAATTTTTTGCAATGATTCTTTCAAATTTGAGATTCCTTCTCTGAAGAGGCTTACATATACATATGTAATTTATATAATAAGAAAATATATATATATATATATATATATATATATATATATATATGAATTGAAGTAAAACAAAGTGGTATAGAATGGTACACTGAGATAAAAAACAGGTATAACTCTAATGTGTCTCCTTTCATCAAACAATTTGTCCTAATACTTCTAAATAAGACAGACTCCAAGGTGAGCAGACTGGCCATACTATTCATATTCAGTTTTCTTTTCTTACATAGACCCACTAAAGACAATCTTTAAGGTTTATCCTGTCACTAGGCATTTACTTCAAGTGTACAAAAAATCTGTTCTACCTTCTCATGTATAAAATAATAAATGAAATAGAATTTTGATTGAAAGCTAAATAAAAATTTAATAGTCAGATCTTCCTTTTCTATACATTTTTAATAGAAAATTTAGAAATAGCATATTACAGATTATCAAATATTTTCCTATTTTATCAGTCTTAATTTTATTTGGTACAATGAGTCACAGTTTTAAAACGCTAATGCAAAAATACCATAGTAAACTCTACTTACTGTAACAGTCAAGTGTATAGAGCATGGCATAGGCAAACTTGTAATAATAATAAATTTAAACCAGTTCAAATCTATTGGCAGAATATCTAGGTGACAGCTGCAGCCAGGTGTCTTCTTTCCATGTTATCATAAAATGGAGAGATAGAAGGGAACCAGTGAGCTCTCTATACCTGGGTGAGGATGGGAGCAGGACAAAGGCAGAATGAGAAAAAGATTGAGGGACAGTGACTCTTCTTTATATGCCACCAGCTCTTCCACTAACCTTTTTCTTCCTGACTGTGCCACCACTTTACTGTGCAAGCCAGAAGTTAGAAAAATGCAGCAGGAAAACATTATTTTAATTGTTTACCTGACCTACGAAGGCCCAAAGTTTTTATATTTTTATGTAAATAAGGTCAGCTGTTCCTATTAGAATCAACATCTTTACCATCTACAATCCTGCTAGTCTCCTAAAATGGTCTAAGATTTCCTGATGCAATCATTTCAACAGGTTCGGGCCTTCTCAGTCAATGAAAAATGTCTTTATCTCACTATTTTAATTTCTACTTTAGATTCTGCTTATACAAAAAAAAAAAAAAGTATTTTTTTCCCCCTATCTCTATGTTCCATCTTATCCACAGACTCGCCATCTTGGACTCACAGCACTTGGGCTGATAGCTAACGCTACATTTGCGCTATTCGAACTCTCTATATTTTAGGTACAACCCAATCAACAAATTTAAGTTGTTGACAGCAATAAAACTCTCTAGCTTGAGGTCTATATTTTGAATACAACCTCAAAATGATTTGAACTGAGACCAGCTCATTGATTTAATGAACTAGCCTTTCGGTTAAAAAAAAAAAAAAAACTGAGTTCCCAAATGAGTTGGTTTATTAGAGGAAAAACTGTAATCTGATCCCTGTTTATTCCAATCAACCTTGTTTTCACTGTCCAACCCCAACTCTGTCTTTCATTTCTGCCTTCTTCAAGCAGATATAAATACACGCCACACAAGCCATGTGGTGTGATTGACAGTTCCCATCCACAGTACCAGCTAGGGTGCATTTCAGATGAATTGGTTTATGTGAGAGAACTTTGCTATCCATCCACCTATATGCTGCCAATCATCTGTGATAAATTCTAGTGGCTTCTACCACCAAGGCAAGAAGGGAATAAAATATTTTTATTCTCCCAGCCAATAGTATGATCGCAGTAATTTCTTAAGATTCATGAGTGAAACCGAGCGGGGATAACCTTCGTTGTCCTTTATGGCCATTTAACAATCTCCAAGTCTCATTGGCATCTGCCCGATGCCTTTCTCTGGATTTATTAGTTAATTAATTTACTTGTTTTATTTTGATGCTCCCTTCGAAAATGAAAATGTGTAACAACATGATGCATTTGGCCTGCTCTGGTTGAAGTTAAATACTGCCTTTTTAATGTTCACTTCTAACAGAAGATATGTGACAAATGACATAGTAATTTTCCTATTTCTTCATGTTCATAAAACATTGATAATATGATTTTTACCTTCCCTTTGTTCTCAATTAAATGAAATGCTCCAATACAATTAATGTGCTCTTGCAATTTAGGTTTTCTTTAGAGGTTTCTCTTGTCTCTGATTAACAGCATTTTCCATCCATTCTGAGAACCTTCGACTGCTATTCAAAATGTTCCATTATGCCTGCCAGCTATAAATACAATTGTGAACCAATATCATTTTAATTGTTTCACTAATAACTTGTTTTAAATGATTCAACAGTCATCAGGAAAGATAAGTGCTCTTGTACCCTGCAGGCTTACGGGCATGAGGGTATGAGGTAGCACGGAGAGCTGTATCAGAATAATGAAACCATATGCAGAAGTTAATGACAAAGCACTCACATTGCTGTAAAGATAAATGAAAACAGTAGATCTTCTTTCCTCAGTAATAGAACATCCATTTCTAGCTCCCATTTCAATCATTAGACCTTCCAAACAGATTAATGCACAAATACACATATGCAACATGTCCCATCATAAGTGCCATATGCTCCCATTTTTCCAGACGAGCTGTGAATGACGGAGTTAATGAGCTTTACAAATGCTCTTGTTAATTAACAAAAATTGTTACTTTCTCATTTGAGGGAGGCTTTATAAATTAGACGTAATTACACCAGATAATTGCAACTGCCAGGCTCTGAGCAACTCCTCCTCATTCTGTTCTTTCAGTGGCAAATCAACAATTGCAACCCTTGCCTGTTTGTGTAGATGAATTTAATAAGCAAACAGTCCTTTTTCTGTTAATGGTTTCCTGGCACTCACAGTCCTGGCAGGAGAAATGTGCTGGGGGAGGGTGTGCTAATGGCAGTACATAATCACATTAATTAAAATATCACTGCCATTTAAAGATTTGTAGCACGGAATTACGGTGTGTTGGGAACTGAGAAAATCAAGCTACAGTGCAGTCAGCAACCTCGTGTGTCATAAACATCATCTATGAGTGCTATTTGCTTTGAAATGTATGTTTTTAGTTCACTTATAAGAAGGTAAAAATTTGCAATATCTGCTTCAGGGGATTCAAAATAAATTCACTAAAGGTGAGACCCGTGATCTGCTTTTGCCAAATCCCTCAACAATGATCTTTTTTTAATTATGACTTTTATAACTTCTTAGAGTAAAACCAATTGTCTCTTTTCTTTAAGTCTCAATAGTCCTACAAGTTACATAGTTTTAGTTACGTTTATGTAATTCAGTGCAATTTTTATTGGGACTTAAATGAGTACAGTCCTCAGGTCTGTCACTTTGTTCTAAAGGACAGTGGAAACTTAAATGCTTTAGGGCTGGGCACACGCAGAGGAGACGGTTGGCAAACTTTCTTGTAAAGCTTTTTATTAGTTTGCCTCTGAGATCCACTAAATCTGTTTTAGTTTTAAAACTATTTGCATCTACATCAGACCTATTTCAACTGCACCTAAGAAGAGGATACGAATGTGTCAACTCTGGATAAACTGCATGGGACCACAGTGATATTTGGGGAGATGATGCTTAATTGATTCTTAATAACCTCAGAAGGATACGTGTCAAGAACCAGCCGACTATGACCAACTCTCGCTTCACCAAAGCCTAAAACCTTTAACAGTGTAAAAGTCGACAATGAATTTTTTATTTCCCATTGTTTATCCAGTCTATAAAGTCCCCAAATTCTCAAGCCAGAATTTTATGTGAGTAGGGGAACTGACGGAAATACAGTGTGTATGACTATTGCTACATGTTGCCATTTTTACAAACACGGTGGACAACTTTCCAACACCAGTAACTTGAGTATGTTATATCTGAGCAGTTGGATGCTGTGCCAGCCCCAGAAAACCAACAGCCCAGACACACTTATCAGAGATCTTTTTATGTGTCCAGCACCACAGCTGACATCGCTGCTCAAGCTAAACATTTGTCTGTCTGAGGATGCAGGACTTTTTGGAGCCCAGGATGTCTGCTCCTGAACCGTCAGCCCTAAGGTTTCAGGAGACTGATTAAGTGTAAACATAGAATGCAGGGGTGTCCTAGCAGCTTTTAATGTAGAATAAATGAGATGTTAAAAGTTCATGAAGGCTACGATATACTCCTAATGTTTAGGGTGTGCTTTCTATTTGGGGTGCTATGTTATAATTTTCTATCTACATATTCTTACCTGTCCTTTCTAACTAGTAGCGTATCACTTTAGGGTGGAAAATTGGGCCAGGGGAACAGTTTCTGCCTATGAAACAGACATTTTATTATTATTATTTTTTATGTGTCGGTCTCATCTTGGTTCATATCTGTGGCTTCTAGGAGAATTATATCTTGTGAAATGTAATTTCTGGTATGCAGGTTAGTTAGAATGATCACCACTGAGTTTAGGCCTGGAATGGTGTCCAAGGATGAACCAATGCAACCATTTAACTAATAAAAACATTGAAATTTACATCAAATTATGAAGCAGTCAGTCTGAGAACACATAACAAGTAAATGCAAAGATGTGGTGAACCTGGGAGAAATACCTAGGTCTTTTGATTTCCCGTCAAAATCATTTGTTGAAGCAGTTCCTATGTTCTACTAGAAAAACTGGGAATATCTCTATTTCTGGTTTTAGTTTGTTGGTTAGTTTGTTTTGCTGTCAGTTTGTTTTACTACAGTTTGGAGAACATTATTTCATGCCCTTGACTAGGTACTAAAGGTTGAAATACAAAAAGACATTCACTGAAGTAGTCCAGCTTGCTAGGGGGAAAAAAATGGGTATATTTGATCTCAAAAGGAGGTGTTAAGATAAAATAGAGGTCTGTGCTGAGTGCGTCATAAATACTAGCCATTACTTTGGGCAAGAGAGAACCTCTCCCAGACTTGGTTTCTGAATGTTGAAAATGGTGTTTCTGGTAAAAATAATAATGCACTCAACAAGATGATTCTAGAAGGTGCTTAGCATAATGCCCAGACCATGATCAGTGTGACCAAAGAGTGGTGTCTGTTATCACTGTCGCCCAATAAGTGAGATGAAGGATAACTTCTGATAAAATGAAAGGTTTCAGAGTCAGCATCCCTACTCTTGGGATCATGGATACTTCCTTGGTCTCCTTTAGTAAATGACACAGTGTTTGCACACAACAGCTACTGAAGAAAATGTGCCCAATATGTGCAAAAATTAACGAACACCTATACCCATCGTCCTAGAGGGAAAGGGACCTCGACTTGCCGGTACCATCACATATTTAAATTGAAGAAAAATTTCACCTGCAACACTGCATGCTCCACTAACTGTTAAATGACAGGGCTGATTTCCAGTAATGAGATTGGGGAGTGTTATCATTCCACGGGCACTAAAGCCTGGTTCATTGCAATCCAGCACCATAGCACAGGGACCTGGGATGCTTAATTTAGTCCCATCATTATTGTTTTTGCATGAAAAGAGACTTTGAATTGGAAATAGCCACTCAGCTGATTTCCTGGAGCGCCCTCCTTCCAGAAACGGGTGAGTGGCATCTGTGGGCTCTCGTGGACATGTAGGTCTTCACGCACCAACTGTCTTTGGTACCTGGCAACTCATTTCAGCTGTTGAACTTGTGAAGTAAAGATCACTTCCCAATTCTAAGTATAAAGATGACGCTGAGTCACTATGCAAGTTGGCTTTCCATTTAGAAAAAAAATATTGGAACTAAAAATAGAAAGGTTTGGAAATCCAATTTCTGCCTTAGTTCTGTACCATTCAAACTATTTCTAAGGAATGTTTTCATACAGATGTGCATGTAGGCACTTAAAAAATGATCCAGTGAGTGTTAGTGGGGCAGTCTCTCTGTGCATCACATTAACAGGTAGGAAGCACTATAGCCAATTAGAGATGGCATCGCCTGCGACATGAAACTGAAACAATACCAGCACCGCCAAGCACAATGAGGCACCAGCTGGAAAAGGAAAATGATTTAGGAACCTCACAGATGCTCAGAGAAGATTAAAGAATGAACAACTTTACGGTTGAAAGCTGTCTTGTTCCTCAGCAGACAGACTGAACGTCAAGGTCTTCGCTTCCTCTCTTGAATGACCATCTGAAAATATGAGAATGCCATTTGGCAGCAGCTTTACTGCCATGGAGAAAAGGGAACCTATATCACCGACTCTGACAACTTCAAGATATGGCACCTTTCCAAACTTGGCAGTGCTTCCAGAATTCTGATTCGACTAGCAATAAAATGATCAGGATGAATGCTTGATCCAAGATCAAGTGTCAAGACGTGAAAAGGAATGTCTAGGAAAGATGCTGTGCGTAACATTCTCCTTAACATCACACACACACGCGCACATGAGTACGCACGCACACACGTGCACACACACACACACACACACACACACACACACACACACCTGTGGTATTCCTTGTGCTGTGATTCCATATTATTTTATTAATTCTCTCTTACTAAAAATTTAATATTAGATATGCATGTGTCTGTGTATCTATCATCTGTCTATTATGATACTTTGTCATTTTCTTGATTGCTGGAACATTGGAAGAGTGACTGGCATAAAATAGGAACTGTGTAAATACTGTCGTACATTTAATGGAGAGGATTAATCTATATGATTGAATGTTTTGAGATAAGGTTGGTAAGAATAAAAAATACAGATGAGAAAAGTAACGTATTCTACAAGCAACAAACTATTCAAAAACTTCTATTTTAGGGATTGAGTCCATTCCTCCTACCTTTCGTTTCTGTTCTAGGTCTCTAGAAATGATCTATATGATACTTTATAAATCATAACAGTGCATAAAAAGAAGAGAACTTCTTAACTGAAATTAATATCACGGTTCCTTCTAGGTATACTAAAGACAAGATCAAATTGAAACTTTCAACAAATGTAATAAAGATTTAAAATCAGTCTCTTTCAACTAGAGACCCAAAAGAAGAGGATAAGATGATTGCCAACAAACTTACCTCCTAACATGCAATGTTAGACCTTGCATCAAGGACATACTGAGAAATGATACAGTGAGTTCTGTCATCTGTGGCTCATCACTATCCTGCAGTGAGCAAGGAAGGGCAAGAGGCTGTTACAGAGGAATCCCTTAGAGAGACTGGGCTGGATCCCTTTCGAGAGAGGCAGGGGACTGGATGAGAGAACATGACAGACACCGAAGGCCATCTTCAAAGCAGTTAGTTGAGAAGACTGGATTTGCGTTCTCTGGAATTCGGAAAGTGTGGGCTAGTGTTTGAATTCTACACTCAAATATGTATGATGATTGATTGACTAACAGATTACATGCTTTCCTGGGGACTAGACACACACCCATGCGAGTGCGATCATCCAGAGCTATCCTCAGAGGGAACTGCCCAAGAAAGACACTCAAAAGTGTGAACTATCCCAGACTCAGGCACGCATTGCCGAAAGCCCAGGGGAAGAGAGAAGTGTTAAGTGGCCAGTGGAGATGCATGCCTGTCCTCTAGGAACTGCAGGTCAAGCTTTCTAAAGAAGCTACAAATGACACCTGGGACAGGAAGGGTCATTTTGAAATTGTATAACACCCAAAATGCTTCCTTGCTAGATGACAATGAAATCACCACAAAGGACCTACTACCCCTAACCTCTCCCTCCTCCAGTATTTTGAAGTTCTGGAACAACCTCGGCCAAAATATGACAAAAATTTAATTGGAATAGTTCAGATGACAGTCATGTCATTATTGGTTTTGTTTAGACTTTTTAATACCTGGGGGGAAAAGAATTGTTGATTATGTTAAGAATGACGCCCCCCCCCAAAAAAAAAAAAAAAGCTGTTGAACCTCCTTGAAATTCCATCCATGAGGCAGGATTATTTCCTGAGAACACCTAAAGGAGGACTCAGTGGGAGGACTCATGAAGTTACTTTCTGACCAGCCCCTTCAACATTCAACCCTTCTCACCGATTGGCTGTATATTCATAGGAAAATGAAACTGCAAAAAGAGGATTCTTGCCTAAAGGTGGTAGAATCTGGACACATGAGAGAATTCAGGTACAAGGAACATGATGTGAGATGCAGTTCTGTAGCAGGAGAAACTGTAACTAGTCTTGCATGTGTGTATGTGAATGTATGCACACACACACACACACACACACACACATGACATACACACACACTCACACACATGTGAGCACCCGTCATGGGCCAAGCAGTTCTGATAAGGCAATGGATATAAGAGATTCTGTAGGAGAAGGGACAGTGGCCTGGGAAGCTAATGATGCTTAGAAAGAGCCCACACCCAGAGGACCAGCCAGCCAGGCATTCCTCTGAGAGCATGTGTCCCTCTTCCATCGGCCATTCTTACTGTAGACAAGCCAGAATAGCGCCCAGGACAGAACAGAACGTCCCACCTCCAAACAGTCTTCCACAAGCAATTCCAGGAAATGCTAGTCTCAGAATAACACACTGCTAAAGATCATGGGAAATTTAATGTATGGCAACACTATTAAAAATGGGCACCCTCAGACCAATGGTTTACTTACTGTTGGAGAAAGCCAAGTCAACAGAATGGCTGCAACGGGTTCTAAAATGATGCATTCATTCAAAACATGGCTAAATATCATCAAAATTAAATATTATTTATATTTAATACAAATGAAACAGTAGATTAAATAAATAGCAGACTGGTTAAAGCTAAAGAGAAAATTACTAAGGAGAAAGCTGGGTGAAGAATTTCTAGACTAATAGAGGCCATCGAGTTAAAGGAATTAAATAAGTAAAGAAAATGTAAGGAATACAGGAATTGACCCAGAGTTGGGACATATTCTACTATCTCAGTGGCTTAGAATCTTGAGGTTTTATTTCAGTCTCACAAATCTGCAGCAGACGCAAGTGGGTCACCTCAGCAGAGCTCTGTCCTGCACCTACTTAGTGACTCACCGAAAAGAAAGTACACCGACGCTGGCACAAACACTGCCTTGTCACTGCCTCCGCCATGCAGCCTGGGCCCGAAGCCAGGCACATGGCCAAAAGTAGTCTCCAGGAGAAGGGCAGCACAGCCCTCGTGTCTGGAAGGAGAGGAATCGCCAGTGTCCGAATGGTCAAGAGTGGGGAGGGACGGGAAGCAATACTCAAATAAAAAATGACAGAGAATTTCTCAGACAGACCTCTGTCTTCACGTGGAAAATGTTCATTGAAGGACATACTGTATGCCCTACCACTGCTTTGATGTCTAGATGTCAAAGGTGTTTTAACATCTTTGAGTTAATGCATTTATGCTTTTAAAAAAGGAAACAAATAAAACCAGCAAGTAGTTGACAAGATTCACCAAGAAAAGAAAAACAAATAACAAATGAGCATAGGTAGCAAAACATTTTTTAAATAAAATATAACCAAAAAAAATTAAACATTTAATGGAGAATACTACATGGATTTTTTGCCAATAACTTAGAAATCATTATTACTGGAAATTATTGCTGGAAAATATATATATCTAACATCCACTTAAGAAAAAGTATAAAATTTGAATATACTAGAGTCAAAGAGAAAAGTGAAATGTAGCCAGAGGGTTTTGATCTACATGACCCTTTCTCCTCGATTTATCAAACAAGAGAATTTCCCTGATTTTTCTGTATTCTTAAACTATTTATATATCATGACAAATATCTGTTTTAGAAACTTTAAGAATTAACTGCATAACCATGTGGATGAGAAGTCCTTTTGCTCAATACACAGTCTATTTGTATTTTAAAATATATTCCTGAAACACTGTTACATTTTCTGGATATTTTTTTATTTAATTGAAATGTTCATATCAATATAGTCTATTAAGTGAAAATGAGCTGTACCTCGTATAATCTGCTTTTTCTTTTTGTATTTGTGTTTATTCTTTTTTTTTTTTTTGGTGAGCTTTACTGAAGGCTACCACTGGTTCTGTTTTATTACACTATAACTTTTAATAGTCACTTCTATCTTTTAGTCAACAGTACTTTTCCTACAACTGTTTCTGCTTTAGTAAATAAAATACTTAATTCAATTGTTTTATTTCTGTTTTAAAAATAAAGCAGTTATTTAGAGCTCTGTGTTTCCAAAGTAAAGCTTTAACCCTATTTTATATACTATGGTCTACAGCATTCTTTTTTCTTTTCCAGTATTTCAGTTTTGCTTTCATATTTCACCCAAAAGATTGTTGAGGATTTTTTAAATGTTCAGGTGATCTAGTTATCATGTTTTTAAAAATATTTGATCTCTTTCTCCCATTGTTACCAAATAAATTATGAGAAACTAAAATGAAATTATTCTTATATCCTACAGTATGAGCAATTTTGTAAAAGATGTGTAGACAAATATATATTTTCAGACTACAGCATACAAAGTTTAATATGTTATAGACATTAATTCAGAACAATTCTCTATCTTACTTGTTTGTCGAGTTAAAACATCACAACCAAAAAAGCATTAATTTCTGACTAATGTGTTGTTTATATAAAATGTGTCTGTTTTTCTAACTAATTGTATACTTTATATAAAATATAGATTTATTACATTATGTATTCACTAGTATTGACAACTTTTTAACGTAGAGTTATCCATGTACTTTTAATCAATATATTTAGATTCAAATTTTAATATTTTAGACAATATTCTTGGTACTCTGACTGTTGTAGTTCTTCCTTTTTTTCTCAAGCAAAAAATTATGTGGCATTAGTTGTGGTTCCTGGCGAAAGAAAACCAAAACCAACAGAGAGAGAAAACAGAATATCAATATCTATATCTGTATCCACATTCATATCCATATGTATCTACAGAAAGATTATAAAGAGTTGGCTCACATGATTACAGAGGCCAGGAAGTCAGGAGATCTGCCATCTGCAAGCTGGAGGCCCAGGAAAGCCAGTGGTGTGGTCGGAGACCTGAGAGCCAACAGTGTAGATTCCACTCCAAATCCACAGCCTGAAAAACAGGGGTGCAGAGACTACGCAACAGTCTGGTAGAGTGTGTTCAACTTCCCACCACCATTTTGTTCTATTTGGACCTTCAAAGCTTGCAAGAGACCTGTTGACATTGGGGAGAGCCATCTGCTCAGTCTGCAGATTCAATTCTCATCTCACCCTCTCACCCTGAAATACCCTTACAGAATGCCCGGAAATTACCAGCTATCTGGTTGTCCCTTGACCCAGACAAGTGGACATGTAATTAACAATCAGCGACACATTGTGAAGACACAAGTGCATGGAAATCCAGGCTAGGAACTGTTTAGAACAATGACACATGAAATTTTGTGTAAAAAAACAAAAAACAAATAAAACTAAACAAAAATTTTTTTGTTCAATACTTAAGGATTTGCAGATAAGGGTCAAAATTGAGGAACACGTTTATGTATGTACATAGAAAAAATAAAATTCCACAAAATTCAAATTTTAACATTAATTGAATATAATTTTTTGTAATACAGATTGATCAGTGAGGAAAATGAAACTCTTTCCTGAGGGGATAGCATTTTGTCTAACTGGAACTTGGAGTCAGTGTTCTCTATCATCAAAATCAATTATGAACTGCAAATGTTCATCTGTTAATAATGATGTTGTGAGATTTCACATAATTTCTCTCTCAATATATTTGTGTTCTACAACACACCACAGCTTAAACACTGTCTTAACTGCATCACATCTGTCTACAGTGCACCAAGCATCTGTGCAAAGTGATGTGATTGCCACATAGTCTCTATCGCAAATATTCATGCATAAAAACATTCTTGCATAAAAATAACCATAGACCCTCCATAAAAATATGTGTATTTGTTCTAATAAGTTTATGGACAGTGAAATTTAAATTTTATATAATTCTTATTTATCATTATTATTCTTATTTTAAGGTTTAACTATTTCCCATTACTTCCTTCTTAATGAGCTGATTTTCCATGGGATTTGTGTTGTATGCCCTTTGTTATCATCATGCTCTAACTTGTCTTCATAGAATCCATTTAGCTTCAGTGGCCACCCTGCATGGCTCCCACTAACTTGGTATTTCCTGATTCAAATTTCCAAGAAAGAGAGAATTTGATAAAGCTCATTTATGATTTCATTGTACTGGTATCATACATAAATCATAGACATGCCTAAGAATCGATGTCCTTGAATCCAGAATATACTCTTGATTTAACTAAAGGAGTCCTGCAGCTCTCAGCATGGCCATCTCTGTAACACGGGCTGCATGGTGGACAACATGTCTACCTGGAATCTCAAAGGAAAGCAGGCAGCGTGAAGCTTGGTTTCCCAGGAGCCTTTTTTTTGTTTATACTTGGGTGGTTTATCTCTTCATGCCCTTTCCTTTAAACTCTCTGAGTCACTTTGATTTTAGGTGTGTTTTTTTCAAATTTTAGATTGTTTAATTTAACCTTAATATCTTTGTTTTTTAATAGATTTTCTGATTTCAATCTTTTGTCTATCGTTTACTCTTCTAGATGAATTTTTCAATCATCTTGCTAATATTCATAAAATAGTTTATTATGTTTTTAATTGTAATTTCCTTTAATTTTTTAAGATTAATTTAGAGAGAAGGAACACCTTAACTACATTTTAACTTCTCATCTAGAAATTTAAATTTTTTTCATTGATTAAAGCTTTTTTTAATACTTATATCACTATCACTTCACACTTTTCTTCACATTGGGTATAATTCTGTGGTTTATATTTATTGATATTGCTCTTTTAAACATGGTATTTTTACTACATTTTTCTAAATTAGTTACTTCTCACTTATATAGATTGCTTTATACACATATACATATTTTTCCAGTATGATTTCAATTGTCTAAGGCATATGGGGTAACATGTAATAATAGTAGTGATAGCATGCCTCTTACATTTTTCCACTCTAATGGAGATATTTTTATGTTATTTTTTAATTATTCAACAAAAACTTTTGGCTGTTTATTAAACACTAGATTATGTCCTAGATTCTTGAACTATATCAGTGAACGAGAAAGAACTTTCACTTCAGAAAGAGAAAGACAGTCAACAATAAGCATAATAAATAAGGAAGCAACAAAATATCTTTGAAGTTAATAAGTACTATAAAAGAAAATAAAAAGTAGAGCAAGGTCTAGGGGGTTGAAAAGGAAGAAATGAGAAGAGGGGCTACAATTTTAAATACAGTGGGCAGGGTAGATCTCATGGGGGCGGTATTTTAGTAGAAACATAACGATTAATTTCTAACACATTTTCTATTATTACTGGTCTATTCTGGTTTCTCATTTTGATGTAACTTGATTTTAGTAATTCATATATTTAAAATTTATTGGCATCAGATTATAATTAATAGTCACAAAATTTTTCAATCTTTTCCATAGCTCAAACCTAATATTCTTTTCTGTAATAGTCTATAGAGAATGTATCTGTGTCTCTTTCAAGTATTCAATTTAGATTTATTTATTTTGTTCTTATATTTTGTTAATTATTACCCTTTATTTTTAACTTATATATTTTGTATGTTTCTCTTGTTCTTTTTTTAGCTCCTTAAATGAATTGCTTAATTTATTATTTTTTGTTTATGAAATATTTATTTAAATTAACAATAGGGTCTTTTCATGATTAAGACTAGAATAAAAAATAAAGTTATGTAACACTTTTTGGAAAAATTGCCTTAAACAAATATATAATTGCTTTTATAATTTAAAATACAATTTATGATTATAAATGATGAATAAAATACTGAATCTGAATCTTCGTGTTTAGGCTGAAATTCACATGTGAGATCTTCGTGCAATATGTTTTCTCCTGATCAAAGAGAGAATTAGCTTTTATGACTGGTTGCCTCATCCACCCTCTCATCCACCTTTTCAGAAACTTATAAGCTGGTGTCATGTTTAAATTCAGCATTGATTCTGATGTTGCTTCTGATAACTATTTTTCTTATTTCTAGCTTTTATATAAAAACTATCTTTTTTATCTTTCTCAAGCTGGTTACATTCCATAAACTTGAAATAGTAAGTATACTTTGTCAAAAAATTTTGGTCATTATTTGTTTTTTAAACTTTGTGTGTGTGTGTGTGTGTGTGTGTGTGTGTGTGTGTGTGTGTTAGAGAGAGAGAGAGAGAGAGAGAGAGAGAGCAGAAGCCAGGACAGCAACTAGAGCATTCATGAGCACTGCAGCAGAATTTCAGAAAGATTATTTCTCAGTTATCCCAAAGATTCCACATTGAAATATCTGGCTGCTACTGATCCCTCACACAGGACATAAAATTACCCGGAGAATGGCATAGGTAAGATCTTTATACCTAGAAGAATCCTTTGATAATCTCTGACAATTGTACCATTAATGAAGCAGGAAGCTTTTTGTGACTGTTGGTCTGTTTCCATTAACTGTTCTATTGTGATCCAGCACAGCACAGATGAAACACCTCTGACCTTGGCCTTCAATGGCATGTGACTGCCTGAGCTCTTTGCATAGAGGACTTTGGCTGCGACAGCCCACTGGTTGGTAGGCAGGCTTCTTACTGTTTGGTTGGTTGGCTGGTTTCATTTTGTTTTACCTCTAATTCCTTAACCTTGTAGCTGGGAAAAATGTCTCCTGGATTTTGGCAATACATTTCACCAGGAGGATCACGCTTTTGAAAATCCAATGTAGTATAATATCACTGCTCGATGAGAATGGCTTTAATACAAATTTTTAGTTGTTGTGATCAACTTTTTAAAAAATGGGAAAAGGCACAACAGGAATTAGTGCCCAAAGACTAGATTAATGTAGAATATTTTAAACATCATTTTAACCTGAAATACTCACTAGTTCTATTGTTCTTAAATATTTATAACATCATGCCATTTCAAGTGCTAAAAAATACATAACATAACTTTGTTTTATTGTTTATATGAAGTGTTTTATATAAGAGAATATGCAGAGTTCTGTACATTTGTATTAACTAACTTGAACCTTCTTATGTAAAATAAGAATAAACACGAATATTTTCATTTATTAATATGCTTTAAAATTAAGGCTTTTTAATTTACATATCATCAATTAAAATATATTAGCTTTTTAAAATCTGTCATACATGTGGGGAAAAAATCGTAAGAATAAGATACAATTCTATGTTATGAAAAAAGCAAGATATTATTAAATATCCAAGTTTATATACTGAAATCTAATTTTAAAATGGAATTCTTAAAATATTTCTAGATTCATTCAGCTAAAATATCATTCCATAGCTATTTTCATTTTGCTTTAACTGAAAGTTTGTCTTCTTAGATTTTTCTTTTTCTTTATAACAAGGCTATATTTTCAGCCTCTATAAGTTTTTGGGAAAAAAATCCAGATTTTTCTGACTCACTGAATGTAAGGTGTAGTCTCCAATTTGTAAGCATTTTTTCATAGTCTCAGTCCTCTCTTGTAATCAGTGACATAAGTTTAAGTCGATATTTCTCTCACTTCATTGAAGAACAGAATTGACTGTAAATATGGACACACACACCACATAAAAGAAAAAAGACAGAGGAGCAGACAGAATCCGGGGAGTAAGAAATACAGCACACACATCCTCACACGGTAAATTGTTTTCGTTACAATAATAATTTAGTTTCAATTTAATATATAAAGTGGTAGAAGTTTCTTTGCATTTAATGTTCATGCATTCACTTATAAACAGAGTAAAACACCAGTCGCTTCTGCTGTGCCTTTTGTGACTGCGTCACAGCAGAAATGAGGTTAATCCCATAGCAAAGTTGGGGTTTCGCCATTAATGAAAGGTACACAAATGCTTTCACTATCACAGCTAAAACATAAATAAGTGTTAGTATCTAAAGAAGGGGGCTGAACATATTGGCCAAAGAAACAGAAAAGTTGATTAATCCTTTTTTTCAGTTTTTACAAATTATTTTCGTCTAAAACCATGAGGTTAAAGTTACCAGCAAACTCAGTAACTAAACTGAAAATCAACAGGGAGTCCAATGCAGTGTTGGGATATTTGTAAACAGTAGGTAGATTAATTAACTGATTCTGTGAGACATTTTGCAAATGTGTGAGACAATTCATAAATTTGTTGTTAAATTATGGCAAATAACAAAGTAGTCAAGAAAGTAGAGAGGGCATTATGCTAAGTGAATAAGTCATACAGAGAAAAAATAAATACTATATAATCTCACTACTATATGTGGAATCTGAAAAAATGAAGTCACAAAAAGAGAGGTCAAACTAGTGGTTGCCAGAGGTGGGAGTCAGGGTCTTGGGAAATTGGATGAAAGTGGTCAAAAAGGTAGATACATACAGTTGTAAGATATATAACTCTGGGGATGAAATTACAGCATGATGACTACAGTTTTGCATATTCAAAAGTTGCTAAGAGAGTAGATCTTAAAAGTTCTCATCGTAAGGAAAAAAACTAACTATTCAAGGTGATAGATGTTAACTAAAATTATTGCAGTGATCATTTTGCAATATATACATATATGAAGTCATATTGTACTTTTTAAACTTATACGATGTTATATGTCAATCATATCTCAATAAAACTAGAAAAACATGTAGAGAAATACAAAAGCCATCATACCATAACCCTCCAAATCCAGCACAGAGTGAAAGAAGAGTTAAACTATTCAATGCCTCCATTTTCTTTTTGCATGCCTTTTTTTCTTTATGTTATATACCAAAAATGTCAGATAACAAAATATCCACTTAACAGAGTTGTGTGTAAAACAGAAACAGATGACCTTTATCCTAAGGATGGAGAGTAAATATGCCTGAGACTTAACATAGATTTGCAGGTCCAAAATAATCTCATAATCCATTCTCCTACCCCAAAACAGTTCTGCCTAATTTGTTAGAGTTTTACTTTATTAGGGAGAGTAATGATTTCTGCATTCATGCAAGTTGTAAGGTTAATTCATGCATTTCTATTGTTAGGACAAATGCAATTCAAAACTTCAGTAAACTCATTTCAGAGTAGAAAGTAATGGATAAAAAAAAATGTTTCAAGCAAATTATTTGCTTAAATCAACCAAAGAAATGTAATTATATGTAAGCAATAACAGAATTAATACGGAAATACTACTTAAGAAGCTTTATATGGTCTGATTACTGTAACCGTTTATTTTATTTTTTGTATTATTCCCTTTATAGAACTTTTCTAAGTGGCTTAATTCTATTATTTTCTTTTTTATCTTTTTTCTTTTTTTTTTTAATTTATGGTGACATTGGTCAACATGAAACCATTTAAATAAAGTCTGTCCCCACATCTTCAGAGCACATCCAGAGCACAGACCACCCCACCCCGCACCCCAATGCAGGTTTATGCTTATTCTTAGTGGCCCAAATATTTGAAATCTTTCTACATACACAGGATAGATTTAAAAGATATTAGGCAAAGAGAAAAAATATACTGCAGGAATGCTACACTTCCAGTTTCCAATGAAACGTATAAAGTGGTAGAAGTTCAAAAGATCACGAGTTCATAGATTTACTAGTAATTCAATAGGAATGAAGATCATGAGGTGAAAACAAGCAAAAATTTTAACATAAGGAAATACAACACTTGAAAAGTTTCAAGGATATTGTGGAATGCAATGGCATGTTTTGAGATAAAACCAGTCTCTGTGTACACACTCATCTTTTGTCAGCCCCCACTTCTTTGCTCCCTGCTTCATGATCCTCTCTCAGGGGACCTTCACCCCAACATCATCTCCCCTTCAGGGGTTCATCTACGCTCCTGTGGTTTCCGCAGGAGCACCCTGATAGTTGGGGCTGTCATGTGGCAGGGAACTGAAGCTTAAACTGTTCCATATGCAGCCAGCTGAAGAAGGTGACAGCGTTCATCCCTGGAAACAGAAAGCCAATAGCTAAAAACGGTCTTGAGTTGCCCAAGTCTGTGACAACTTGTGGATAAAGAAACAGTCTGACTAAGCAAAAAACTGTAGCTGCCCTAACAATTTGCAAACTTATAATAACTTAAAAAGAAATGCCCACCACTCAAGCCTCTTGCAGAATAAATATTCACCATCACTTGACAGTTTTCAAAACACATTCATGTATTTCATGGGTCATAGTTGTAAGCCCACTTAAAGACGTTGCTAAAGTTTAGCACTGGGCAGTAGGCCACAGTTCACTTCAGCAACAGGCACTCAATCCTTGTACCCTCAGTTCTGGTCAGATTTGTGACCTGTTTTCCATGTGACAGTCCTGTGCCACATGCGAGAAATTGAGGTACAGATAAAACACAGCCTCCTTCCTCAAAGAGTTTACAGTCTACCGGGGGGGCACGGAAAGGGATATTGATGGTGTTTTTGAATACTGTGTAATATGAAACTCAGCGTGAGACAGGGTTACCTGCTTACCCTGGGAGGCCAGGGCCGGCTTACAGGGAGGAGGTGTGCGTGTGTTTGGAGTCAAGGGCTGTCATGAGGGGTGATGTCTGACTTGAATCTTTAAAGGTGATAGAGAATTAATAGGTGAATGGGAAGAGAATGACAGCACAAGGAGATGGAGGACCTATACAGTTAAAAAAAAAAAAGAGCATATGTGCCATAAGGCATACAATTCCTGGCTAAAATAGCATAAGAGCAATGGTGGGTTCAAGATGAAGTTGGAGAGGGAGACTGAGTGAGATCACCGAAAGTCCATTCGTTGCTAATGCTGATTTAGGAGTTTAATCAATATGAACAGATCAGTTAACACTTATGATCGATTTTCTATAATTGCGGAGGATGGGTTTTAGTGAGACGAGACTCCCCTTAATCTTATAATAAATGTTAGTACTACAGGGGGTAAACGACGACGCATTCCCCAGTCTCAAGCAGTTTATATTTGATTTAAAAAATACTTTTATGAATTTGTACATGCAAACACATGATCTAGTTATAAGAGCATAAGTAGTAATGCAGCTATGAAACTTGTCTGAAATGATGAAAGAAAGCTTCCTAGAGAGTTCAGATAGGAAGGATGGCTAAGATTGTCATTGAGAGGAGGAGAAATATATTTCAGAGGGCAGAAAGGAATATTTAAAAAGCACGTAATAGAAGAGAGAAAAGAGATCGCTGTGTTCAGAGTGACGAGAAAATCAGAGCAGCTGGAAGGGTAGGTTATGGGTAAGCAACAAACTCTGCCTGGCTTTTCCTGCCAACGGGACTCAAATTTCCCACCAGACGGAACTAGAATGTCAGCTTCTTGGAGAAACACAGGTTGCCTCCATGTTCCATGCAAATATTACTGATGATACTTTAGCAATGTTCACTATAGTTAACATCAAATTCAAAGAGAAGGAAACAGGAGGCTAAAGATTAAAAGGTAATAAAACATTTTTTTTTATTTTAGAGTACATGCGACATACTAAATAAATACTATAGGAATAACTGATATCTATAAACTCTAAGACAGTTTCAGAAGTGTGCGGAATTATGGGAAAATATGCATAGACAAACATTTGGCACAGGTGTGTCTTCAAAATCCTCTTTGCCTCCAAACCTATGTTTTCTCCTGTGAAGACATTGTTTACATGCAAAGCCAGAGGTCATCACAAAAGCCTTTGTGTGTCCTTCAGTTATTCAAATTTTATATTCTTTCTCCCCTAGAATATGAATCAGTATCAAAGCTACCAGCTGAAGGTAGGAATAGAAATGTGTCTGATGCTTTGACTGAAGGGTTTTGAACTTGGTTTCCCTTGAGATAGTCTCTTCCTATAAGTCTTTGTTTTCCTGGCATTTTACTCAGTATACCATAATGCACATAAGAGAATTCATATCAGATCTAAATACTGCCATTTGACTGTAAAGTTTTACATCTAAAGGAAGTTGTTTGGCTATTTATAACATATAAATGCCAGCTTATTTCTCTGGGAAGGGTCACAAAGAATAAACCAGTAATTTTCTTTCACTGACATCAGTGAAAACTGCTTTCTGCTAAGTCAATGCATAAAAATTCAGTTTTAATGCCTTTATAGCACCTTTGCACTGATGTCTGTACATTTCGAAATGAGTGTTGAAAACCTTCAGCATTTTATAAATTTTAAAACTAATTTAATTATAAGTAATATGTACAATATTATGATTATTATCACAAGTGATAATAATACCAAGAGAGATGATCCAAAGACAAACAATTACATATTTTTCCAATTTATATATTGATAAAGTCACTTTAGCTAATTAAAACCTGGTATTCTCTACATGCCCTGCATTATTCTCTACATTATTTTCTGTGCAAACAAATAATTATGAAAGAATCAGTCACTTGTACGAATTTATTATGTATAGGATTCTACCTTGCATCCATCCTGTAATGAAACATTAAAATACAACTTACGGAGAAAGAAATACTTTAAATTATTGAGTTATAAATACTTTGCGAACCATTTCTTTTGATGAACTTATTTCCTAATAAGAGCAGCGTTGTATAAATTTTGATCAATTGATATTTTTTCCATCTGTACTTTTTTCAAGTTCAAGTCTGGATATCTTGAGTTTGTGGCTTGTTCCCCATTAAATCTCCTGAACCCTATCTCAGAGCCTGCACCACGCTTATGTTACATAACTCCCAAGGGGAAATTTGTTTCCTGCAGAAACTCAGTTAAAAAGATGCTTTTTCCACATAAAAATCTTTCATATTTCTGAAATCGCATTTTCCTTGAATGTTAAAAATCTGGTTTTCATTACATTGTAATGGTAAATGCATTTGCTTGGGCATCTGTGATCGAAAGGCTGCCTCACAGTGTCACTTTACAGTCTTTGAGGAAAAATCTGGGGGGCGTGGTTCATCCAGGTCACCCGCTGAGCGGGTAGCTCAGAATGGAATCAGAGCTCTTATCGGCCTGGGCCACTTCTTAGCTAATTGTATGTAATCAAATCCACAATCTAAAGCCAAAAAAGTTAAGAATCTATATTTTTTGGACATAAAACATGAAGGAAGGAAAGCAAACACATAAGGTACCTAAGTCACCAAACTTATAGAAACAGAGAGCAGGACAGTATTTAGTAGGGGCTGGCAACAGGATGGACTCGGCAACTAACGGGTTAACGGGCACAGGACGGGATCTGGACAGAGAGCAGTGGCCACTGCATGGCAACGAGAAGGGGCTTCAAGCCACTGAACTACAACTTAAAAACGATTAAGATGGTAAATTCTCCATAATGCATATTTTGTCACAATAAAAAGTCCTCATAAAAAGAAAAGTAAATAATAGGTGTCCATTATGATTGATCACACTCCATCAACTGCTAAATTTTCATTTCTTCCAAATAAAAAAAAATGTTATTCTTTTGTTGTTTGCAATCATTCAGGTTGATTCTTCTACTGAGGCGAGGAAAATGATTAATTCACTGATGCGTTCTACCTCACAGACTTCTGGGATTTCTGCTTTAATCAGAACTGCTTATCAGTCAGTCCTGAAGGTGCCCGCACAATCCTCTGGACCCAGGATGCTTCCGGCCCTGGGATGCTTCCGGCCCTGGGATGCTTCTGGCCCTAAACAAAGATGCTCAGCATCCTCTGCAGTTTCCAGTCTCAGGGTATCATTTCTGACTGCCTCTCAGCAAACTGCTAGGCAGCTTGCAGAGCCAACTATCACGACAGCTCTCACTGGTTGAGTGGTTGGCACCTGTAATCTTCTGTCATGGCAGTTTCCTATGCTGAGAGCTACCAGGTGTCAGGACCTATGGTTTCTAAGATAGCTCTCTGGGCTCTGGAGCATGAGGGAAAACACTGCATCACGGTCCACAGAGGTAGAACTGCTTCTTCCTGAGTAACGTGAGCAGTCTATGACACACATGGGACCATTAAAATGCACACATATTATCTGCACTCATTAATATTCTTCTACAAAGTTTATTCCTAGGCAATCATGATGAAAATGGACAGGTCTTTGGCCTTGTGAAAATTATGCGTAATGACACTTGCAAGTGGAAACTTTGTTTCTTCTATTTATTGCCAAGTGTCAAAACCAGTCCTTCTTAAAGGAGGCAATGACCTTGATGTGAAGAAAATCAGCCATCATAGCATCACACACATGTAAATGTCAAGCAGAGACATAAAGCAGAACAATTCCCATTTGATTGTAGCAGCAATGGACTACCATCATTCAGTAAACTTTTCTTTGAAAAAAATGATTATCTAAAGAATAAATTCACAAGTTCTTATTTCAGTACCTCTTCATCATCAAGAGGAAAGGTGTTTAAATATTTAGCACTCACTGCTCCCCATGGAATACTTATTATCATGTTCATAATAAGATGAGGAAAAAAGAACACTAAAAAAGATTAAATAAATTACCTAACAACACACAGCTAGACAGTGGCACAAACAGGATTCAAATTGGTATCTGGCTAAAACGTTTTCTTTTACTTCCTTGTATTTTCTCCCAAAAAATTAGTATTAAGATCATATTTTACAATGGGTATTGGGAAGGGCCTATAAAGACTATACATAAGCATGAGGTCCCTATTTCCTATGGGTTGACTGATAGAACAAATTTAATGATATTGTGATATAATCTTTATATATGTAAAAGAGGAACTGATCCTTAAGACTAGAACTTTCCAGAAGAGTTTTCAAGTGAAGCTAAGTAAAGAGCAAAGCCCTTCATGGTTGGCAGAAGAGCAAGCTCACCAGTGAGAAGGGCGAAGACCAGTGGCCTGGCCTTCTCCTGAATCATCAGAGACACACGAGGCAATATCTTATACCCAGGAGGTGAGAAATGAACAGCTGTTCAAGTAATAGGTATGAGGACCAATTAATAATAAATAAATAATAAAAGATTAAGTCAAAAAGATAAATAAAGGGTGCGTGTAGGATGATTTTCACTGCAAGGCTATGGATTTTGAACTTTATCCTCTAGAAAATGGGGGAGGTCATATAAGCTGGATGACAAAAGACAGAGGGGACCTGTCCTTCAGGAGGCATCAGTGAGAGGGCGACAACAGCCCAGGTGTGAGAGGATGAGAACCCGAGGGGCGGGGAGGAACAAAAAGAAATACGCCCACTCATGAAATAGAAGAACCTTTTTCAAGTACACGTGTGGCAAATATATTTCCACAAAATTCCCTAGGAAGAAATTTTTCTTACATTTAAAAATAAAAAAATATATATTGGTAGTAAAATTAATTTATTTATATTTTAATGAATAAATTGTAAAGCAGCTTCATTCTTTGGTTGACATTTGCTCTTCATTTGGCCAGCTGCCCACATGCCTTTGTGTGAACACTGACTCACATGTGATCTGCTGACAAAATCTTGCAGAGTCTACACTTACACTGTAAAAGGGCACCAGTCTTCGATTAATTTAACAAAGCACTTGCTCTTCCTATTTTCAGTGGAAAAAATGATAATACAATCTTAGGCCAAGAAGATAATCTTTTACCTCAGCACTTGATAAAATCATCATCATCATCATCTATTGGCTTTCTCCAACTTTTTTTTACTTTGGAAAAAACCTAGCAAAGTCCAGAATTCTAAGATCATCTGTTATTGGGACTGAATATAATTCAATCTTTAAGTGAATGTTTGTTTGTTTTCTATCCTAGCCTCCTACTATAATTAAAATGAGGTGTACTAGTCACCTGCCACTAGTCAAGTCCAACACCATGGTACAAGTGCATCGTATTGTTCTCAGGCTTCTCACAGGGCAGCCAGGGTAAACCAACACCCAAAAGTCATCCAGCACTGCCCTGCAAAATCACGTGTGTCTATGTGTTATTCAATCTCCCCAGCAATACTTTTGTGACATAGGTCAAGATTTCTTTGTAGGCAACCAAGTGGCTGAGTCAAGTGACACAAAAGTCAGGGTTGTAGGGCTTCACTCAGCTGCTCAATTTTTATCTCTCTGTTTATTAGGCCAAAGTAGTAAGACCTAATCCAACTATGCATTCAAAATGCATGATCATAAAAGATGGCTGGCTGTCTTAGTTGCAATAAAAATTTTAAACTAAAAAATAAATAAAAAGATGTTTCATGCAGTTGTAGAATTCGAGTTTATATAAAAGGATTTGTTAATGCAGTAATGATCTTAGCATCAAGAGTTTATATTTCTTAAAAGCTCTGCAGAGCTTAGAATACTGACCAATACACTGTGGCAAATGGCACATAAATGGGCTTACTTACTACTCTGTTCATCTTTTCTTTTAAATTTATGTGTTAACCCATACAGAAAGCCAAGAGAAGTGTTTTCTATGGGAGAAGTATAAAGGCTGAGTTTATGAATATAAAAATAAAGACTAACATAAGAACCAACCCTGAATTAATGGGAAATTAATTGCGTCAAAAAGCAAGAATAAGAAGAAAAGAGTGGCTTTTTCCACTTTTGATATGAAAACTGCTCATTTTGATATGAGAAATGCTGCTCATCTTCAAATATTAACCCCTGGCTCACCTCTCCCCAAATATGTCAATTCTGAGTTTAAATCTTAAATGTCTGCCTATCGGTGCAGTAGGGGCGATAAGATTATTTTAGCTATCAACACATACACATTTACATTTAAATTCAAACATACCCTCCTCTGATACATTCATTTTTTTTTAAATGCCAATTGTTCATTTTATATAGAGGGAGACAAAAAAAAAAAAAACAAGAGACTAAAAAGAAGGGTCAGAAACAATGTGGCACAATAATAGTGACACAAAGGACCCCGGGGAGCCGTATAGAAGCTTTATCCATCTGCAAGAAGCCTGCAGCTTAGTTATTTAAGATAAATACCCATCTCTGTTCTCTTTGTACACATTCTTGAAGCAAAAGACTAGGAAGTGGTGCACCAACTAAGGAATTTCTTCTCTGCTATTTAATAACACCACACCTGGCACAGAGTCCTTGAGCTTCTCTGTGCCTCAGTTTAGCCTCAGGGCAAATCAATGTATTATACTATAAACTCTTAGGTGTCTTCTATCTCTAAATGTCAGGAAGTATAGACTAAAAATAAAGAGGTTTTTATTAATTTTTTTTTAGCAGAATTCAGGAATTTTCTTCACAGCTAATAAATATACTCTCGAGAAAAAAAAGGCCAAGTTGCAAAGTCAAATGCGGTATCTAAGCTTGCATGTGTTGCCACGTGTTCCCCAGGAGAAACGCATGCAGGTGTGTGTCGTGCAGGTGTGTGTCGTGCAGGTGTGCAGGTATGAGTGCACACATGTGTGCATGCATTGGTGGTACTTGCCCGTACCTGCAGGCACATAAGTGCACAAATTCATGGGACAGCATATTGAATACTACAGAAGCATAAAATCTGTACCATCTCATATAAATATGAAGCATCTTAATTCTATGGGATACACTGCTGGGCTTGTAAAACATGAGATGTAAATTATAGAAGTCATCAAAATCCAATAATTGGAAGGTGGTTAAAGACGCATGTGCAAAAACAGGCCTTGTCTTGCCCGACAACAGGTGGACCAATGAAGCACTAAGCTTACACAAGGTGTGCTCTCGTTGAGCACACTGTCTTTTTAAAGCCGACCTACCCATGACTGGATGCCTGGTAAATTTAAAGAGAAGAGAGATATCCCATCATCTATTGTAAGGTTTACAGAGCTGCATAATCCCAGGTGGTGCCCGGGCCTGGCCACAAAGTGACAGTAACTTTAGAATTAATTACTTAGGTCTGAAAGTCCAGAAATTCTACTAAGTCAGGGGTGAGATGTGTGTGGGTCCCCTTGACCACAACAATTTTCAAGGGACAAGAGATTATACTATTTATGAGAGAAGGCCCGGAGCCAGCTTGCCTAACTAAACAGCAGCTCTGACACTTTCTGACCAAGCCGCTTGGACAAAGTTTTTAACATCTCTGCATCTTGGTGACCTCATTATTGGGAAGGAGGTGACAGTAGTCTTGACCCCACAGAGACGTCACCTCCTACGTGCTTTGGGGGAAAACCTCGAGCCCAGAGTAAGAACGCACTGAATGCATGATGTCTGCTTTCCCACTTCGTGTCCCTCACCAGCCCCTGGACCATCCCGAGAGCACATGGCTCAGGCTGTTCCTCCAGGTGTTCCCTTTCACAGACCCTGTACTGTACTGTCTACCTCATCAGTCTTAGGTCTCCATGACCAGTTGAGAAATGATATGCTTTCCAGGCCTTTATTTTGCTTCACTTGCCATGAAGAAATTAATTCGAACAATAAAGGATCTACTGAGCAAGCACCATGAGCCAGATCCTAATCCAGACACTGTGGATACATCAGATGGACACACAATACATGGAGAAAAGTCAGGGAGAGTTGAGCAGTGTCAGTTGTCCAATAAGGTGACACTTGAGCAGAGACCCTCTGGAAAAGAGCAAACAATCCAGGTGGTACTTGAGGCCCAAGTGTTTGAGGGAGAAATAACAGTAAGTACAGAGACCCTGTGGGATCATGCTTGGCATATAGGGTGTCAAGAAGCTGCTGAGCCTGGTGCAGAGCGAGTGAAGAAGAGTAATTATGAGGCTCTGGGAAGTGAGATTGTGCAGGGTTTGTAAGCAACGTGGCTTCTGCTCTCAGTGCGAAAGCACTGAAGGGCTGGAGAAGAGAGGACGACATCAAACACAGTTGTGGAAAACACAAATGCCTGTGTCTGGATGTGGGTATGAGGCTGGGGGCAGGTAGAGGGAGAGAGAGAGACAGACAGAGAGAGATGAGAGAGATTATGGACAACTTTAGTGCTTTTGGTGTAAGTGTCTGGGAGGGTGGAGTTCACTGTCCATGAGCCAGCAAAGTGGTGGCATGGGTCGGGTGTGGGAATCAGGGAGGGTGAATAACGCAGTCATGAATTTGTGTGAATGTGAGATGATGACTGATGACTACGTGGTCATATGGACGGCAGTGAGGTACACAGACCAGACGTGCTCCCTCCGGGACAGGCCGCGGGGCGGACTCATGGCTCTCACGGGGCTCTGGGTGTACCCTTCACCCTCCTGCACTGATCACATCCTGTCAGTTTCTCTCTTGCAAGTTAGTATGACAATAAGTAACAAAAATGTCTTGATTTCCACTCCACCAAACAGGGCATTAGAGCTATAAGAGGTCATCCCTGCAAGCCTGATGGACAGTTGCCTGGTGTGAGCCAAAGGGGACAGCCTCACCAAATTTTGGTGCCATTTTTTGTCACCTCTTCACATTTAGATATTATTTGCTTTACGCTACATCCTCTGTCTCTGAATCCACAGCTTGCTGAACTTAATTTCAGACACAAGAAGACATACAGGGTGATTGCTGGCTCCAAACAGGAGGAAAAAAAATAAAACAAAATTACTGATTACCTTTTACTATTTAATTTAGTCAGAATAGCAATGCCACTGAGGAAGATACATTTTAAATTACATCGGTCAGAATATGTGCTCTTCCCCTTACGAGTTCTCACTTTTTCCCTCTAACCTGCCTTTATTTTTAATGTTTTCCGGGTCTCTTCAAAGTATATTGAACTGCATGGGAATGAAATTTATATCAATTCCCGAGAATTCTGATGACTCACTAGCTAGGGTGATCCCATATGCTGAGCAATGTGCTTGCTATTGCAGACTATAAGATAAAAACATTTTTTTTGTTTTCTTTTTTTTTGTTTTTTTAACTTAAAAGTTTTTTCTAAATATACAAGAAGCACTTACAGGAATTAGAATTGATACACTTGGTATTTCATACATTGATTTTGGGGGGGGTGCCTGTTCTTTCTTTCATTATACTCCATGCCACTTACTTTTAATTAAGTATTATCATTTCTCATCAGGATGCTTCTTTTCATTCTAGAATGCTGCCTTGAAATCCTTCATGTGTGCAAAACCCACTACATATTCGCTGATACAGTTGGGTCCATCCTGTGGAATGTCTCTAAAACAATGCATGTCCTATGCACCCAATCAAAATATGCATACCACTGTCCCTGCATTCCCTGAGCTGTTTCTGATTACTGACCAAAATTCCCCTGTTCTTTATTAAAGGCTGAGCTTCTTTTAAAATGCTTATTTACGGCTGCCTCATCTACAGGGGACTGGATTTAATCGCCCTCAGCATGAAATCTCTTTCAACATTTGGCCGATGGAGCGTTAGGTAACATGGCTGGGAGGTGCCATGGTACTGCTCAGTGTGCGGGTGAGGTAGCCCCAATCCAGGACTCTGTATTTACTTCCAGCTATTATCAGCACTGATGAGAATATAGCCACATGTCAAGCGACAATCCGGAATGAGGTCCCCACCTTGCAGATTTCATTAAGCTTGGTATTATTGTTTTATTCAGGGGCAAATCTCTAATTGTAAAATGTTCTTTAAAGACAGATAAAAACAAATACACTGTAATTAATAAAAAGTATTAATTCCCTTTTAATAGTAGCATATATTCAGATACAGCTGCGAGTTTAAAAAGATACTTCCTAGTGGTAAAAAGAGGAGGTAATTAAGTGTACTCTAATAAAAGTAATTCATTAAATGACAATAAATTTTATTTTATCCTGATATAAGTAAAAGAGGCAGGAGTCATCTTCTGTGACTGTGATCTACTACATTTAAATTTAATTTTTGTTGCATGATTAATATTGTATATGTTTTCTACTGTATGTGTTTAAATGCATTAAACCCTATATCTACAATATAAAATTAAAAAGAAGTCTTTCCCCCTTGGAAATGTCAGTTTGTTTATTTTTCTTTACCTTAGATCTAGAGTATGTTTTCAAGGTCTCTTCTGAAATGATAACCTTCATATGAGTCACAGGAGTTTAAGACCGTTCGTGGATTAGTCCGGCTTCAGTGAAGTCAAACGCAATAACACTATTGCCTACAAAGAGATACGATAAGCAGTTATAATGGGTATCACTCAATATAGCACCGAATATAAATCAAAACTAACAAACGCCCTCCCCCACAAATTCTCTCCAGATAAGTTCCTTGAATTTAATTATAGCAAATGGTAATATAACAAGAGTGTATACTGTCAAAAAAAAAATGTTTAAAGCAGATGTGAACCATACAGAGCGCATGTAAAACACATGTGACCCACAGAGAGGTCACAGGACCCACTGAAAGAACACATGTGGACACATGTTGTAAAGTCACATGTTTCTGTTCATTGCCAAGACTCATATCGTATTCTAAAGAAATCAGGGGCTCTTAAATAAACGTTGTACTTCTTAAGGTAAATGGATGCCTTTGGTGTTTAAAACCCCTTCGTGTAGGCAGACAAGGGTCCTCAAAACTAATACCGGGCTTGGAAGTGCTCAAATCCTTGCTTCACTCCTGCTTCCCTATCCCAGGGTAATTCAGTTGATTATTCTAAAGGAATAAAGATTTCTTCCTTGCCCACAGCTAATTCTTTGAGAAAGCCAGAGCTTGTAATGAAACTTAAGCAAACAGACCCAACTGTGACTCAGATGGGTTTTTCTTTCCCCAAATACTCAAACTAGTAGGACGCCAATAACTCATCTGATGTATCTGAAATAAACTTAAAATCTTTTTCATTAACAAAAAAAAATCAAAGTGTAAGAATCCAAAAAGAACAGTTATTTTATTTTATAATTTGAGAAAATGAGATATTTATATAATTTAAAGCGAATATTAAAAAGGCATACATATGCATGGAATAGGCACAAATATGTTTCACCCTTACTTTCTAGTGCATGATAACAATAACCGCTCCTTATGCACAGGCATTAATTTAATTGGAATCTGAGAACACTATTTCATTTCATCCACCCCACATCCTTTTAAGAAACACAATGCATGCAGGTGGGTACTGGACAAATTGGAAGGGATAACATCGTAAATTATATAAATGTCTAACCGCTAGGCTGTACACCTGAAACTAATATAAAACGATATTGAATGTCAACTCCAAATAAAAAATAAGTAAAAAAATATAGTGCAACTAGAAGTAAAGGAGGCAAGTGTCTGGTATTGTAGGAAGAGCCCAGCATGTAAGAACAAATTAGAGGAGTTGGTGTTTGGCTCCTGAGCTATTAAACCCATGGCTTTAAATAAGTAATACACTTTTTTGAGTCTCAGTTTTTGCATAAAGAAACATGTGGATTACACAACTGCATCCTTACTTGTATGTTGTAAATTTCACAAACTACTATATGTGAAATGATTGTAAATGAAACTTTATCACATGAATACAGATGAGTATTTTCACCTACATTTTACACATTACAAAACACTGAAAATCAGAAAGGTAAGCCGATTGTCACAGGGCCGATAATCCCATAGCTCTCTCGTCACAGGACTAGGACAAGAACACGGATATTTTTATTTAAGATTCTCTCACTCCTTTCCAAAGGCAAAGCTGAGCAGAGTATGTTTCTCATTAATGGGACATTCGTTCTGACTCTAATTCAAGAGACATGCATCAATATCAGAGTTAATCAGAATTACAGCAATGTCACATTCGCTCACACTAACAGTACTTCCCATTTTCCAAGGCCACGCATGGTCCAGGAGGTACTAGTGTCTTCCACTTTGTAAAACAGGTAAGCAAGGAAATTGAAAGACTAGTGAACTAAGGTCCTGAGAACATAACCAATAGGTTGCTGGAATTCATATATCTATTCAGAAACAAGACTAAGAGTCTATTTCAACAGATGAAATTCTAAGTCCAGTAATTATTTTCCACTAAGCCAAAATCTTTAAAATTATGACTGGCAGAGTCTCAGTATTATGTATCTGTATACTCGTCTCCAAAAATAATGTTTCAGATGATGTTACTACTAAAAATGAGGGTGTGCTGGAAGAAAGGCATGGCACAAGGAGGAGAAACTTGAGCACCGAATGGAACAGAATATTTTTCTTTATTACTATTTTTGGCAAAAGGCAGTACTATCTAGCACTTTCCAAAAAGATCCAAGACTCCAAGCTGCCCAATACACTTCAAATGTATGTTACCTGTTGCTTTTGAAGGCATCATTCTAGTATAGCTCAAGATTTTAAAACTCTTTTTCTTGGAGCTATGTTTTTTTAGCTACAATTTCTTTGGAGTATGGTTTTCTCCTTTAAACCCAGCTCATTGCCATTCATAATTCAAGACAAAATTCTGGTATCGCTTCTGTCCATCCTTCTTGGACTACACTAGACAGAACTGTCTCCATCTTTTCATGGCACATAGCACATTATGTTCTGATTGATTAGCTGCACAACTACTCTTTTATCTCTACTAGTCTGACTATTTAAGAGCAGGGTCTTTATTTTTATTATCTTTATATCTACAGTGCTTAGTAAAGTTATTTTAAAAAGTAATTATGAGGAAATAAAAAATGAATGAATGCATGAACAGATGATAAGTTGTCACTTTTCTGTTTTGGTATTGGTCAGTTTAGAAGCTCACAAGACTCAGACCAGGTGCAGTGCAATGGCCAGCCATGTATACTACTAAACTTCTTCCACACTAAAAAAATAATAATAATTTAAATAGCCAAGTCACTGCACTTTTGTTCATTTCTCTTTAGTTGCCTATACAAAACATCCTTTAGATAAGCAGCTAGAGAAGCTGTGTGCCTCTTCCTTTCCGTGATTGTACATTGCACATGATGTAATATATTATAATATTTCATGAGACACCTTCTCCCTAGGAGACACTAGAAAGAATATTTATGTCAGGCTAACATAAAGAACTGTAGACAATATTGCTGCATTTGGTCTGGAATTATTTTTCTGGATTTTGACACTAGATTATGTACACACTTTCATCATATCCTATATCTCATTGGAAATACTTACGAGAGTAATATTTTGTCATTCCAATTTGCCACAGCCCACTGACATTTCTCTATTAGAGACGTGGAGCTGAAAATGTGAGTCTCACCCCTTTTCGTCTCATCTTAATGAGCTGTGAGAAATGAGAATCACTAAATATTTTGGCTGTACACTCTCTGCCATGTGCAAGACAGACTCAGCATCAACCAGCTTTCCAATGGGTGTGCTCATCCTGCGTGCTTTCGCATTTGATCAACACAAATGTGACAGTCTGCTACTTGGATTTGTCCAAGGTTGGGTCTTGTACATTAAAACAGGAATACATTTCCAACTCAGTCAGAACTGATTGTTTTAGCCCTCCTCTCCGATCTACTTCTCTCCCTGTTGTAACCTACACACTTCCATATGACCACAAACACGATAAATACGTTTTAAAACCTCCTATTGTGCATAAGATGAGGTACAAATGACTTTTGTGCACAGGCATAGTTTGTTCTGTCTAGACTCAACCTCTCTCACCATGCTTACCTTTAACTACCTTTTTCTGCCCCGCTTATTCACCTTTGTTCTCCAGCTACGAGAAGTTCTCACTGCTTTTGAAATATGATTTCTATTTGATGTGCCTGGCTTGTCCTATCTCCACCTCTGCCTGCAACAATCCTTACTGTTCCTTCAGTAATCACCTGAAACATCATCTATTTTGTGAATCTTTCTGCTCATACTTTCAGAGCACTCTCTACTACTTCTATGGAAGATATTGTTGCATTGTAATAAAATTATTTCCTTATGCATTATGTTTTGCACCTGACTGGAGAATTTATCAAGGAATTACATCACACGCATATTTTATATACATCTCTAGCCACTGAGTGATTAAAATAGTAAAAGGTAAAGAACTTGAAAGGATTTAGTGAAGAAATGCCGCATCCTCTTTCTTCCCTACTGCATGACAAGGTCCGGAGATGGGGATGGAAGCTTCAAGGAATGCATCGTCAAGAATGAGAATGTGGCATGTGTTTAGGGATAATTGGTTTCTTAGGAACGATCCTATTAATAGGGGGAATTTGGGTAGCACAAATTCTAGTAAATGTAAATGCTGTACAAGAGGATTTCAAAATTGGCTCTGAGGAAAACATAGTAAATTCCTGCATATGGAATTAGTTCCAGTCACCCTGACTGTTCAGAATGCATAAACCCTTTATTTGAACAATTATTAAGAGAAATTCCTTTTGATGCACCCCTTAAAGATGTTATGAATAAATTACAACAAGCTGAATTATAAAACCAGCTTATACTCCTGTTCCGACACAATTAGTAGAAAAATTAGTAAAAGATAAGAAATTTACTCATAAGCCTGTGCCTACTATGAAAGGGCCTCCTTTTGTGGCCTACTGGATAAATAAAAAACTAGTAGTTTAAGTTTTATAGAAAGGCTGGCTAGGTCAGGACCTCCTTACTGCTTAAAAAACAAAGGAACAAAAACTTAGCTTATAAAAGCAGCTTTTTAAACCTGATTTTTATAAATGTTTTCCTCAATACTGCACCAAGGAAACTTTTGAACAGCTACAAGAAAGTTTCAGCTTGAACTTTAGATAATAACATAAATAAAGTAGCAATTAAAAGATTTATTCAGGCAGAAAGAAGAACAATGTCTGCCCACGAGCCAATATTTGCTGTTATGAATACCTCTATCTATCACCTTTACTTAAGTCAAACTGTATCTTACGAAATAGATATAAGAATTAAAAGTTTAGATTGTTCCATCAGGTAGTTCTGTTCTAATTATTGAAAAAAGAATGCACAAATTAATCATGAATAATAATATACTCTATAAGATTTTCTGCTTCGCTTAACCACAGAAATTTAACTCTCTGCTATCTTAACCACAAAGTATAATCAAATGCCAAAATAGAAAGTATAAAAGTTGTACTCAAATCACAATAAAACAGAACAGTGTCACACCGCCTCTGAGTTGTGTAGTCGACTGTCTCCCGCGCCGACGCGCTGTCCCCTTTGGGGCCCCCTGGATCCTGTCATGGCTGGACCGCAGCAAAGAAAGGGAGCAGCTGAGCTCATATGGAAAGAAGCAGTTAATGCACACACCTCAAAATATACTTTAGATGAGAATTAAAAATTCATTGTTCTTAATCCTTTTAGATAACTCATTTTTTGAATTTTTAGATCTCAAATATTTGTATTTTAGATTTTTAGATTTAGATTTTTGTAGATAAGGATGCCTCTGAACATGCAGGATATACTGTGGATTCGGAATAAGTCTGTTTCCACTTTTTAGAGCTGTGTTTGTTCACAGAGGAGGGTTTTCAGGTGCAGTGTGATTCTTAACTTTTGTTTTTATTATGATATGATCAGCTCCCAATATTGGACCAACCATTAAAAGCAAATGGTGCTCATGTTTACCTTTTACTTTTGTGCCTCTCATTAAAAATGATCTATCACTGAATTTTGGTCTCCTTATGCGGGTGACCCTCATGATCCTATGTTCTGGTATCATCCAAACAGAGCATGATTTGCAGTCATATTATGTATCTAATATAATAAATACTGAGTGTCTACAACGTGCAGGAGAAGAGTGACTCCTGGAACACCTGTGAGATCCCAATCAGCAAAGGGAAATGTCAAAGAACATTTATAAATGGTTAAAACTTTATTTTGATTCCAGCTTTTATGATGGTGTGGATGCTAAGAGTAGTCGGAATATGGAAGAGTTTTAATCTCTGAGAAACTCCCCAAAATAGAACTGTCCTCCAAAATGGACAAAATCAGGTTCAGTCTTCAGACCATGTGTGAGATCAAGAGAACTTTCCACTGTGCCCGAAATACACCCCCCCACACACACATGTGAGCACATACACACACACATGCACACACACACGTACATGCATACGCACATGCATATGACATTCCCTTTACTTCTGAAAGTCCCTCTGAAGTTTTAGCTTCAACAAAATAGTCTAAGTGATGTCTTAACGTCTCAGAGGTCTGGGGAATAAGAGCCCTTTAGTCCCCGTAAGGATGAATGAGTTTATGCTGCAGACATTCTCTAGGGAGCAGGGCTGAGAGAATGCATGACGGAGAAGCGGGAGGGCAGGTGAGGGGTAACCTTGTGTGCCTCCAGGCAGACAGAGCGACACTTCACCTCCGTCACACCCATCTTGTGCACAGGAAGCCTCTCTTTCTCCTTCACACTGCACTTAGCACTAATGTCATCTACACTGAGAATTAATAAACACAAACCACATCACCGTTCCCAAGCCCTGTTCTTCACAGTTTACCAGCCAAAGGCTAAGAGATAGTCATTTTAGCACAGGCCCTACAAGTGTCACAGGTTTAAGAGGTCTTGTGGCCCTTTTTCCTCTTGTGACTAACTGTTCCTTTTCTGCTCTAACAACAAACATTATTTATTATGGGATACTTTTTAACCATAAGTAAATCTCCCACTAATACTCATCCTTAGAAACTTGTGCCATGACCCAATGCAACAGCGTTCCATTTCAGGTCCAATGAGTCTGGCTGGCACATGAGAAAAGATGTACCCCTCATAACAACATGCAGAGCAACTTGTGACAAATCATTGGTGGGTATAGGACAACACAGAAAATAATTATTGATTATGAGGTGATGTTTGGTATACCTCTTTTTTTACTTACTGACTTTTCCGATGAGGCACTTTACTGAAGAACATGTAAACATATATATGTTAAGATTTTCACTTAGTATCTTTTCACTTCTGAGAGAAATACTATTCTTATCCACATATTAAAAATTCCTCAAAGATAAGTGAACAATTGTATTAAAGAAATTTGCGACAGAAATCTTCGTGTTTACTCTACTCAGTAAGCTTAATCTTTTTCGTCTATCTCTTTCAAAAGAAAATGCATACTTTGGGAATTTGAAAACTTTGTCTAGAAATTCAGTCTTGTATTTTCTTTTAAAATTGTCTATAAAAATTACCATATGTTTTAATTTCAATGGACATTTATTTTCAAAGAAATACTGAAGACTTTTTAAGACAAACCTAAATTCTCTTCTTGCCACACACAGACATAAACACATGCACCTGATAATATAAAGTTATTGATTTTGAAATCTAGTTTGTTATAAATCCAAAGCGTACTGAATTATGCACAAAAAAGCTGCACGTGAATTTAATCATACCTAAAATATGAGCCTCACTTTTGCCCAAAGCCTGCTGCATTATACTGTGAGATATATAAACAAAACATTAAAACCACTTAGACCATATCTGGACTTGTAGCTATACTATTGCAAATATTCCTTCAACGCACATTTTTACGATGAGTAAGCACGAGATTGTGAAGATACTGTTTAATGTGATGTCATTGCTTTTTAATAACCTCTGCCGCCTTCAAAAAGATTGTCATTGGATCAATATTTTAAATTGAGCCACTTGGCTAAAGTTTGCTCTCTTGGAACTCACTGGAGTGCTCCCGATGCCTGCACACAAACCTAAATCTTTGTCACCTTAAGAGGATGTGCACACAAGCAACAGGAAGATGGTTTGTCTTGACATCATCTGATGCTCCCACGGTTTATGCAAAAGCATTCTCACAAAAGAGGTTGCACGAATTATTTTCAGGATGGAATACGGGAATCAATCGGGCACGTGATCCTGACAACAACAGTAGGAGTAGTGAGTCTGATCCCGCCCATGTACCCCTTACTAACCCAAAGCATTATTTCCCAGCTATGAGACTTCAAAATCCTGGTTCCAGCAGGAATGCTTTCTGCCAGCTTTATTTTCCCAAGGTTTCTACACTATGACACATTTGGATCACGTGCAATTCCTACCTTCCCCCATGTACATTTACTTTGTGTATTTTTATTGTTCTCTTAATTATCCACACGTAGATATTAATTTCAGAATGTACAAACGGGCTCCATTGTGATTTCTCCATCACGTTTTATATGATACCATCGCTTATGAATGCTATTTACAAGTTTCCAGGCAGAGGCAGACGTGTGGTTGATGTAAATTTGTGGGACAACAGCATTCAGATATCTGCTTTCAATTTGCGTGCATGTTTCCCCTGTTATTTTTCCTTTTTTTTATGACTGTATTAATTGTTACCAGAAGTCTCTGCAACATGACTAAGCAACCCAACAATGGAATGTAGCAGATTAGAAATGATAGTCTTGTTGCATCTGAGAAACGTGTCAGCGTGGCCTAATCTTTACATCCTGAGGACATTCGTGGAATGCGACACCACCAGCTCCTCAGCACACAGGCATCAGCAGACTGCCAGGACGTGAACTGTCCCAACCGGGATGCTTTTATTGATCCATTTGACACTTATGGTACTTGCAGAAATGAAGCAAAAACTAACCCATCACTAAGGGCAACGGGAACTGTGAGAATTGGGAGGCTGCAGCTCACTAAGTCTGAAGGCATTAGGCTGAGGGTTAATCTGAAGAGAACAGGGAGCAGCAGAACAGGGAGCAGAGGGCCCCCAGTCTAATCCCCAAGCATTTATTTACTATTTAGTCAGTTTTATTTCTGTAAATGGTTTTTGACACAGTGCAATGTCTCCTTTCCTTTAAAAAGACAACTAAAAATGTATACATAAAATTGCCATCATTTGGAAATACAGTTTAAAAGGACGTGAATGAAAAACGTAACTTATAAAATGTGTAACCCTTGTGGATCTAGGCTGGAAGACCCTGACAAAGTGACAGTGGGATTGGCACTGAGGCTCAGGAGGTAATCGATGAAAAAGCACGGCATGGGTTTTTAGGTTGAGATGAAGTATAATTTGATGTAGTCAATCAAAAAATTAGAGGATGAGGAAATGTCTCTGAACCCTCCTAGTGCTATATAATTGCTACTGACACCTCTGTAGTGTTCCCGTGGACGCATAACTTCCTACAGATCTAGAAAATGGAAGTAGCATCAGTTGTCCTGGCTCCCTCCCCCTCCCCCACTCTCCTGCCTCATCAAGTGTTCTCATTTCTGATTGCATTTCAGAAACATCCCAGAAACTTTTGAAAATACTACTGCCTAGACCCCATCCAGACCCATTTAATCAGAACCTCCAGAGGCGTGGCCCACGCATGGGTGCTTTATAAAACTCCCCAAGGGACACAGATGAGTGTCCACCACTGAGAACATTTCCGAGGAACTCATCAACAGCTTACTCAGGGGAACAGCAGCATGATCCCTGTGTGGGTCTGTATGTGTCTGTGAACAATTCTCAGAGCAGATTACAAACTCCCACGTAATAACTTGTTCCATAGTCATGATAAACTGTCACTGCCAACTGCTTAGTAATAATGCTGGGTTTGACTGTTTTGTTTTTTGCCTCCTTTTCTGTTTTTCCCTTTTCTTTCCCTACAAATCAGAGGGAGAAACCCTCCTACTTTCTAAAAAAGAGACAGTTTGGTTGGCAATATTCCACTTATGTTCGCATTCACTTGACAGGGGACCGTTTCTGCATAACACTACTAAGTGACAATGGTTGTCAGCAAGGGAAAACCTCCTTTTGTCCCTTCATGGGATACATCTCTTGACACCTATTTCTAGAGTCAGTTGCTATTTCCCTCATTCTTAAAATGAAGACTGCTCTCTTCCTTCCCTCCATCCACACAGGCTCCTAGTTGGCTACATTCACTCAGTACAAAAGATGAAATGGTAACGTGGCCAGCAGCAACAAATGACAACTACTAGTCTCTGTCCTCATGTACATGCCAACAAAGGTTCACTCAAGGTATATTTAAGAAATATTTTCTGAAAGTCTTGTCAATGCATAAGAGAAGGTCACATTGGATTCGCTGGGGCAGCTCCGTAAATTCACACTCTCAGTTATTTTGGGTCCGTTGAAAAGCAGATGGCAAGATAGGAATTGACTGGCAAGAAACATATTAGGGGAATGAGCATGAGAAGGTGAGGAGGGCCCTTGGAACGTGATACAGATCTGACACCCACCGCAGGACAGAGAAAAGGCAGGGAGGTGGGACAGGAAGCATCTCAGATAACATTGCAGGTCCACAATAGGCGTGGCAAGGTCAACGGGGGCTGTCTGGAGCCAAAGTCACCCAAGAGAGCAATCTGGTGTCTCAGAGGAGCGGCCTGCTTCACTGGCCCGCCAGCTTCTGTCCTGTGCATGGAGCAGCCTGCAGAAAGCGTGGCAGGGACTGGAGCCACCAGCCCAATCATGCTCCCTGTGGCAGGAGGTCTGAGCATCATGTTTGAGAAACTGAGTCCACCCCTTGTGCTCCACACGTCCACTTTGTGATGTTTGTTTCCACGGTTCATCTTCTTGAGAAGAACCTCAAAAGTGGAATGGTAGTGAGATGAGCCACAGCTCCTCTCTCTACAAATGGTCTCAGAGCTCCAGCTGGTCCTCCCTCACCCTCCTCCAGTACCAGTTTGAACACCACCCTTCGCCCTAATGAAACAGGCCAGTCACTGCCATATGGATGTGCAAGGGCTGCAGGACAGGAAAAGAGTGCTGAAATGATGTGACCTGGAGCTGCCACAGGGTGGCTGGCACATCTCTTGCTCCACCTCCCCCTGGCATGTGTGTGTCTGTGGGGGAGAGAGAGAAATGAAGAGAGAGAGGAGAGACCTGCACTCTGCAATGCAAAGTCCTCTCCATGCTACTCTAACCTGTAATCAAATGGCTCGGGGAGAGATAAGAAAGGGGTCTCCTGATTTATTACATTAGGATGAAAGTAAATGGCACTCAAGCAACGCATAATCTCTAATTCCCAAGGTGTGTTTGTCACCCAGTTGCCCTGTACACAGATTTTAGTGACTGGTATTGGAAAAGCTCTGACTGCAAAAACATGGAAATATTCATGGAGCCTTGTTTCCTATCATCAGCCTACAAGAGCTCGGCAGTGACTCACTCCTGAGGAGCCGAGCTCTTGTCAGTTATGTAGGTCTCAGGCTGGTGTTGCTGAACATGGTTGTTCCCTGTCACGGTGGGGCCAGGACGTACCCGGGGGTATGAGTATGACGTCTGGGATCCACAGGGATTCTCTCTGACTGCGTTTTGTAAAAGCTGCCCTAATTTCTCCATTAGTCAAGACTGATTACTCCTAATGCAATGGTGACTTCTCTTTGCACCTGTTGGTCATCCCAAGTCCCCCGGCACTGTGAGGACACAGTGCCAGGTAAAGTGTACACTGATTTAATGCACACACTACCTCCTAAAGAACAGCACCCTATCTCAGGTGTTCGCCTTCAAGCTGTGGTTTGTCGGTGTCTTCACAAAGCCTTTCAATGGCCTATGAAGCTGGATACTTCCTGTTGTACTGCATGATGTGGCTGGTGGATTCTTGGTCATGGACTCAACATGTGCCTTTTTTGCTGCAAAGTGAGCCTTCTGGCCCGAGGGCTCTCTGTCTGGAGTTTTATACCTGCGGAGCTGGCTATACTTAATCCCCTGATAGTTGTGTGGAAACTCCGAGGGCAGGGATGGCAAACTCATGTGCAGAATAAGAATCTGCCCAGTGGCGATGGATGACAGGCCCTTCTGGGGATGCAAAAGCCCCTTTGACTCAGCAAGTGCCCAGCTGCTACTTTACAGAAATGAGCCACAAGTTCAACACCGGCCACCCCTTTTTCCTGCTCATAGAAGCTTCCTGGGCAGTGAACACACATCATTCTCCATGGACTTTGCCAGAGTGTTACAGTCCATGACCAGAGAATGTGTTTTCAAGTTAATAAATCACTTCCAACCCCTTTGATCAAACATCATTAAAATCCAATTCTAGGGATGCTTCTTTGACCTTGCTGGTACCTACTAGCTAATTTTTGCAATCTCTTCTGTATATAATCTCTTTTCTCTTTTCTCAGTTCCTGGGCATCTCTCTCCAAGTTGTGCTGGTATCCAACACTAGTTATTGGCTTGTGAGTCAGCAAAGGTGGCAGTGGCACTACTTAAGAATCACACGTCACCGTGGGGAGAACAGGTTTTTGCAACATCTTCCAAAATAGTAGAAGTGCTGAAAAAGCAAGACAGGCCAAAGAATTGAAACTCTTAGGGTTTAGGAGTCTACAGAGCCCCATTTCAGAGGCATGCTTCCGGAAGATCTCATCCCCTCTTTCAGCTTCACAGGTGTTCTCATTTGCCTTGGGGGAGCACTCAGATGTTTCTAAGTGATGCTTGGGGTGCCACTCAGTCTTTGCCATGGGGGATGAGGACCTTCTGTAAGTTACCGAGGGGCCTCTGACTGCTTGCTCACTGCCCAGTTCCTCGTCATCCCTCTGCAAGGAGTCAGTACAGACTGGTAGTCACCAACACCTTCTGCTCTACTTATAAGCATAGTTCCCATCACATCTTAGGAACATCTGATTGGCTACAACTTCAAGGACATTTTTTCCACCAGGATATTTTCCCGAGTCTTAAATAGAAAAACTCTACTAGGCAGGTGACCACCTTGTGTTAGGGACAAACCATGCCCCAGTTACTTTTCAGGGTGGTGTGCTTTCACCAGCACAGTGGGGACTGAATCAACCCAGATCCTCATCTTGCTACCAGTTTGCTTGAACTGCCATAGTCGCCATTCACATTAGTGTGGGTTCTCCCAAGAGCAGAAGACAAAATGGGATTGGGAATGACAGGGAGATGGCAAGATGGCGGGAGAAATGGAGGTCTTTGGTTTATGACGCCAACATGAGTTTCGTGTAAGAAAAGAGTGATAAAGAAAGATTATGATAGAAAGTGCCATAATCTACAGCTCAAAGGGAGCTTTAGTGGGTGGAGGTGTGCTCGCAAGACCAGTCCAGGCCTCAGAGGAGGCTGATTTCTCACTGGCCTGGGACTGCCTTGGTGCCTCCACTGTGTTCAGTCACCAGCTGGGAACAGTACATAGAAAACATGGCCTCAGTCTAGTGCAATGGTGACTCCATAGGTGTGGCAACTGGAGTCACTGGACAGTTATGTTCCTCAGAGCATAAAATCTAAAGGAAACTCAGAACATGCCACACAGACCAAAATACTGATTCATATATGAGAGCTTGATGAGAAATCAACTTACTGTTGCTCTAATGAACAGACACACCAATTCCGCACTCCTGGCAAGACTTCTGGTGAGACCTAATCAGCCGAGAGAGAGACAGACAGACAGACAGACAGGGGAAAGGGGGCGAGGAAGGGGAGAATTTTACTTGACACATATTGGATCTAAGGTACTAGAAGGAATTTGAAGGACAGGGAAAATGTCAGAAAGAGCTGGAAGAGTGGACTGCCACCTGGATAGACAATTCAGACATAGGTCCTTTCTCTATCCTCACATGTAGCTAGCTGTGGTGTAAATACAGTGTGTGTGTGTGTGTGTGTGTGTGTGTGTGTGTGTGTGTGTGTGTGCGTGTAAAGTGGACACCACTCAGCATCACTAATTTAATCTCATGATTTCTAATAAATTAAAAGCTGAGATGCAGAAAAGAGCTCAAAATATAAAAATAACACCATAATAAGTTTAAAATTACTTTTAAATCCCATGAATTATTTGTGCATGGAACCCTAAAATAAGTTGTGTTTTCAAGATGCCCCTTGCTGCTAACAATCAGGTTATACACTTCCCTCAATGAACATATATTTTTAATAAAATGTATAAGCATCACCTTTAAATTTTTGCTCTTAACAAGAACATTTAGAGTAGCCATAGTTAGAAAACACCTAATGTTTCTGTTTTAAGAGAGAAAAATAGGCCATTACAGAAATCTTTCATCAGTCTAAACACCACAGAGAAATCTAGACCATATTGTAATGTGAATGAATCGCCTGTGGTCCAAAAAAAGTTTAAAAAGGTCTTTGAAATACTAGTAACATTAGTGAATTATTTTTATGAGACATACATATGCAGATACATGCATATCTATAAGAAATTATTCAATAAGACCTTTTATTTGAAATAAGAGCATGAATTTATGAAAACCCTGCAAAATATATTGAATGCAAAGCTATTATGATTGAAAAGTCACAAAACCATTTCAGTCCTAGAAACAGAGCAAATGCAAAATTCAAAAGTTTCAGGTATGTAAATGAAAACAGCAAAGCTAAAAGAAAAAAAAAAGGGAAACCAGTTGAAAGAATCTTCTCAAACATTCTAGGGTGCCCTCAGATGAACTATTTAGAAAGCCAAGATCACAGCAAATCTCTGAATGTAGATCGAGTTTTATCAAAGCCTACTACTTGGTCTGCAAGTGGAACAAAAGACAAAGTTTAACAAATGCAGAAATAATGAGGGTTTCAGATCCCTAACCGAGGCACCAAAAGATACACTCCAGTCTACAATTTCAAAGCGTGGGAGTTCACAAGTGAAACTGCACCATGCCGCTCAGAATCTGCACAACGCACGCGGAGTCTGTGAAAGCAGAAATGACAGTGGCTTCCTCTTCAAACGTCTATCATGAGAAGGAAATATATGCTGGATCTAACCTGTGATCTAATCTGCAAGTTTCACTCTTTATGTTGATTGAGCAAATGCGTCTGTTTATGCTATAGAAAATCAAACCCATTACTAGCCTCAAAATGCTTAAGTTCCAAATACTGGCACCAGTCACCCAAAGACCGTATTTCAAAGTTGCACATTTTAAGTTGTGTCTCGAGTGATGCTAACATTTACAATAAAATATAAAAATGTAAATAAATGTATAAATTTAATTAATTAAATAAAATATGCAAACCTTTCCTTTCTTTTTTTTTCTTTTCTATGAGATTCTTGTTTGTTCTGGTTAGAAGCACAGGAAATGGAATAAGAGGTAGACCATCATGAATTCAGGTGTGATATTCTACACGTTAGCTAGGCAACTTAATTTATAACAATCTGTTTCTACATATTAAAAATGAGAATACTCTGATCATCTACCATTGCAAAATTAAAACACAATAATACACTTAAATTTCGGTGTCTTAGTGGATGCAATATAATGCTTAGTCATCATTATATTGTTATTAAGCCTTTACAGTGTGGATGTGGCAATTTAAATGCTCAGTTAATCCCATAGACTTCTGTATTAAAAGGATATGCATTTTCAACATGTCACCATTTCACCTTTTATGAAGTTATATCTTGACTGCTTAAATGTAGATTATATTATGTCAAGTACTCATTGAACAACAGTTAATCCACTCCCAACGAGTCACCTAAGAATCTCTTTTAAAAGCACCCATGTCAAGAAATTCAACCTGATGAAGTTATGTTATTTCCTTACGGATCTGGCACCTAAGAAATCAATTTCCACATATATTTCTTAGGTTTCTGTTAAAAATTGTATGTTCTGCAATTTTTTAAATAGGGTAGTTATATTGCATTGACACATGTGGGAAATGTTAGACGTGATTCTGATTATGAGTCTAGAGTTAATACGTCTCAAAGGGACACAAGTCTCAAAGAAACCTGGAATAACCACGACAAGGTGGCAGGATTCCTCAGACAGTAGACAAAAAGATGATTGTCCTGAAAAAGATGGTCACTGACATGTGGAAAGAAGAGAATCAGTATATTCAGACTGATTAAAATTCACTGAAAAGTTTTAATTACAAAGTGAAGACACTGATCTTTCACAATCAATGCTTCAAATTGCACTATAATTTGAAACATACTGGATCAAACTCTGCATCCGTATTTTGAATATATTTGTCTTATGGCTAGAAAAGTTAAAAAAAAAATTCTTTTGGGGCCAAACATAAAAGTTATCTACTCCTTTGGGCATGCCTTAACCTGAGAGGTTATGGGCTTGAACTTCTTGCCTTTCCTTCCATAAAGTCTTCAGTATAGTTAAAAGCAGCTAGCTAGCTTGCACCCCAGATCTTGTTTACACCATAATATTCTATTGCTTCTGCCTGCCAAATTGCATTCGATAGGCATTTTGTACACCTAACAGTCCCAGACAATTTAAGTAACTCTACTGCCACTGCATCACATCGACTACCAGTATTTGATTTTTCTTTGGCAATAATGTCATCCCTGTTTTTAAACATAAACAAATCAGATAATAAATTCCTGAATTCTATTTTTATAATTACTTTCATGGAACCACTTAGAATAATAAAATTCTCAGTTTGTGTTTGTGAGAATGAGGGCAATCATTCTAGCTATTCCAAGTGAAAAAAAAAGATTGACTACAGCAGAATACATATATTTGTTTACAAAACTGATGAAAGGGCTAGACGTTTCAAGATTCAGGAAAACTGCTGATGTTCTTCCATTTACCACTAACACTTGGGGAGTGCTGAGTTTGCACAACCACAAGAGACTTTTGACAACAAACACATCTGGCTCTGTATACAAGGCAGAACACTTACAAGAAAACTTCTGGAAATTGCAGCGACAATTGCGTGTCTGACAAAGCTCATGTTTTTGCTCGCTGCTACTGGAGGAATTATAACAAGGCGCTTTTTTTTTTTTTTTGGTCATCTTTCTCCTTTCAAATTTTACATTAGTTTCTTTATTTCAGACTCTAAACCTGACCCTTCTGGTAGAGATTGTAGGAAAAAAGTTCCTAGACTTCCAGCTGTGAGCACATAGAAAGGGAAAGAGTGGGGCTGAGAAAACTCAGACAGTCTAGTATTAAATCCTAATGTCTTTAATTTCTACTGGGTTGTAGATATTCGTGTGATATGTTAAGGCTTGCTTGTGACATATCTGTATGCCAGCCTTAAGTTTCCACGTAGCACTTAATATTTTTAAAACAAAGGAAAGATTCAACTTTTTAGAAAGATATCTTGAATTACAGAATAAAAATATACTGGAAAGATAAGATAACGAAAGCACACACTGCTGAACACACTTGAAATATTCTAAGCAAAAGAGATGAAGAGAGCTAAATTAAACTAAGTGACTACAGTTTAAAAGAAGGAATAATCAGATGAGGCATTTTAAAATAAAATCAACTAGAACTGGTAATTAAAAATGGGGAACTCTAGGTTTCCCACCACCTCCTGTCCTGTACCACTTTCGTTTCCAGACCTAATTCTCATTGAACGGATACTAGCTAAATGTTCTTTCTACTTCTCAAATATATCCCATCTATCTGTATCTATGGCCACTGTCAGTACAGAATCCCATCTCCCAACAGGATGCCTGAGACAGGTCCTAAAGACAGACAAACCTTACTCCTCTGAACGGAACCTTTCTACAGTTTCATAGGACAAAAAAAAATTTCAAACTCCTCAATAGCATCGAATACACATGAGATGTGTTTATCAGAACAGCATCCTACTTTTGTAAATATCACTTTTTCCACTGTTTTAGAAAACTTCTCCTCCTGGATGATCCTAGTAAATGCTGTCGATGACTTTGTGGTCAGAGAGGTTTGCTGTATAAAAAAAATGAAGTCACCCATAGATCTTCTCTGCTTGGCCTCAGAGGGGTATCCACACAGCCAATTGATGTGTATACCCAAACCTTTACCAGCTGGAACTTCTGGAGAACCTTCTCCTTCTCTTGGGTTATAGATATGGAATAAGTGAATTACTTACAACCTTGATCTTATCTATATGATAAAGCCATTCTGCATTTTGAGAAAATAAAAATACAAGAAACAATAGACAGAAAAGAAGAAAATTCTATCCTTGGTTCAAGCCATATCTGTGTCCTTGTCTTTTTTAAGGTTTGGATGAGAACAAATGGTCTTTTTTTAACTTAAGAATGTTTGAGTTAAATTCTGCATCATACTATTTTAAAAAAAGAAAGCATCTGATTAATATTATAATGCAAAACAACTTGGTGATATGGATATGCAGTTTCATATTTTTCTGACTTTACATATTTTGCCTCTCTTTCTAGACTGTTTTTTCTGTTCATTATCTCCTTATCTGCATCCCTTCAGAGTGCTCCATAGAAAAAATATTGTTTTTCTCCTTGTTTCCAGGATAAAATTTTATTATTTTCATTTGTAAGTAAGTATCTATTGCATAATTCTTATGGACATTTATCTACACATTAAATACTGAATCGATATAAAAATAAGTTTTTAAAAATATCTATATTGCACATTAACCCAGACATCTGGACAACAATTGTTTTCATTTTTACCTCAATTTTTTTTGACTATTGATATTTATAGAAAAAATACCTATAAATGACTCACAATAAAATATATTTACGAGGATAAAGCCATAGCAAAATCAAAGACTAAAGCTAATTGATAAGATTCAATAAAATTCCATGCAATTCAACTAAATTCCATTCTATCCACATCAGCCCACCAGCATATATTGAACATCTACTCTAAAAAATATGGTGTTTTAGGTAGTAGAAGATACAAATATAAGAAGTAATCTTTGAACAAACACTTTTAGATCTCTATCTCAGAGCTGAGTTTTGAAATACCTGACTATCCTAGATTGGCATTATGTTAAATAGATTATTAATAATATCAAAAAATAGCTGATCATATCTTGAAGAGTTTTGAAGTCATGTCTTTAATACTTCAGTGCAGTGTGTAAACAAGTATGAAGTTTATACATATGTGTATAGTGTAGTCTTTAACCCATGGACAAATCCTTGTGATATCAGATCTGTGACAAAGCGAATTGAACAGTGAGTTTTACACCAATGTGTACTCATTTTGGAGCTGTCTCCACTGTTATGGCAAGACTTTCCAATGTTGTCTTGTTCCATCATCTTCCAGCAAGAAAGTCAACAGCTGTGGTCAATGCAACACTTTTGGCAGTGCTAATACCCAGATGACAACCTCTGGAGTGTCTCTCTCCAGCAGTAGCAGTGACATCTGGACCACTTTCTGCACTTGAAAGTGTCCTGGCTCAATTCCATGTACATGGCTGTAGAGCCATCTCTAGTGCTATCTTCAAGTTGGAAAACAAGATTTTGAAAGTTTTTTCCTGTTGTCCTCTGATTATGAGCCTATTCATATGTTGTGTATGACTGCTTAATTGCTGTGTGTGTGTGTGCTGTGATTAGTGTTAAGATCATAGTTTATTTAGAAAAAGAGAGAATTAAATACACGTCATGCCTTCAGTGCACTACATGTTTGTATATTCAGGGATATATATTGACACCTCTGAGTCAATTTTTCAGACAATTTATCACTTGAGAACCTTTCCTTACCCTGGCATGAAACTATTTCCTTGATGAATTAATTTGGTACATAGGTACTGCATATTTACTGCTAACCCTACATGCTCTGAAAGATGCAGATTACTTAAACAAAGCATGAAAATCACTGAAGAAATTATCATCCTGCTACTGGGGAAAGGCATAAGAAATCCAAGAGAAATGGCAAACTAAAACATAACACTTCCACATATCCATTACTTGAGATTCTTGAGGTACGTCATCTATTCTGAATTATAATGTCATTTGCTATTTATTCACAAAGAATTGTTCTGCTCACTCTATATACATTATCTTATTTGATTCTCCCAATCTTGAAGTAGGTGTTCCCTTAATGGGTGACATTAATGAGGCTTAGAGAAATCAAGGTTATGTAAGTCACTGGTGTTGGAGCTGGATTTCAAACCCCCACTCACCTGCTTTTGAGGTCACTATCGTTACTCTGGCTTTCCCTTACAGCATCTAGTACCGTAGCTTGCCAATGATTACATTTTCTGAAATAATTCTCATAATATACTGTCAATTGTGTAAAAACAAAAAAACAAGAGTTATAGAAGAAGGATTTCTAATTGGAATAAAGTAAGATGCTAAGAGTTGACAGAAAAGAATGGGAACAGGACATTGCAGGTAAGAAAACTTGCCATTAGCAAACCATTAGTGGAAGATGACAAGGCAGATTAGCAAGCTAACTTGTCTTGTCTATAACCACAGAGCCAAAAAAGACACTGATACCTATAATAGTTGAGTGACACTCTCTGGATTACTCTTTCCTGGTGGCAGTATTTATTATAAAGTCTGCAATTCCTGACAACTTGGGTTATAAAATATTATGTTCATTTTTTTTTCCTATTTCTCCAACTTTTTCCAGCAAAACTGTGAGTCTTCTGCCTAACAAGCTCCAATACGGTCATGTGTGAAGCCATTTCACACCCCCCCCCCTTTGTTCCAAGTCACTTTTTATTTATTCTCAGTTCCAACAATTATTTCTTGTAGAAATAATTTATTTGTTAGAGTCAGTTACTTAGAACACTGAGATGTTGATGACATATCATCAAATCGTTTTTACTGCATAACCAATACAAATCATTTCTTAATTTAAAAGAAAAAAGTCTTCTATTTTAAATAAAAGCATTAGATGATCTAGATTTTTAAGACTCTACAGTATGATATAGTGTTGAGCCAATTCAAATCAAAAGAGAAAATAATACACAAAATTACTAAAAATTAGACTAATAATTTATCTCAATATTATAGTCAAAATTTAGGCAATTTATAAGTGTGTGCCTTTTCTTTACTGCATTCTCAAAGCCTCACCCATTCAACCAGGTACAATGAACTCACCAAGGCCCTGCTGAGTCTCTCCTGAGTGTGCACGCAGACTCGTGTATGCTACAGCCTTCTAGTCCAGGGTTTCACCAAGGTGCATTTTGCCCGTCTCAATCCCTGGGTCTCCCTGTTAAATCTCTGGCTAGTCTGTCTCCCTATCGCTTACACTAATATCGAAATCATGGACTAGCCTGGACACTGGCCTTCCCCAACTGTTTGCCTCTGAGATCTCTATTTGGTTTGATTACCAGGAGATCACGGCATTTTCAGCATTCTTCTCCAAATGAGGTCACCCCCTCCCATTATTTTGCTGTCATTTCTGTGCCTTGGAGCTGATGTGGGGAGAGAAGCAGCCTCTGACTTAAAAGCCACAGGTTCTTGCAGTTCTTCTTGAGGTTCAGTAGGTTTTCTTGAATAAATACTCCACATTTTGCTCTGGCTTTGATCAATTTCAGACACTTTAACCCTTTTCCCATTTAGAAAAAAAAAGAGTGCAGCTCACTGCCAGCATTAATTTAATTTTACATAAACATACTCTTTGAGGCTGAAGCAAATCTGACTGGTTTTCAACATGAAAATAAAATATAAAAACTGTTCTTGGAGTTATTTCCAGATAGGACTTGTCTCGAATCCTAAATGTAACAGAAATATATATGATGATCAATATTTAATCATTTTTTTCATGTGGCAAGTTTCAGAGCATGAAAACAACACGAAGCAAAACATCACATTCTGCGCAAAAAAATGTTACATTTTCTCTGGATCTTCTCGTCCTTGCGGTTGTGTGAGCAACAAATTTTGCAATGGCCAGTTGGATTCTGTGTCCCTGATGTTGTGGTATACTCTTGGGGGGATGTTTTCAAGACACGCAAAGAGGTGTGACATCATCAGAGCACAGACGGCCTCGAAGACATGCCTGCTCCAGTTTGTGATGCTTTTCCAGGATCCTTTTGATCAATGTCAGTTGGAAGTTCACAAGGCTGATCATGTACTTCCTGAAGATGATGTAGGAGTTCAGCACTGTAATGTGTAGAAGGCAGCAGAAAAATCTTACACCAAAACTTGTGCCTTTTCTTCTCAGTTGGATAAGTGAGCATCCGATGAGCTGAGCCCACTGCTCTCATATGCTCATCATACTATACTCTACACTAGTACACATGGCTTCTTAGTTTTCTTTCCATTTCTGTTGTCTACTTCAATCACAGTATCATTGTAGAATTTTGACAACATCGTCACACCTTCCTGTCACACCATTTCGATGCCATAAGTTCACCACAGAATCTGGCAAGAGTTGTCCCCTTTGCAACCCTTTCTCTCAGGCCATTTGGCATCTGTTTTCTGTTCAAATGCACTATTCTAACTGCATCAGTCTTGTTTTGATGTAATTCTCTAAAAAGCATGGGAGACAGACGGCAAATTTGGGAACGAATTTTGGACTATACTCCGTGAGTTATCTCCAGGGAAACTCTGCAGCTGCAAGCATCACCGGCGAGTTTTCTCAGGGCAAACAAAAAATGGGTTAAATGGCTGATTTTTAAACATTTTATCATTTCGTTTTAAAGAGAGAATTTGCTGAAGTCCTTATTCAGCCATTTTGGAACTCTCATCCTGTTTTTTTTCTGTTTTCATTCCTCATTATTTCTTTCTTTTCTTCTTTGGGGTTATTGGAAGCTTTTTAGTTTACTTAATGTCTTCTGGAATATACCTTTTTATAAGTATTTCAATGTTTGTTCTTGGGACTGCAATAAAACATTTATGTTTGCAGTCTGTTTGGAATTAATATTTTAGCCCCTCAAGTGAAATCTATAAAACTTACTATCATATAGATATCTTCATGGTTTATTTACATTATATATTACATTTATATATGTTGAACTCCATCAGACAATTTTATGGATTTGCTCTCAACATAACACATATCATAAAGAACTATTAAAGGAAGGATAGTCTGTTGTATTGATCTGCACATTTACATTTTCATTGTTTTTCTTAGTTCCCAATGTTCCAAGTTTTCTTTGGTTAGCATTTCCTTCCTGTCTGAAAAACTTACTTCAGCAATTACTTGAGAGCATGTCTGCAAACAACAAAATCATCAAGATTTTCTTCATTTGAGAGGTCTTTATTTCTCTTTATTTATAAAAGGTATAGTCTCTGGATATAAAATTCTAGGTTGACAGTTATTATCTTTCAGCATTTTACAAATGTCAGCCCACTTACTTCTGACCCCCATGGTTTCTGATGAGAAATCCACAGTCATTTCTTACAAATAATGTGCCATTTTTCTCTGGTTACTTTCACAATATTTTTCTTGACTTCAGTTTTTAGCAGTTTTAATATGTTGTGATTGGGCATAGGTATCTCTATTTTTCTTGGATGCAATGAACTTCTCGAATCTGTAGAGACATGGTTTTTTTTTTTTACCAAATTTGAAGAGTTTTCAGCCCTTTTTCTTCACTGCATAATTTTTTCTGAGATTGTGATGCCATGGATGTTAGAACTTTTCTATTGCCTCAAAGCCCGTATCAATTTTTTTTCTATTTTTTTTTCTATTTTAGTCAAGTTAGATAATTTCTGTTAATACATCTTGAAGTTTATTGACTCTTTTCTTGGACATTTCCATTTGGCTACTGAGGCCAACTAGTGACTTTTTGTTCTAGTTACTACATAGTCCAATTTAAATATTTTCATTCACTTTTCTATAACTTGCATTTTTTGATAATATTTCTACTTTTCCATTCATTCCAAGAGATTCACCTTACTTATTGAACTATTTTTATAGCAGGTGCTTTAATGTCTGTGCAGGATAATTCCAACATTTTTGTCATCTCAACTTTCACATCTGTTAAATGCTTTTTTTAAAATAAGGTGAAATTTTCCTTATTCAAATTTTGTTGAATAAATTGTATTTTATCCTGAGACACTTTGAATATTATGTTATGAGACAGTGAGTCTTATTTAAATCCTATAGGGAATGTTAATTTTGTTTGTTTGTTTGTTTTAACAGGCAATCAGCCCAGTTGGGTTCAGGCCACAGTTTCAGCTACTTTCTATGGGATGAAGTTTCTACATCTACAGAGTTCTTCATATTAGTCACACCTGTGCACTAGACTGCCATCAACTTTAAGTTCAGTTTCAACATCTATGATATATTGTTTAAGCTCAGATCCATTAATACATAATACAGAAGTAAGTAAAAAATTTCATAAAATTGAGGAATCACTTTCCCAAACTTGCCCCTCGCCACATTTTCTCTGGTATTTCCTAGTAAACTGGACTCCTCTTTTTGGTTCTCTGGGTCAAATCTCAGGAGGTTTTTTTTCTTTTAACCTATTCTCCTCTGTACTCCCCCAACTGTGGGACAAGCAGTGAGAGGTCATAGAGAAAAAGAAAAACAACATGGGTATGTATCATACTTTTTGAGACCAAAAGCTCAAGGAGAAGAAAGTTTTCTCTCCTTCACAGCTATAGGCTCTTACAGTTTCCCATGACACCGATGCCATAGGAATGCTTGATGGCTGAGACACACACAAAAAAAAAATTGAAAAAGAAAAAGAAAACAACAGTGAGGATCCCTGCACTCATTCTGTTAGAAGACCCCTTCCCACTTCTCACAGCGGAACCACAGGAGGTCTGTTGGAAATTTTACTCTTTGTGTCAATGTCCATGTCTAAATTTCTAGCCATTTTGAATCTAGTCCTGAGAATATTGAAAGAAAAAATAGTAAACTCACCACCAGTTTGATATGAATTTGAATTCTATTCTTCTCCAATTCGCTGGCTACTCTTTGCTTTTCAGAGTCTTTAAACAGCGTCTCTATGCCTTTTGTCTGGGTTTTATAGCTGCACTTAGTGGGGAAGACAAAGTATTCTTATTCTATCTTATCCAATATATATTGCTACTCTACCTATGTCTTCACTCACAACTCTGATAACATCTGGAGCTGCTTCTATTTCAGCAAGTCATCGCCATTGGTGTTCAAACTCTAGTGTCACATGCACACACACACCACCACCCCACCAAATACACTGATATTGTTTAATAAGCCTTCACACAGGTCTCCCTTACTCTTTTTTCACTCTGTTAGTATTTAATCTGAAGACAGTTCCAGTTCTGTTAATCCATAGGGGAAAATTCTGAATCTAAGTAAACTCCTTTGGTTATGTGAAAGTCTGGCATAAATGCTTTTTCACTCCTTTTTTGTCAGCTTGCATGCCAAATTTTTTCCTGGAATTGGTACCGATTTACTCATAAAAGAATAACCATAGGAATCTTTTCTCCACATCTCCTTTAGTGGAATGCATTGGCTCTAGGTCTCAACATTCCTGCCAGAAAATGTACTTTCCTGAGCTATGATTGTTTGCAGAATACATTATTGAAGGCTGCAACTTGAAGACCTCCATGTCACTACTTTCCACCTAGCTGTTTGACAAATTAATCATTGTGAATAGCTGGACTGGATGAACAGCCAGAATGCTGACTCTTCTGGAGGTTAGCAACTTGGAAGACCTTGGAAAGTTTTTCAGCAATGAAGATTATTGAAATACCTGATCCCATTATTTAAAAAGCTTGACTGGACAGTGGCATTAGCACAATTAAATACCTTAAAAACTGATCTCCTTTAGATCCTAAATATTTTTTTAATTGCTTGTTTTTAAAAAACATGAAATCCACAAAATTTCTTTCTTATTGGTATCTTCAAGTTTCATCACTGAGTTAACAGTATTTGGAGGACATTTGGAAAGGCTTATAAACAGATTTTTTGGTGTCACTAAATGAACACAAAAGTAATAGCTAAAACGAAAACATACTTGTTGGCACAAAAAAAGCAGTCATGTTTCACGTTGCTTTTCCCTTCTTAATTGGAAGAGAAAAATATAGAAATTGCAGGATGGTTTGCATCCATCTTCATAAAAGGTGTTGAATGAATAATATTGAAAAATCAAGTGTATCTATAGCTCTCTTGATGTTTAGCTTTTCTTGCATACACACATGTTTGTGATCACGAACTACTGATAGTTTGCCAATAGTAGAGAATGTTGATTTTATTTACTTAATCTAAGAAACAGGGTAAGCACAACTCTGGGAGAAACTCAGACTACAGCATAGTTTAGAATAATAACTAATAAATATTTGGGGTTTATAGTTTAATTCGTGGCTTATTTTTAACCAAACTTATAATTTACCTGTGATGCGTTTCATACTCCTTGAGATATTTATGTTTTAAGGCCTATGCTGTATTCTTAACAAAGGAATTGAGATATGTGGCATAGATTGCTAGCTGCTTATCCAATATCCACTCTTATGTTGTTTCTTTTATAATGGATTCTTGAAATTTTTAGGAGATGGCAATGGGCCCAACAAAAAAATTTCTAGCATTGAGTAAGGCTTCTTTCAAAACTCCTAATTTGTCTCTAATGGCAAATTCTTTCTTTTACTTTTGCTAATTTCTCCCTTCATGCTGCATCGATTGCATACATAACTATTGAAGTTTGGGTGATAATCTTATGAGCACAAAGAGAGCTTGCAAATGGGAGTCATAGGATAGGATGACAGATGAGAAAGATATCAGCTGCCTAGGTCAATAGTGCCATTGTGTAGTGAAAATACAATGCTAGCATGTAATTTTGTTATCTAGTAGATATGAGATGTAAACAGTTGACCCTTGAACAACACAAGATGAGCTGTGTGGACCTACTTATATGCAAAAATTTTTCAATAAATATACAGTTGGCTCCCAATGTTCCTGGGTTTCTCATCCATGGATTCAACCAACCACTAACTGAAAATAGCATTTTCAATTTGCAGTTGGGAATCCATGATGCAGAAGGAGAGCTATGTGCACTGTTCTACACCACTTTGTATAAAGGACTTGAGCATTCCCAGATTTTGGTGTCCACTTGAGAGGGGTATTCTGTGATCAATCAGTCCCCCACAGAGACTAAGAGATGACTGACATTAAGTTTTTTGGGAGCCAAATGGTATGCATGAATTTTCAACTGTGCAGGGTCAGTGCCCTTAACGACTGTGTTGGTCATGAGTCAACTGTGATACATACCAGTGATTATTTTTCTATAAAGTCACTTTTCTTTTTGTAAAAAGGTTTTCTTCTCCTGTTTCAGCTATGTAATTCCAAAGAAAATTGTCATATTTCCATAGAGCCTATGCAAAGCAGTGCAATTCCTCCTTATTCCTGCCCCAGTTGCTATGGATCGATCTCACAAAGAGCATGTGTACTAAGTCGTATCTGTTTAAATGGTTCCATATCTTTGAACTTAGCTTTGGAGGGAAAAGTTGTCAAAGGTGGGATATTGTCAAAGGTGACACCTGGACTCTGTTAGCAGTCCCATTTCCTACCCAACAGAGAAGGTGGCCAGTTATAACCTGCAACTGGACACAGTATCGTTGATTAAGATGGCCAAAGATTTTCCATTCCTATTGAGATAGTTTCCTGTCCCTGAATCTAGGCTGCTGTATATGACTAGTTTGATTAAAGGGATGCAGCAGAAGTGACACATTTTATAAAAAGGCTTTGGAAGACCGGTAGCTTTCACTGCCTGATCCTTGGAACATGCCCTGTAGAAACCCTAAACCACCATTTAAGAAGTTGAGCTACTCAAAGATCATAATATGTAAATGTTCCATACACAATTCCCCCCAAGTCCAGCTTTCTAGTCATTCACTCCATGCTATGAGCCAAGTGAAAGAAGCCATCCCACATCCCCTAGATAGCCCGTTTCATAGCTAAATAATACTGTACTTTATGCTACATAAAAAGATGTCTTAGTCTGTTGGACTGCTATCACAAAAATATCATAAACTAGGTAAATTATAAACCACAAACATTTATTTCTCACAGTTCTAGAGGCTGGTCGTTTAAGATCAAGGTACTAGCCTCCAGAACTCCAGAAAAGATCAAGATATTTTCTGTGTATCTTCACATGGTGAAAAGGTGAAGAATCTCTCCAGAGTCTCTTTTATAGAAGAACTAACCTCACTCATGATGGCTCCATCCTCATGACCTAGTCATCTCCCAAAGGGGCACTTCCTAATGCCATTGCACTGGGTATTAAGTTTCAACATGTAAATTGGGGGTAGGGGTACACAAACATTCAGCCTATAGCAACAGAAGGGATTTTATATCCCCAAGTCATCACAAACAACTAAGAAACATAACAATAAAATATCTGTTGCTTTATAGAACCAAATTTAGAGTCATGTGTTACACAATAATGGATAACCAGACAACATGTGAGATACGATAAAAAGAGAAATTAAAGAAAATTTCCAGATTTCTAAGTTAGCAGAAATGGCAAATTTTGATATCTTATTTTTTAGGTATAGAGTAGTTGAAATTATAAAAAAGTGTATTAAAAGTAGAAAAGAAACAAAGATAGAAGATCAGAAATAACATGTAAACGTGAGCAGATTTATAAGATTAAGTGCAGAAGGATGAGAAGGTTCATTAGGGCAAATGAAGGAGAGAGTGTTCTTGCAGAAGTCAACAGCAGGACTGAGAGACTGATGTGGAGGTGTGAGGAGATTTCCTAAAGAAGAGAGCAATCAACAGCGAGCCATCCTAAAGCTCAGTCAGTTAAGATGAAGACTTCAGTTCATCACATTTGACAGAGGTTGGGATAATCAAAGCCATTGAGTGTCCATTTCCACTCCCTGTCTCCATCCAGTCTATGTTTCACTACTTCATACCTGCTCAGTTCTATGCAATTTTTTTTCATGGGTGCATGGCTCACTTTGCCAGTCATAAAAAGAGAACCAGAGCACCCCATGAAGGCACTTCTGAACCCCTGGTGGTGGAGAATCAGCAAGGTCAGCATGTCAGAATTTTCTTTCCCCTCTAGCAACATGTCAGTTGACATTTAATAATATTAACCTGGGTTGTTAATAGAGAATTTTAAAAAATTTTACAGCACCCATTCACATTTGTAAGCCTCATTGCATTAATAAAATCATTAGATAAACTATTTAGAGCTATGGCATTTATTTTAGGAAACAATATATTTAACTCTAGATTTGAGAAAAGACTTCTTTCCATAAATTAAGCTCAAACAAATATCCAGTGTTTGAAAGGAATAATTTATAGCTGTTTATTCTTGTTTGGCTTGAGGATATAGAGTGATATAAAATATTAATTATATATAGGAAATATACATAATTTTACATATTTACTTTAACAATATGTTACATATTATAATATATTAACATGAAGAGTAAGTTTCTTTCTTACTTCTAAATTCTTAATTAGTTTTGATGGAAAGGAATAAAATTATTTATGTGTGTGTGTGTGTGTGTGTGTGTGTGTGTGTGTGTGTATATATATATATATATATATGCATGTCTGTGTGTGTTTCTATTTTACTTTGCCCTCTGGTCCTTAATCACAGCGATTTTTAATTAGTGTAAATAATTATTAAGTCTTTAAAAATTCATTAATTTCTTTGTATTCTTAAAAAGTGGAATATATTGCTTGTCAAACCAGTTTTTTCTTCAGATACAGCTTACCTTTCTGAACTCAATTCTTTAACTTATTTTTTCCTAATTTATACTAAACTCTTTAGTTTTCCATAAAAAATAAAAATAGAATATGTATATCTATATCATCTACATATATTATTTTCTCCCTCAGCCATATAGTTCTTTTTGGCTACTATATATTACTTCTTATCTCCTGGGGAACTTTGAGGTCTTAATTCATTCTTTCACAATAGTCAAGAGACTCAAGTCTTTCGTTTATATTTCCACCATGTATTGCCCCTCAGTCATCATTACATTGTCTTACTATATCATCACTTTTTAAATTTATTTATCCCTTTACTTTTCTGCAAATTTTTTTAAGGCAGAGCTCGTCACTATGACACACACATAGAAGACAGTCAATACATGTTCTATAGATAAATATGTAATGATTAAGTGTAGCTGGATGAATAAAACAATTCACATGAATTCAAATGGAGCTGCGGCCAGTCTCTTTGCCCACCTCTGGCAGACGTCCTTTCTAATTTATTGTGCCATGAGTAATAAACTCTGTCTTCCACTTTCGCCTTTAACCTGGTTGTTTCTCTCTTCTCGCTCGTCCATCTACGGAAGGACTTTGAGGCTTCAGTTCACCCTTTAAGTCATATATGAAAGGTGAGCAGCTTTCAGGATGAAGAAATGTTTGTAGGGCATTTTAAAAATCAAATTGGAGAAATAGACCATAGATAGAGAACAAGATGATGGCTACTAAAAGAAAGAGGATGGGTGAAAAAAAATAAAAAATAATTAGTTAATTAAGAAAGAAAAAGAAAAAAAGCCATTTAGTATTTGTACGTCCAATGCTTCAGTTCTCTGGTCTATAAAGTGGGGATTATAATGGCATCCACTTCACAGGGTTTTCTGTGAGGATTAGTGAGCTGTGAAGTGCTTTTATACGTATTTTCTCTCATAAAACAAAAATTGTATAAAGTGTGTTTCTGCTTTAAACCTTTTCTGAAAAAAAAAGTTAGCTATAAGTAAAATTATCCCTGTTTTATATGTGAAGAAAGAGCTTCAGAGAAATTAAGTAACTCCCAGAAGGAAGTAAAGCTTCTAAGGGGCAGGCTTCAAACCCAAGCCAGTCTGAAACTTGAGCACTGAGTGTTTCAAGTCCAAGTCCATAGTTACTGTATTTGCTTTCTTAGTTGCAACTGCACAGAGAGGGCAAATCTCAGATGATGTCATTGGACATGAATTCATTTGATCTTGCTTAATTGCCCTGGTAAGATATACAGGGCTAGGAAGTAAACTCGAGTCTTGTCCACTAAGCCTGGTACCAAGTAGAATAGGAGTGGTGGGACAAAGACACAAATGGGCAGATGGGTTGATGAGGCTGAGAGGACAACACTGCTAATGTTCACTACAGCAGAACAGGGAGTCCTCTCAATCAATCAATCAGTAAAAATGTGAAAAAAATTTGAGAAAAATAACTGAATAGGACATTTATATTTAAGAACCACACAATTATTTCACCTACTTTTTAAATAAAGCCATTCAAATTGATTGCTTCAGAGATGAAATATTTACTTAACTGATTTAATGTTTGACTTGTCAAAAAACTTATGTCACAACTTTTGTAAGTCTCCAGACCATGTTCCCATCAAAAACAATATGTTATAGTCCCTGATGAAGAAACTGTATCATATACAACCAACACACACACACACACCCCAAATATTTATGTGAAAAATAGTTCCTACTGATATAAATACTTCTGTCTCTATGATATACCCTATAAATCAAAATAATTCCTTCCGTCATTTAAAATAGATTAATAAAAAATATTTGATATAAAAAGCTTTCTCCTTCAAGTTATACACTAACTGAACATCTAACAGTCATATTAAGAAGCTACAAATTCAAAATTCAATTGTGAAAATGTGTTTAATAAGATGAAATAATTCTAAACTGTACTGCAAATAACATTAATTAATAAAACATATTAGAATATTTGCAGGGCAAGTCATAAATGGGAATGTATACAGCATTCTGCTCTAGCCATAATCATGTGACAGCTGTGGCTTTGTGAGATAAGTTGGTACCTTCTCTAAGTATAAAGCACAACACAATACAGGGGACTAATTTAAATCAACGTGGTTTCACATAGCATGTCTCATAGCATGTCACAGTGGGAGCCTTAATGATCTTCTACCTAGCTTGTTTGTCTCAGACTCCCATTTTTCGTCCTGTGATGTGGGGACGTGAACCATGCTAAAGATAATTTGAGACTAATTACTGGCTACATCAATGGCAATTTTCCTATAATGATCAACCATGCAGTTCCTTTTGAAAATCCTTTCTTACACAACAACAATGAAAGGAAGACTTCAGACTTCTTTTTTTTTTGGTTTTGTTCCTAAGAGTGTTTTTCTTCCCTTGAAGAAATCAAGGATCACTTATTCATAAACAAAAACTTAGATTTTAGTAGCTCTGAATATAGCAGGTAAGCATGAAACGGAAGGCTAACATGACATGTTGTATAAGGGGAGAACTCAGTCCTGATCATTATTTTATTTTATTAAATGAACTCAAAGCACCGCAGAGACAAGGGCAGTAAGTAATAATTGATTTGGCTAGATAAATATTTACTACTTGGTCATCCTGCTTTTTCTTCTAACACATTTCAGCAATTTTAAAGAGTAACATGCACAAGAACCTCTTAAGTGCAAGCCTTAAACTATATTAGTTCCTTGAGAGAGATTTCTGAAAACAAATTCCCACCAGAGGAAGTACAAATTAAAAAAAAAAGAACTGAGACTGATTAATTTACAGCACATGTGAGATTTTTGCAGAATTTTAATGTCTCATTATAAAATAAATGATCATCTACACTATTTACTCTTTATGGGATTAACAATGTCCTCAGTTATAATAATCTCCTTTGGTTTTAAAGTTTATTTGGCAACTGATTGTACTAAATATGTATAACTATTAAAATTAGTCTAAGCTTCTTTCAAGAGACTAACTTCTTTCTCATATATCTGGAATATCTCATTACTTGATGAGAAAGTATGGTCCAGATAAACATGTTTATTTTAACAAAATCGGGGGACAAGGCATACCACAAAGTACAGTATGTTAGAATCTTTTATGAACTAGCATTAGGCTCATTGAAAGCCACTGGTACCTAAATAACTGGGTTTAATAAATAGAAAGATTAGCCTTTTCAATATACTATTGAGTTAAACCATATTATTCTATAGTCATTGACTTTTTTTTTTTTTTTGCCAAAATGAGTTTAGTGAAGAAATAATACAGATAGGACAATTTAAGCATATACTATGAAACTTAACCTTTATAGAATGCAAGGATTTGATACATAGCTCATCAGTCAAACATAAGAATTTTCTTGTGTAGAAAAATTAAAACCCAAAAGCAATTGCCAAAATACCATGCAAACTGATCAATTAAAGATGGTACACCATTTTTTCTTTTGTCAATACAATCACTTAAATATGCTTTCCAAACTTCACCCTGTGGCATGCAGAAATAGGAATAAAAAACCAGAAATCATTTTATACACCTATTTTTTTAAGGTACACCTTCCTATTCTCGATATGACAACATAGCATGAAATCCTTCTAAAACCACTGTGGCCTTGTCAAAAAGATTCAAGAAGCAAATGTAAAGAGGCTGTCAATGTACTACACTGGAATATTTTAAGAATCCTTAAAAATAAGTGTGGAGGATTGAAACATATTGAATATGTTTAAACACATGAGTTTGTTAATTGATGTTAAGAAACAGTAGCAATAAAAACCTGATTAGTCACCAGTGGAAGGAAATAGATAACAAATTCATTTTAAAAATTAGGTTTAAAAAAGGAGGAAGAGAAGAGTAGAGAGAAAAGCAGGGAAAATAATGGAGCATATTCCAATTTTTTTTTTTGATAACAGAAGTGATGAAAATACCACCTTATATATTAGTTTTTCCACCCATGAAATGTATGAAACATGAATTTGATCAGGCCTCTATCTCTAACCAGCAATTTACAAAAAATACAGGGGCAGAAAAATGTCTTAAATGACATCACAGGAACACAATTGGCAAAATCTAGAATATGGGAAAATGGAGAAATATTCCGGTATTTTCCCCAACCACAACAATAAAAACAACATAAAAGGAAGGGACAGGAGAGAGAAGACTAAGATTTAAAAGGAGATACCAACAAATAAGCCAATTACAAAATATAGAACTTATTTGTATCTGGAATAAAACCTTATTTAAGAATCATAAGGCAATTTGTGCAGTGTAAATATTGCATGAAGATTGGAAGATATTAAAGAATCATTTTGAATGTTTTAGCAGTATAATGATATTTTTGATATGTTTTAAAACGTTTTTGAGTTCTTATCCTTTTGTTACATAATAAAATATTTACAGATAAAATAATAGGTTATCTGGAATTTGATTCAATAGCATTTTGAAGGAATAAGTGGGAATATAGGTCAAAATGAGATTGGTCGAGAAACTGATCATTTTTGTAGATTGGTGATGGGCTTATGGGAGTTCATCATATTACATATATTTTCTCTTTATTTTGGTGTAGGCTTAAAATTGTCTATAATAAAATTTGAAGAGGTAAAGACAACAGCTGGATCCTTAGAGAAGAGGGGTCTGAGACCAGTGTGATCTGGGGCAAATGAAGCCACAGTTGCCCGGTGAGCCCTCACAGCACTGAGCCCTCACAGCACAAGGCCTTATCTCCTCCTACAGGAACAGGAGATAAGTCCTTGAGGCACACGAGTGAGGAGCTGGAAATGAGAGTCTCACAAAAAATGTAACACTCAACAAAAAGATGAACCGGAAACAGACCACCGACCAGAAAAAGTTGGTAGCAAAGAAATTCAATCCCTCTGTTTTACCCTGAATGTGCACAAAGCTAGAGGGACAAGATCAAAGACAAAGGAAGCTTACGGACAAACCTAGATGGTGTTGCATTTACAAGATAACTTTCACTAGTCAGTGAATTAAAAAAAAAATAGGGAGACTGTTATGCATTAAACAAAATTCAAGAGGCAAGACAAATTGTATACTGAGTCCTCAGGTTGGGTTTGAACAAATCAAGCATAAAAATAGTTAAGATAATTGGGGAAATGTTTATGGGTTGGGAATTAGATGACTGAGGAATTATTGCTAATCTTCAAGTAGATTTATATTACATGTTTCTATAAGGCAATAGCCGTAATTTTAAAGATGCATATTATGGTAGGTGGTGCATAATATTTGAAGTATGGTTTCCAAATGAACTTCTTAGTGTGGTCCCTGAAGGAGCAGCATTGGCCTCACCTGGAACTCCCTAGTAATGCAGACTGCCAGTTGTCACCACAGACTTATTGAATCAGAATTTGCATCCTACAAAGATCCTCAAGCAATTTTTATGAGCATAAAAATTTTTTATATTCTGATTTTAAAAACCCCAACAGAAAAGACAAAGATAAATGGAGACAAAGTGGCAGAACTTGAAAAAGACAAACGAGATCCACTGTGCAATTATTTTTGAATGATCTAGATATATTTATCATTAAATTCAAAAATAAAAAAAGATAAACTTCAAAGTCAAACAAATTTGCACAATTTCTTCTATATCTATTCTTGCTTTATGTCTGAAATTCTAATAATTCTAAAATTCAGTTCTGCTACATTGACGTTAAAGAGAAATCTGTTGCTATGCCATTTAAAATAAAGGGTGTACTGGAAGGCAAAAAAATTCTGATAAATAAGGCTAATTTTTCCCTGAAACTTTCAATAAACTGGAAAATTATGTCATGAAATTACTAGAATGTTCAGCATTAATGCCTGAATACGAGTTGTGGTTTATGATAATATAATGATATTTAAAACATAACTATAGAAAATCAAATATTTTTATTAAACATCTTGGCAGGAATAAATATTAAATTATACTATATTTTGATTTTTATAGAATCAAAATACTAATTATCAAAACAAGAGAGGCTAACACTGAATTAGATAATTCTTAAAATGGCCATAAAATAATGATCAAATTGTATTTTTGTGTATAGAGATAACCATGAGGGAAAATGTTTTCCTATATTACTACCTGAACAGAAAAAATTATTGCACAGAATAGTTTGAAAAGCTCTACAGATATAATACAGGGTTAAGTTGAAAACTAGAAAATAGACAATTTCTCTGCCTACAGCATATAAATCTTACATTTTGAAGCAGCAGCACTATTAAATAACTAGCATTCTCGGCTCAATTCATGTGCGAACCAGTGTGACCAACGTTATTTCTATGGATATTTAAATTGTCCACAAAATTAGGGAAAAACAGAGGACAAAATTATTTGCATTATACACCTGTAAGTTCATCTTCTAGATGACATTCTAAACTTATTGTCATGTTTCTTTGTGTTTGAAAGAATTACTCAGTTCAGTAATAATTTTTAAATATTATGATAAATATTTTCCCAGGAAAATTTCTACCTTTCTTCCAAGTAAATATGATGTATATATTTACAGAAAGTTAACTCTATATTCAGAAAATTCATGGATCAAATCAGAGCCAAGAGTGTTAATTGAATCCTCTAGATTAGCAGTTTGTTTGTTTTTCTGTAAAGACATGAAGTTCAATTTGAGAATTTCTCTTTAATTTATTGATTTTAAAATAACAATAAGGAAAACATTGCCTATATATATATTTTTTCAAGAAGAAAAATATTAAGGAGAAAAATGTCATGATATTGCATATTTACAAACTCTTTATCATTTGGTTCAATATTCATTTCTGTATCCTATTGGTTATATCATAGGATGTGTACAATCTGGAAAACTCCACGTATGAAACAATGAGGAAGAAAAAAGGCAATGATGTCTCATATTAGAAAAATCATTTGGCCTTGTGGACCCCAGGAATCCCTGAACCACAAGGAGAGATGAGACATAGGGTTTCTCTTACTTTTGAGGAAGCATCAGAAGGAAAGACTTCTTGCTATCTGCAACTGAAATGGGTAAGACAAAGCAGCTACATTTTTCAACAGTTGCTGAAGATGAAATGTAAGTTAGTTTCAGTATGAAGCAGCTGGAAAAGTGGGAAAGAGACAGAGAAAGAAAGAAACCGACAGAAGACATCTTTATAAGAATCTGTGGGAGAAAGACAGCAGAAAGCTCAGACAGACGCGCTGGGCTCTGATGAGGCAGGTAGGCAGTAACACGGGACCAAGTCAGACTGGAGAGGAGAGATCTTGTAGCATATTGAAGGTAAAAGTAGAGTTTGGAGAATTTAAGCAAGTTTGTAACTACCTATAACGTAAAAGGTCAGAAAAGGGAATGGACTCACACAGAATACTGAAGGATACACAGAAAATCATGACCAGTCACGAGTCACTTTAAGATAAGGAATGGTCTGAGAACTGCGTCATCAGGTGATTTCTTTGTTATGTGGACATCGTCGAGGGCACTCGCACAAACCTGGAGTCTGGCCCACTACACACCGAGGCCACATGATGTAGCCTATTGCTCCTGGGCTGTGAAAGAACAGCAAAAATACAATATAAAAGATTAAAAATGGCACACCTGTGTAGGACACTCACCCTGATGGAGTGTGAAGGACCAGAAGTTGCTCTGGGTGAGTCAGTGAGTGAGCGTGAGAGAGTGTGAAGGTCTAGGACATACTTTCCATTTCTGTGGACTTTATAAACACTGAAAATTTAATTAATTAACCTTAGCTAACTCTACTTTTTTACTTTATAAACATTTTAATGTTTTAATTTTGTGACTCTTGCAACAACGCTTGGCTTAAACCACAAATACAAGGTCCAACTGTACAAAACTATTTTTTCTTTATATTCTTCTTCTATAAATTTTTTTTCTATTTTTCATTTGCTTTTTTCTTTTGAAACTTTTTTGTTAAAAACTGAGGCATAGACACACACAGGAGCCTTGGCCCATAGAGGGTCAGAGTCATCAGGATCCCTGTCCTCCACCTCCAATTCTTGTCCCAATGGAAGGTCTTCAGGGGCCGTAATCGCACAGAGTCATCACCTCCTGTGACAACAATGTCTCCTCCTGGAACACCTCCCGAGGGAGCAGGGCTCTTCTTGAAGAGGTGTCACTCTTCTCAGAAATAGGCCCATGGAGGTTTGCTTAGTTTGTTTCTCTTTTGATCATAAATTTGCTAACAAGCAGATAATACATCCCTCTATTAATGAAAACCTTTTGATGTTGGAGTCCCATGTTTTCAAACTCTAAGGAGCTTGTTGAATTCTACAAAAGTTTCTGCTAAATGCTTCACTGTACATTTTTTTAGAGGTTCTTCTTCCTTTTTTTCTCCCGCAGTTTCCATTCCTTTTGTCTCTTCTTCAGCTGTGCACTTCTGTTCTAGTTGCAACAAACCTTTATCAGTCAGTTCCTCAGTAACCACCTCTAGGAGGTCCTCAGATCCATCCTCCTCCATACCAGGTTAAATTCAGTATAGAGATTTTGAGGCTATTTCAGGCATCCACTTGGAGTCATGGAATATATCCCAAGGATAAGTGGGGATTACTTTAATCCATAGAAACATCTCATAGTAACGACAGTAGAAATGACAATAAAAATCACCTTGGGAAACAAATTTATATCACACTACCAATTTTTTATTTTGTTCCATAAAAGCTCTGCAAAATAAAACTATCTATCATCAACATCATTAGAATAAAAACAGGGCATTCTAATCTCAAAACTAGAATATTTTATTTAACATCAGAAAAGAATTTCTCACAGCATCATCCTAAATGTCCCCAGCACCAACTAATATTTGGGGATTTTTACTGTCGGTCATTCAAGACTAGCCACAGCGTTATTCATCTCTGCATCCCAGTATGTGCATAACATTTGGCAAAAGGTAGACTTTTAAAAAATTGTTAAATAAATAATACAATTCATGTGATCAGTTCTGCGGTTCCTAAAATGTTAAGTTATTCTTTAATTCTAAAGGAAAGTCAGATAATTTTTGAGGGCTTTCCAAATCACACTAAGGTGCCAGTCTACATTTCTTCATCTGAGAAAAAATGGGAAGAAATAGATAGCTTTTCCAAGGTCTCCAAGCTTCCATTTCTTATATATGTCCATAATTTTAATTCTCATCATGTTCAAGAACTACTGAACTATTTGAAGTGATCCATTCTCCAATTAAAATGACAGATTTTGCATAGCACACTGATTATATTAACAAATAACTGACTAGTAAATGATAATATCTATAGCAATATTTTAATCTGATTTCAATGAAATAGATATGAATCATAATTTTGAAAATATTAACTCATATAATAAGATTAGAATATTTACACAACATTGCCTAAAACATTTCTCTTGATGCTTGAAGGCTGCTTTTTTAGAGGATAGTACCTGGAAAGATGAGAGGAAAAAAACAGAATCTTGATTCTAAACCAAGGAGAACTTCACATATGTGGTATTTCAGAAAACCAATTCACCGTGATAGATTCAGATAACTGGGGCATATATGAGATTTCTTTAATGTAACCCAAATTATATTTAAAAAATGGTTTTCTGGAATAAGTGTAACTATTCTACATCCTACCTATGGAAAAATATAAAACCTGGGCTCACTGAGCCTCACTGCCCTCTTGTAGTTGGTCCTAGCCAATCCACGGGGCCGCGGTTACAAACTATTCTATCATCTATACATCAGAGGAGAAAGCGCCTGTGTGCTATGTTGATAGTCACTCTAAACAAATATTTATACAGTTGAGATCAGAGATATAAAATGTCAGTTCCAAATCCACCCATGATGGCACATATACCAGACAGATGACACAGTCTGGCTCAGGTTATAAAGGCTTGTGAAATACTTGAATCATATTTTGCAACCCTTGAAAGAATTCAAGTTGGAGATTAGCAGAAACCAGGGCTCAGTTCTGTCCATAATCCCCTTGATCTGTCTTCTAGCCAACAAAATGGAAACCTTAAAGCCAAACTGACAAATAGAGTGTGACGGGCCTTCCACTGCATTTAAGAAAAGCTGAGACTGCTATGTATAAAACTTTTCTTTTATCTTACTATTATTGCTATTGTTGATTGTAGAAATAATGAAATAAACATCTAAATGATGCTGTCTACTGGATTCTTTACTATATGTAACAGTCAGTAAATTAACTTCCTTCATGTTACACTGGGCACATAACACGAACACACGTGGAAGAACAAAAATCAGTCTGTAAAGACAAGCAACTCTGTGATGCACAAATCTATCTTAAGTCCAGATAATTGGATCCATTAAGGTATAAAAGAGTTTCAGGACAGTCTGTCTGCTATAAGTAAAATTGAGAAGTAAACAAAAAGAAAAAGAAGAAATGATGCTAGTTCACTATGCAATATGATTATTCTATTCGTATGGGACAGACTGAAACTCTACATGAAGTTGCACATAAAAAAAAAACAGTCCTGGTGGCAGATCAAGTTATTTTCTCATTGAGCACAGATATTTCAAGTAAGGTGAAGAGCATATTGAATCTAAGACTCATAACATTCAGTTAATTGCAAGGGAAATAAGAAAAAAGAAAGGAAGATGCTTTCAGTAAATAGGACAGGCTGACCTGATATTGGAAACCTTTCTTCCCAATCTAAACACGTAGTCGTGTTAACTAAAACACAGCAACATAGGAAAAGCAAATGAGCAAACAAAAAAAAAAATGAACTTAAAAAAAAAAAAAAGGCTGAGGAAGAAATCCCCAGTCTCAGGATTTAAATTCAACATTAGAGTTGTGAGAGAGGCTGAAGCTGAGAAATTCAAGGTGAGGGGACACATTTTGTTTTTGAGGGCTGAGTTTAAATATCCATTGTTTTCTTCTCCAAAAGATTCTGGAAACAAAACATTATTCATCATATTACTCAATTTATGTAGCCTTTTTCACTGCTTCTCTCACAGCATGAGTCACTGTATTCCATGGTACTATTAATAAGATTTCAAACAATTTGACTATTTACGCAGAAATTATAATTGTCTCATGCAAACATACATCATGCAACAAGATCATCTTACTATTGCCATCCATTCTTCAGTTAGAATCTAGAAATGAAAATGAGATGCTATAGTTTGGTTAATGAACCAATTATTTTTGCAGAACATGCACAGCTTTTCTTTGCTTAATTATGTTTTACAGTGGCAGGCATTCATTTTACGTCTTTAATTTATGGCTACCACACAGACAATTAGTTTGAAAATTCTTATCAATGTTCTTGAAATATATTTGTTTAAATTACAGGAAAAAAATTTTTTTGACCTCACCCCAAATTATATTTTATAACTTTCCACTAAAAACGCCACTTTAGCTTTTCTGAACACAACAGCACGTTTCCAAAATGCAAAGTAATTGCATTAGAATTATTTCTAATACAAGGACATGCAATATTTGTGGAAGTAAATTTTCTCGTGAAAATTTGGTTTTCCGAATAGAAGAAAAGTAGAAATTTATTTAAAGGCAAATCTGAAGGTCGAAAGTCCAAATCCAAATTCTACAGTAAAAGAAAAGAGGTTAGTCATTATAAAGAGAAAGACAAGTAAAATGCAAAAATTATTGGAATATGTTTTACTCAGGCAAAATAATATATAGTGTGTTGTAGCATCTATTATTACACAGTTTTTCTAGCCTATTTTAACTAGGCATTACAGCAGATATTTAAAGGAATCATTTGTTTTTCATTGGAAAGCATCTACAGTAGTAGGACTGGTATAATTTTTCATGATTGTATTTAAAAAGGGTTGTAAAAAACTTAGGATGACATATACTTAGTTCTAATTGAAAGTTTGCAAATCAGTCATGGGAACATACAATATTTTCAAATTTAAAATGAATGCTAATTTTATACACACATATGTATATCTTATCATATTGATTATGTAATGATTTTATTACTTCTATAAGGCAAGCAAAATCCCATAAAATCTAAGTCTGGTTAGAAAATTTAAGCAAACATATTTCATGTATTCTAAGCACTGGAAAATGAAAACAATTTCTGCATTTGTCATTTTCTTTTAGAATTTCTCAGCTTTCCGAAAGTGCCTGTGTTAAGATTCCAAAGAAGCGACATAGGCTATGAGAATATAGACACCTACACTCTCCTTGTCAGCAAAAAAAGAAAGAAAAAGTTTTCATCTGTCCATTTCAAGGGCATTCAGAGATGTTTAAAATATATCATTTTAAATGGAATAGACATTACCTATCATCTAGGTAACCCCTTTGAATCCTCCCCCATTCTATTCTAAGTATACCTTTCTTAGAGTTTAGAGGGGCTTTTAATACCCCTCTTTTCACTATTCACAAATCTACATTTTTCTACTTCATGGCATATCAGTGTGTAACTTATTAAACAGATACTTATTGAGCAATTACTATGTGTGTTACACACTGAGGATCAAAAAAGAATGAATATTCATTCATCTTTAAGGAATACAGTCTCATGCGAGAATAGAGCCCTGAACAGATGGCCTCGAAGAGAGACAAAATAATGCCTTGTTTATTCAGAGGAGGAAGTTCTCATAGTAGCAAGCAACAAGTCCAATCATTGCAGTGCCGAAGAGGTGGGTTTGTGATTGAGAATGCACAGGCATATTTATCTCAGTATCATCAAAGGTTACGACCTATTATAATCACAAAGACTTCTTCATGTCCCAGCAGCTAGAGGAGTACTAATGCATGCTCAGAATAAGAAAGTAAGACAATGGGAACAAAGAAGAAAAGGAAATAGGACAGCAGATTAAAGGTTAACTTTAACTGCTTTTACTATTATTAATCTACTTTGGCAAGTAGTATTCATTATTGTTAGCATTTTCCACCCAAAGTTTAATATCAGACATTAAATATTAATGTTGCAAAAATATTTCTTTTAGATTTGAAAAACAACTTTGAGAGGTTAACATTACTTAAACTCTCTGAGCCTCCATTTCTTCATCTGTAAAATATGAATAACAACTTATATTTAGGGTGCTGTGAGGATTAAATGTAATCATGAATGTAAATACACAGGCTAAATACATTCATTGCTTTTATCTACTGCTGTAAGTGTTGAGTGTTTGTTTCATATCATTTATGTTCATAATAATAATTAGTATTTACTGAGTACCTACTGTGTGCCAGACATTATTCTACACACTTTACATGGAATTTGTTTAATCTTCACAAATCACTTTGAGGTACTGGTCCCATTTTATAAGGAAATTGTGACGCAGAAAAGTTAAGTAGTTTGTATGGAAATGTATGTTAGGCAGTAATGAGGAATTACTGCTCTAGGTAAATATATTTTATATATTTTTAAATAATCAAGACTATTTTTTTGTTATAAACTCATAAACAAAGGAAAACATGGTGATATAATTTGTTCAGAAACTGGTGATTTTTAAATTTGTCTGAAACAATAGAATCTTAATAGAATCTCCTGAGTGAGAAAATCATGATAAAATTCTTGCAATTTCAGTCAAAATATTTTTAATGATAGATGAATACTTTCCCATCTTATCTCATGACGTTGTTTTAGCAGCACACTTGAAAGTGATTATTTATTTGGTTTCCACAGGGTCTGAACCTGGCAGGTCTAGGCTGTACCAGTCTCAGGGCACTTGCTCTATTGATGCTACTCTTCGGCTGGGCAGGCAGACTCTGGGGTCCACCAAGAGCATCCATTCTGTAGGATTCTTGCATGAGACATCAAATCAGTAAGGGGGCAAAAAATATTAATAACTGAATTTATTCACCAATTGATAAAAATGGATCGGCATCATTAGACCTAGGTATGGAAAGAGAAGTATGTAGGCTTCCCCAAACTCATTAACAGTTGCCTGTCATCCAAGGCAGACAGAAGTTTTATTACAGAGAGGTCGAACCTGGGCCACAGGCTGTTTAATGTTTTCATCAATGACCTGGATGGTGGAAAAGTCTCTGAACTTAGTAATTTACAGTTCTCTGTAGTTGAAAAGACTGATTAACACTTTGTCAAGATCAAAATTCGACATGACACTAATACAACCTTAACAAATTGGAGAAGTGGTTTAAAACAATGCAATTCAATAAGACTATAGGCCAGATATAGACTTTAAAGGAATTGAGAAAGAAATGGAAATTATAATAATGTATATGATACCATGCTTGTGAAAATCTGTGTATGTGAGAGAGATGTGGAATATAATAAATAATATTTAGTATAATTTGAGCCAAGAATACAGCAATAGCTTTTAATTATTTTTCTCTTACTTTGGCATATTTGCTTACTCATTTATAAATGTTTTATACATATTATCACAATTTATTCAAGTTAAACCCTTTATTGCTGCTGATAATACTAAGTGTAATTCTAAGATATATAAATGGGGAGAAAGATAGAAAGGTAGATATAAATGGATGAATATTTATGAAATGACTTTGTAAGGGTTTGACCTTCAGAAAAGGGATGCTTATCGTTGACATTATATTCTCAATGAAAACAATTAAATTCCTGTTGGTTAATACATTGTACAAAAAATGGAGGAGTGGATTTCTGCCAAAATTAGGAGATACAGTTAGGATTAATTACAAATGAGCTCTGTGATGTTGGAAACTTTGACATGACGTGGGAATGGGATTAAAGGGACACGATCAAAGGGACCGTGCTCTGGCACATGCCACTGCCATGCACTGACCTCGGCCGAACCAGATCTCCTACTGTTGGCATCGAGATGCTGCCAAGTGAGAAATGGTGATGTCACATAAGAGTTCTAAACTAACACTCAGAAGGACAAGTGCTCTGACAGGACTTAAAGCTCAGCTGCTTCTCAGATTGGCGATTCAAACTACAGGTCAGATGGCAGCTGGGATTGCTTCTTTAATGATATCAACACTCCATTTTACTGATAAATTCAGTTTAATATTTTCATTTTACCAATCCCTGACCTCGAAAATCCTCTACTGGAAAATAAGGGGGGAAAAGACTATCTTATTTAGCTCTACTACCTTGAATTTTACATTTAAATTGAGTTGTGCTACCTCCACCAAAGTTCGTTTTAATTGCCATTTCTGATGGGTCTGAAATTCAGGGAAAGCAAGACTTCTCATGGTTCACAGTCAATTATTTATACCTAATGGAAAAATGTCAAGGCCTAGAAAATGCAAAATGGTGAATAATCTGAAACATTCACATTTTTCCTTGAGGTGGTCCTGGATTATACAAACTAGATGATAAATGCATTAGTGTTCTGAAAGACATGTTTTGAAAGTTTATTGGAGATATACCAAGAATTACTTTCATGTTAACATAATCTCCCAAAATTTTAGGAATAACTGGAATCTCTCCATAAATAATTCATGCCTTACTTAAATATTATAATTGGTCCCAATGAATACTTAAATATTTCAAGAAGAGATAACACATCAAGAATGTGACACTGCTTCTGTGTCATTTAAGAGCTTTGGGAATGTCTCTTAATTCATTGAATTTTGCTGCATTTTTATGTCTGTCTTCCCTTCCAGTTTACGTGCTTCTTAAAAATAACAGACTGCACATGGATCTAACTTTGTTGCCTGCACAGGAGACTGCAATTGAAATAGGTGATATTATAGCAAATGGAATAGGCAGAACTCTGCCATAGATTCTAAGATTACTGAATCGTCTTAAAGTTTGGTTAATACAAGCTTCAATCTCCAAGGTACTTCTACAATACACTTGATGAAAAGTCATCAGCTTGTATTTGAATGTCTTCTGAGAAGGAAATCACCATCTCAAATGTAAGCTTATTTTATTTTTAGGATGCTCTGTTACAAAGCTTACTGTTAAATTACAATCTGTATTCTGCAACTATGTGCATTTTCTTGTTTTTTTGGGGGGAGCAATTTGATTTTTTTAATTTTACAACTTTCACATAGCTAAAGTTGCCTCAGGCCCCTTGCCCCCTTCCTATCTGTTTATAATTGTTTTTATTAAAATAACTACATTTCATATGTATTTTATAATACATATAAAAATACACCAAATACACCTACATTTCAATGAATTCTGACAACTGAAAACATTTGTGTAATTTATATTACCACCAAGATAGAAAAGTTCTCTCCCCTTTTTGGTCACTTTCCACTCAATACCTGGTATAGGCAACCAGTGGTAAGCTTTCTTGTCACTATAGATTACTTTTGCCTTTTCTAGAAATACATATAAACAGAAACGTAAAGTACATTCTCTTTCATATCCAGCTTCTTTTGCTCAGCATAATGTTTCTAAGATTCATTCATGTTGCATTATCATAACTCAATCATTTTGTTGCTGAGTGAAATTCAATTGTATGAATATACCACAATGTGCTCACCCATTTAAATCTCACTGAGCATTTGGGTTGTACCCTGTGCTAGTTGTCATGATTAATGGAGGTAATAAATGCTGTGTACAAACTGATGTAGCATAAGTCTTTATTTTTCTTGAGTAAATACATAAGCATGCAATCATTGGGTCATATGTAAATGTACACTTAACTTTATAAGGAAGTGTCAAACTTCCCCAAAGCAGTTGTGTGTTCTACAAGTCCATTAGCAACGGGTAAGGGTTCATGTTTCCTAAGTTTATGCCAAGACTTGGTATTAGACGTCTTTTTAATTTTAGACATTATAGTCCTATGCACAGGTATCTCACTATGACTGTAACCTATAAATCTTTGATGACTACTTAGAGTATTTTTGTAAATACAAAGCCTTACTGGCTATTTGTATATCTTCTTTTTATTTTTTAAGTGCCTGGTTATGTGTTTTGCCATTTTCTCCCATGAGTTATCTTTTTATTTTTGAACTGTTAGAATTCTCTATTTACTCTCCTTACATGTTCTTTGCCAGATATCGATATTGTCAACATTTTTCTAAATGTGGGCCTTACCTGCTGATTTTCTTAATTTTTATTTTCACGGTGTGGAAATTTTTAATTTTGATAAATTCTTATTTATCAATATTTTCTTTTATGTCTCATAGTTTTTTATATTATCTAAATATTATTCTCCTGTCCAAAGGTCATATATTTCTCTTTGTCTTCTTATAGATATGTTATAGCCTAGGGATTTATATATTTATTCTTTGAACCAATTAGAGTCATTTTCATTACGATTTCCCCAAAAGATCATGGTAATATTTTTCCATATAGATCTCCAATTGTTTTATTATTCCTCTAAAGCGGTGTTCTCCAGTAGAAATATAATACAAAACACATATAATTTTATAGTAGCCACATAAAAACTCTAAGAATAAACAAGTAAATAAGCTTTTATCACATAATTTATATAACCAAATAATTCCAAATAATATCATTTCAACGTGCAATCAGTGTAAAAAATATTAGTGATATTAAAAAAATCAATAAAGAATGAACTGCAGTGGTTATAAATGGCATCCCACAAAATAAAAGTGAGTATTGTGTGTTAATTATAAGATATAGCAGCTGAAAGAGAAGCAAAAGCTACCCACCAGCCATGGGATCTAAGCCACTAGATAGAGGACAGTAATGGTTTTAGAAAAGGAAGGAAAAAACAATATAAGTACAGTTAGAGACTCTATTAACAGGCGCACATCAAACAGAGCAAGGAAGGTAGCAGTTTATACATGATACATTTTTAACACGCATGTGCATTCTGCTTCCTTTCTCTTATGAATCACACTCCTTAGATTTCTGTTGTTAAATTTCTAAAACCACATGATTAATGTCTTCTGTTCAGTTTTCTAGTTGATAAAAGGGGCAGAAGTAACATGGCCATTATTTCTTCATGGACAGAACCAGGATGTGAAATTCAAGGTTGAGAGTTTCCTTTCAGTAATTTACAGATACCATTTTATAGTCTTTTGGCTTATATTGCTTCTGACAAGTCTGCCATAACTTATATCTTAATTTTATGCACATAGTGAGTGTGTCAACTTTTACAGGCTGAACTTCAGATTTTTTTCTTCACCACTATCTTCAACAATTTAATTATGATGTGGTGGTGGGAGGGTGGTATCTGTTTCCTGAAATTCATTTATGTTTATCTATTAGTTTAATAGTTTTTATCAAATTTGATATTTGTTTTTCACCAAAAAAAAGATATGCAGATTACAAGTATGTAAAAAGATGTTCAACATTGCATGTCATTAGAGAAATGCAAATTGAAACAAAGGTAAGATGCCACTACACACTTATCAGAATGGCCAAAATCTGGAACACTGACACACCCAATGCCAATAAGGACGTGGAGCCATAGGAATCTCGTTCATTGTTGGTGGGAAGGCAAATGGCGCAGCCACTTGGGAGGGCAGTTTGGCAGTTTCTTAAAAACCTAAACATGCTCTTAGCATATGATCCAGCAATCACACTCCTGGGTATTTACCCAAATGAGATGAAATTTATGTCCACACAAAAAGTTGCACATGGATATTTAGAGCAGTTTTATTAATAACTGACAAATTTGGAAGCAACCAAGATACCCTCTAGTAGATGAATGAATAAATGAACTGTGGTGATTCAGACTATGGAATATTAGTCAGTACTCACAAGAAATGAGCTATCAAGCCATGAAAAAACATGGAGGAACCTTAAATGCATATCATTAAAAGAAAGAAATTCATCTAAAAAGGCTTCATACTACATGATTCTAACTATATGACATTCTGGAAAAGGCAAAACTATGAAGACAGTAAAAAGATTACTGGTTGCAAGGGAATAGAGAGAAATGAATTGGCAGAACACAAAAGATTATAGGGTAGTAAAACTATTCTGTATAGTATGGCAATGGTGGCTGCTGTCAATATACAGTTGTCAAAAGCCATAGAATGTACAACACCAAGACTGAACTGAACTCTAACATAAAGTACGGACCTTGAGTAATAATGACGTGTCAAGGTAGGTTCATCAACTGCCTCAAATGCATCATTCTGGTGTGAAATGTTAATTATGGGGGAGGTTGTGCAGTTATGAGGGCACCGAGTATGAGAAAATCCTCTGTTCTTTCTGCTCAAATTTGCTGTGAACACAAACCTTCTATAAGAAAACAAAGTTCATTATTTAAAAAATATTTTAACTTTTTTTTTCACCCATTGTATCTTGAAATTCCTTGTCTCCCCTTCCATTTTTCTTTTCCATCTGAGACTCTAAATACGGGTATGATTTATCTCTTGACATATGCCTTAAGTAAGGAAGTCTCAGTTTATTATTTTTGAACTTTTTTCTTATTTTAAAGACTTGGCATAAAAAAAAGATGCAAAATATTTTACTAATAATTTTTAGGGATCAGGATAATTATGGTGATTCTCATAGAGTAGCTTATACATCTTTGTATAGTTACATATTGAATAGGAAAAGATAAAGGAAAGATTTTTTTTATTGCTTCTTACTTGGCGTTGCTCATTCTAAAAACCAGACTGTTGACTAAAGTTGTTTGCTGTGAATTTTTATATTCAAAAACAATTTTTAACCATAGGACTTGAAGAAAAATATAAAAATATCTATTGAGAATGACTTAATGAATATATGAAAAATAGTACTATGTTCTATGTTATAAGAAAATCTTTATTGTATGTGACTAGCTATGAACAATATGCAGTGGTATTTGATCATAACTACTAAACTTCATGAATAGGAACTAGAGATACATCTTGGCCATATGTGTCATCTCTCTACTAGTCAAGTCTTGATTTTTCTCTTCATTATTCTTTCCTCAGATTCTTTAATATGTTTATTATGGTTTGTTCTATAGGAAAAGAGAAATATTGCTGCCATATATTTTTCAAAAGTTTTCAAAGTTAGGATCATAAATAAAAGGGTTTCCATAAGCTGAAACTAATACAAAAAAATTGAAGTTACATCAAGATAAGATGGCAAATATATGTAAAATCTTACAGTAATAATCCTGCGCCCTTTCTTTATATAAGTTCTTGCCTGTTGAAAGATTTAATTTTATTATATATATATATATATATATATATATATATATATATATATATGAGTGTGTGTGTGTGTGTGTATTGATTAATATGGCCTTAATGTTCCCTTCAGTTTGACTAAACTTTAGACAGTTTTCTTCCTGACTATAGGCCTTTAACCATCCTTTGTTAGACTTTAGAAAACTTGGAATTGTAAATTCTTTCTGTCTCTTTCACATGTAAATCTTCTCTTAGTCTCTTGTCAGGTTTACAGTTCAGGAATATTTTTCTAGAGGACCTGGGCATCATCAGGAAAGATAGAACACCTGTCTCCAAGTCTGTGGAAGGGTAGGAGCCTAACTCAGATAGGTAGCAATTAGCCAGCACAGGTGGCCTGATCATGTTCACCAAGCTCTACTAATCTTCTACTAGCTCATCTCAGTACTTAAAAATCCCCTGCCTTTCGTTTCAGAGAAGTTGAGTTTAATCTCTCTCCCCTATTGCAATAGTTTGGAATAAAGTCTTAGTCTCTTATGAACTCTATGTAGTACAGCTTTCTCTAACAACATATGTGCATGTGTTGTATGAATGTATATATGTACACATGCATGTATATATACACATTATACACAAACGCATATACATACATACATACCAGGGCACTGTGGTTCGATTTTGATTTACTTTTATCCTTCGGTTTCCTATAAACTATTGTACTTATTTCTCCCAAATAACATTTAAAATGTTCCAGAGGAAATTTTTCATTAACACAAACTAAAGAAACCGTTTTTGGTCTATGGTTTAAAAAAAAATTGTCGTCTAAGATCTGACGAGTACAAGAAATCTAAGATTGCCAGTCTCTAACCTGTTGATTGCATTTGACCATGTAGAAAATAAGCCCGCTTTGAGTACCCAAGACTCTAAGCAACACAGACAAAAATACTCATATTTAAAATGCTTATTGATTTACTTCTGTGACGTTCAAACATTTTTACAATGATCTACAGTGAAATATTTTTTACATAGTGATCTGAAACACACACAGATATGCACACACACCTAAATATGTAAACAGACACATATATATATAATAGAAAAAAATGTTTTCCAATAGTAAGCTTACTTTGGGAAATATTTGCTAATATTTTTTAATTTGATGCTTAATGGTCACTTTCAATACATAGAGTGCACCCTCATGCTCACTTCTGTCAACTAAATCGATATCATAATTCACTAACTAGTGGTCTCTTTATAATTTGAAAATCACCAACACAGCAGAATTTAGAATTCATTTTGGCAGGGCCATAAAATATTGGTAACTAAATAACTAGTTAACTAAGTAAATAAATACTTTATGCACAGACCAAACAGGAAAAGGTTGCTTTCCTCAGGAAAAAAAAAAAAAAAAAATGGTTTCAGGGTAATTTCCTTAGGCTTTTGCAAGTGGGGGTGGTTCTTTAAAAAACTCCTGTAGGTAAAGTGCTGAGTACAACCTTAAATTAAATGAGAGAAGTAGTGTGGGTTCTAATTTGCTAAAACACTTAAAGTTGATTATTGCAGCAAAAGCTTCATTTACAAAATGGCAGCTGATGACCTCAGAAGGAATCTATGTTGGAGCAAAAAACAAAAACCACACATGCCTGAGGAATCATTGTTTTCACAAAGTTCTCTCTTCATGTGCTAATTGCAGGGTAGGAAGTGATTCACATATCTCTTACTCTTTCTCTACTTTTTCTTGCCAAATTTTCTGAAGAGGGTTACAGAAACTAGAGAAATGTTTGTAGGGAAAGATCTGGAAAACGAAAGCACAACAGGCTTGGAATAATATAATGTTAAATGCAAAAAAAAAATGGTTAAAAAAAGTCTTTGTAACCTTTAAGTCATAAGATCATGATAAACAGTAATACTAATGAGAAAAGTACATCTTGATAATGTTTCTCTTCCTCTTCAAATAGTTATAACCAAAAAATTTTTTTTAAAAAAAAAAGAGAGAGAGGAATCACACTGGGAAGCAATCACACAATTTGACATAACTACTTAAATCATTTGGATTTCAGAAAAAAAATTATATTAATGTTTTAACTAATTCATAATTTTAGGCATTGTAGATAAGGAAAATTACTCTGAAAGAGAAAACATCCATCATGTGGGCAAGAAAATTTTCCATAAAAAAAATGTTATCATTCTTGTTATTTTAGAAGACAATTTTAAAAGAAGGACACCTTTTCTCACCGGCACATTGATGACCCTTTAGGACACTGTTAACAGACAAGGGTTTTGCAATGATTTTATCAAACCATGTTCCCTCCTTAATCCAAACTTTTTCTCTCTCTTTATGGGCTTAGAATGGAAGAAGAGGTATATTCTCACCATTAACTCTCGGTGATGAATAATATTTGCAAAGAAAATTAAACTGAGAGGAAAAAAGAAAAAGGGAGATCTTACTTAGCCTCTCAAATTGATGGAGTCTCTGTTTACAGCACAGACCATGCAGCAGAAAAAGCAGGAGTTGCAGTAACAGAGACCTGAACTCAAATTTCACTGCTGCCCATGACTGTAATCAAAGTAAGTTGTTGTTTCTGAGACTGTTCAATCAAATGCAATTAAGATGAATAATAACTACTCAGTGGCTTCCAGTGAGGATTAAGGATATTATATGCAAATGTCTGGAACAGATTATGTTTTCAATAAATGTACTTCCTTTCTCTATAAAGAAACTAATTCTTTATTTTTTAAGTACCTTAACCCACCTTTCATATATCTAGCATATGAAGGACACCAGGACAGAGTGGAATACTGACTGGGCCTGACCAGACTTATTTACATCAGTTATTATTACTTAAAAGTAAACACAAGGATTAAGAGGGGCAGCCAAACAAATAGTTTAAAAGGTCTAAAGCAAAGCTATTTCGGAACTAATTACAAGTTAATACATATTCACTGGGAACAGACATAAAGAGGGAGGGAGGAAAGGAGAGAGAGAGAGAGAATGGGATGAAGAAATTAAGAGACAGGCCAGGAACCATACCTGTCCACCCTCTTCCACTGTCTAAATTTTTAATTTTTAACCCCATTTCTTGCTTAAAACTGTCCCTTAGCCAGAGCTCATTGGATCAGGGCGTGTGCTGGGTATTTGATTCATATGCAGTCAATTTCCAGACTAATAAAGCTGGCAAAAGAAAATGATCTGGGCAACCTTACTTTCTTGAGTCTTTAAAACTGGCCCACAGGGTACTGTGAAATTATTTGTTACTTATGGACAGCACAGGACATCCGCAGCTAGTTGAGTGACCACCCCAGACAACCTAGAACTGTTAAAATTGGGAGACATGTAATAGACAAAGGGCAGTCAATCTACTCTTTTTTATGACTGTGTTTTGGAAGAAAAAAAGGAGAAAAGAACAGAAGGAAGGAACAAGGCTGGGAAGGAAGGAGGGAGAGAGGAGAGAGAGAGAATTATCCTCTGTAAATAAATTAATACTTCATATGGGTGGAGTGCTATTTTTCTCAATGTGTGATTCATAAAGGAAAATATTCTAAATTATGCAGACACACAGTGAACTGTGGTGAGGGTTTTAGAAAAGCCCATATTTTGTGTAGAAATTAACCATAGGCCCTGGGGAAACCCTTGCTGGCACACAAGGACTGCCTTTATGCAGAACACATGGCACTCACTCCTACAAACTACCCAGGACTTTCTGCTACATCCCTCTAGCAACCAGTCAGCAACAGGGCATGTGGATGTCACCCTACCTTTCAGCATGTCTACCAGTTTTATGCTGCAAAATGACAAAGGCTAACAACAGGTCCATGGACATGATGTGACTGAAAGGGCTCCAGGAAATCTAGAAAGAATGGTTGGCCGAAAGGACTGCAGAGGCAGCAGCCATGGATGGAACCCACTCAAGGTCCCTGTCAGCTCGGCCACCAACAGCCCCCGTGATGGGGAGTGTCACACAGCCCCAATTTCTCATCTGCAGCCTAAGGAGGGCGTTCCCATTATAGCCACATCATGAGAATGCCAGTAAAGACATGACATTGAGGTTTCATGTTTGAAATGTGTCTGGAGCCTTATGCATAAAAAGTAAGCGCATTCACGTTTATGAAGCTAAATCATTTGGTTAAATATCTACAATTCTTAGTGAGATAATAAACAAATATTCCTGGGGAAAAAAAGACCCATTATAAGCAATATTAAGGTAATAAAGAACATCGTTGCCAGCAGAATTAAGTTTCTCAGAAACCATCTTTCAGTTTCTTTTCAAAGAGAGGAACAAAAGTAACTTAGAAGAAATAATGATTCTAGATACAACTAGAGGCTCCAAATTCACATGAAACCAGTCATGACTAAAATGCAGTAGGCTTTCTGCCTAACACAACCCCCGCCCCACCCTCAAATAAGTTCCCTTTTTAATTGTTTCAGTGGAAAGGCCAAGAATTGCACAGATAAAAGCCCTCTAGGATAGTGCTAAGGTACATCATTCAAAAGAACAGTTTGTACTTATGCAACCGAAATCTGTCCTTATAATAACTTTCTGACCACAAACACATTTTAGTCCCCAGATTTGTCAGTTCAGCATTCTTTACCAAATGCACACAAGCAAAGATAAAGAAAGGAAAAAAGATAAAAAGATAAAGAAAGATACCTAATTCTGAGTTTATCAGACAAAAACTTAGCCAAGTAGAAATACTAGCTAAGTAAAGAAAGGAATTAGAAGCCTCCTGTGTAGATCAAATGCAATGAAATCGCAGTGGGCTAAATTAAACGTCTGGCTTCGATATTGATGTGTGACTTTAAACAAGGTAACTTCTCTGCATTTCTTTTTTCTTAGTTGTCACATGGAATTAATAATCAGACATACTACTCATGCTTAGAATCATATTGGGTTAGCAGCAGCCTCATACAGCTATTACTGAAAAAGAGGTATCAAATATCTCATTACTATGTTACAGTGATGACATGTTGAAAAATTTTAACCTGGATATACAAACTATAAAATTATGTTTATATTTCTCATTATTCTATTTGTCAGAGTCAGCATGGAACATCGGGGTGCTTCTAAGTAGTATTAATTAAAACAAGTTATTATAAATTTTGAGTTGTTTTTCAAAAGTAAGGCAAAATTAAACTCTGTGGAATAGGAGTCATTTGTACTTTTTTCTTAAATATTTAAGACAAACAGGCAACAAAATTAAAGAAACACTAGTTTGACAGCTGTCTTCAGCTTGTCTAATTTCACATAAGTTCAAGACTGAATTCTCTATCTTTTCGGCAAATATTAAAAGCAAAACTATTAATTGGCTTATAAAGTTTTGAAAAGCAAATGTTTTCTGTGTGGAGCCAAGTTGAAAAAAGAGTTGGTTCATTTTCCAAGGAAGTTTCATTACAGGAGTGATTCTTCTCCAGGGGAGTAGGAGACCAGGACAGATGGACAGAGAAGCTTAGAGACAGAAGCAAAGAATCTGTGGACAGAAAGACAGCCAGCACCTAAGAAAGACGGGAATAACAAAAACCCTTCTTGGTGAAGAAGGGGCAATGACTGTTGTTTTTTAAGAAAGATGACCATCGATATTCAATTTTAAGTTTCTATCTGATGTGTGTTCTAAAATTTCACTCCAAATCATTATCAGAAATCTGTTTAATGAAGGAGACCATTTTAAATAATCAGCAATTTTGAGGTTCTAATACCTCTGTTAAAAAAAAAAGTACTGATATTCCAAATTACAAAAGTATCGATATTCCAAATAACAAATACTAAATGTAGGTAGACAGTGAATGAGGAAGTAATACAGCCTCAGATATTATCATCACATTGTTGCTTTAAAAAAATTCATTTAAGTAACAATTTTTGTGCAAAATTTAAGTATTACAAAGTCGATGTGCTAGAATAGTTATGCACCTAACAGGAAAGACAGAAATATGGATCTGGAAAACCTTGAGAAACTCACAGAAGGATGAAAAGAGATACGAAAGTAATTAATAGGCAACTGAAAAAAAACAGGTAAAAATATGAACAAGTTGCTCGGAACGCATAGAGGATTATAGCCCTTACTGCCAGAGAAGATGAATAAAGGTTATTCTGGGTCATTAGCCCTATCGATGTTTATCTGAGTAATAACGTCTTCTTTCACAAGAGATGAGATGTAGCAGCCGATATGTTTAATAGGAAGATGTTGTCCCAGTGTAGAGGTGCGGGCCTTTCCTTCTTTCTTTCTTCCTCCCTCCCTCCCTCCTTTCTTCCTCCCTCTTTCTTTCCATCCTTCCGTCCTTCCTTTCTTTTTTTTTTTCTTTGAAAGAAGAAATCATCAACTCATCAGACGTCAAGCAGGTCAATTCTGTGTTTACATTTGACATTTTCGAAGGTGATAAACTAGCTAATTTTATTTTATTTCTTGTGGGCTATATTTATTTCATGTTTTAATTATCTAAGTAAAAAATGTTCCTAAAGCTACCTGTAAAGATAAGGAGTAACAAGCAGTACCCAAATCGACAACAGAAATATATTGAAATAATTGCTGTTAGGGAAATTACAGAGCCAAGCAAGCAGAGAATTTGCGATCAATTGGAGCTAAATTTAAATTCTGGCCCTGCTACCAGGTATTTGAACTTCGTCAAATTACTGAACATCTAGAGGGTCAGTTTTCTTCTCAATGAAAGAGGAGAAAGCAATTTTTCAACATTTTGTATTGAGATCTAAATAAGACTGTGTTTATAAATACCACCCAGCACACACAAACATCAAAACATCATATAATATACAACAAACAATAACAATATAACATTTTCATTATTCTTAATTATCACAGAACAGACGTCCAAGCAGATATTCTCCATGAACATGCTAAGGAGGTAAAAATAACATTAAATGCACCTAAACTAATTTAAGACATGGCAGTATTCTAACACTTGGGATAAGCATTCCAGAAAAGTATTTCTTTGTCCCCTTTTAACTCCATCATTTTTTTTTTATTTGACAGTGAGATATGATCTGATTTCATCGGGTTTTTTACTCAATCAAGTTCTCTGTGGGTCTCTTCTCCATGTATGGATAAAAACAGCTCTTCAGCAACATGTGTAATTTGTAAGAATGCAATAAATGCCTCCAAAAAACACAATCTGGACTATCACCACAAAATAAAAGCAGTGTAGCTAACTATGCACAGAACCCACTAAACTAAAAGCAGCCCTTGCAAAACAAACCATTCTTTTCTTAAGCAATCAGTGCAAATTGCAAAAGCAACAAACATTTCAGCCACAGCCTAAGGAGCCACAGACAGTCCGCAAAAGCCTCATGTGAAATTTGCCGCATATTACAGAACCAGAAGGAGCCATTTGGTGGTGGTAAGAGTTACTGTCCCAGAATATGCCAGGAGACACTTAGAACTCTCTCAGGCATGAATACCTACCAGAGTCAACAATTCACTGGCACAAGAATGCATTCCCAGAGGGTGGGGCATGGAAGAGTCTTGATTTAATTTGGAAATATAACATTGTGAAGTTGTAAATTTTAATAATAGCAACGAAACACATATTAGGGAATAAATGTAAAGATAGTGCCCAGAGTTACCTGAATTTAGAACAACAAAGTAAGGGATTCAGAGAAAGATATGGACAAAAAATACCACTGATAAGCACATGGATGGCAAGATGGATACAGCCCTCCATTCAATATATTCAACTCTTGTTGGAAACAGAAGCTAAATGAGCAACTGCTATCTATATTCAAGTTAAGAGAGACATGACATGCACACGTGCGTGCACACACACACAGCGACATCAAAGATGTCATGGTGATTAGGACCATCGTGCTTTATTTTTCTTCAGATGGGTCCTTTAAAATGTATTCTCAGCTATTACCATAGTTTGTGGTGAAATGTTTCCTGAGGGTAATAAACCACAAGCATCTTATCACAGTGTCTCCACAGTGATAAAGGGTATGGTGCATTCCATGCGATGAATAATTTTTGTTAATATTTTGTTATATTTGACTTAATGGAAGAATCTAAGCATTAAGAATTCTAATTTTCCCTAATGATCATACCTCATGGCATTTTCAGAAGGTCGTCAGGTGGTGTCCTGATTTAACAATAACACTTACTATTACCTAGATATTAAGTAATGAGACTTCTAAGGAATGTTTCATTTTTACCCAGTAGTAGTTTATGAATTCCCATAGTACATACTTAGTGCTGGCAACCTTGGAGTCGAGTGAAAGAACTCCTTGTGTGCTTGTGTATATTACGCGATGGATAGGAATGAGTAAGTAAAGGCAGAAAAGGGTTTCCCAATTCTAAACTGGAAAACCAGAAGAATTCCAGGCTAGCTTCCTGCATGCCTGCATCTTACTAGCCTATAACAAGACCTCTTCCTAGCAGCTGAGCTCTTCACAGATGCAAAACTTACTACCCAGGATAGAAGTATTTATTTTCATGAGAACAGACACATCTTATTATTGAATATTCTGAATTACAGAGCAGGTAAGTGCCATAGAATGAAGCCTCAACTTGCCCAGTTTCTAGGTTTTTTAGAAGGACAGAGTAAGAAAAAAGGTTTTGTCAGATGAGGCAAAATTCCATAGCCATCTTGTAATTTGTGTCTTATGTTTGGATAAGCAGTAAAACGACCAGAAAAGAGCTAGGATTAGCACAGTATTTTATTATACTGAAGAACACATGGCCAGCCAATTTCATCCCAATTTCTCTAAAAGTTTCCAACATGGACAAAGTTATAAGGTGAGACAGGGAACAATAAACTTGCTGACATTTTACTACAGTGACACCTTCATGATTGTATATCACTCTGGCACAGCAACCCAGGCTGAAATAGCTAAAAAAGTCAGGGGTGGGGCTGCTATGGAAGCCAAGATGCCCCAAGTTGTGTGGGATAGGAAGACAGACAAGGATACACCAGGACGGAAGCATCATGATTTCCGGAGCATACATGACAGATGGGAGAATGAAGCACCCACACCACAAACAGCACATTCTTACTGAGAGTAGGCAGTCCAAGTGGGTTGGATGGAGCAATTTAAATTACTGAAAATTCCCCATTCTTTGCAAGTGTCATTAGAAAATATTCATTGTTGGACCTGAAGTTTTATAACTGTTTAGTCTTTTGCATAATGCTTAATGAGTATTGACTTACTTTACTTTAAATAGAATTCCTTTGATTTATTTTGTGTTTATAAGTCAGTATGCTGATCTTACTCATCTGGGCTGTTTCCTGTAGAGACTTCAAAGTTATTCTCAATGACCAAAAGGTATGCTGCACCGTTCTAAACTAGATGCATGAAGGTAAAACAAATTCAGTTGTGTGAGCGAACTTGCTTTCACATCTATCATGTTTCATTTGTCTGTCTGATACCTCTGTCTGTCTCTCTCTCTTTCCCACCCTGCATGAGTCTGTGCTCAATGTCAGCCATGTAACTGTAACTGATAGGCATAAATTTCAAAAGTAAGTCAAAAATTAGACTTAGATATAGTTTAGAAGTTTAGAAGGGATTGGCAACACCTTCATTTTTAAATAGTGAAGTTCCCTCCCCATCAAATGCTAATCCAATTAAAAAGACAGCAAGAGTCTGGAAGAGAGTATCTGCAATATATAACAAAAATAAAATTTAAATGGTCATGTAATATAAAGCTATAAGGAAGAACCAAAAATATAGTAAATAGAACAGAACAGATAGGTATTTCAGAGAAAATGCACAAAATAATAACAAATGTGTGCAAATAGGTCCAGTTTTGTAAGATTAAGGAAGAAAATTATAAACTAAGCCAAAATATTATTTTCTTGATTTAGGTTGGTAAAATTAAATTGATGGTAATCACATATATTATATGATAGAGGTATCAATGAGTAAAATATTTTGGAAGAAAAATGAGCATGACTATTTGACATGACAATTTTACTTTAGGAATTTATCGTGTAGGAAAATTCTCATAATGGAAAAAAATATTTGTCATGATACGTTGGTGCTATTAACATTGTTTATAACAGACATACATTAAAAGTAATCTAAATACACAATCAGAGAATTGATTAGATAAATATGACATATTCATAGTGTCAGGATTAGGGAAAAAATGAAGTTCGTACATATTTTCTTAAATATATAGGCATAAAAATAACTTAGGTGAAAATAATATGGAAAACATTTTGTAGGGTAAGGGCATTTTTTATTATCATACTGAATGCACACATTAAAATATATGCATATACAGTTTAAGAGTTATATGTCTATAAAAATATTTAAGTGATGCAACCAAATTTTTGTGGCATCATTTCTGAAAAGAGATATTTTAAATATATTAATATATTTAAGAATATATAAAATATATGGGAGAGCAAGTTATAGATACATACATATATTCATAATATATACATATATTTGTTAGTCATTAACTAACACTTTTTTTAATTCAATGGGTTATATAAAACATTTGATTAAGAACCTTGCATATTCAGCATTTTAATTCTGTGCAGAATACAATCAGAAAAAATAAAAGAGGTGAAAGAGCATTTTTCATCTAAGGCCTCGTCTCAATTAATTTTTACTTTATAATAAGAACAAGAATAAAGAAACTCAATAAAAATTGAAAACAAAACAAAAACTATAAAAGAAGAAATTGTTTCAAAACTTCGAATTACCTGTGGCCAGATATGGTTCACTGAAAATGAGAAAAGATGACAAAGTGAATAATGGCAAGAACATGAAATGATGTCACACAGGGAAAAAAAAATATAGAAGAAAAAGAGGGAAAGGGCAAATTTAAAAAATATGAAATGAAGACATTTGAACTTGATATGCTGTATATTTTTTGTTGAAATTGCAAATACAAAAATTACAAATTCTCTATAATTGATGTATCCAGTTAAAGAAATGGAAAAGAATTTTTAAACAAAACCATGAAACAAACAAAAAAAAAGATAAAATGCAGATCAGGAATTAAATCAAGTAAAATACATGGAAGGGGTTTGGGAAAAGATGTAGAAACAAGGCAAAGGAAGCATAATTATGGAAGGAAAAGAAAATACTGGAAGTTTCTTGGTGGCAATTCCAAATGAACCCAGTGAAAATGTCCCTTCTGGATTGTTGATAATATTGGCCAACCTTTTCTTACACACTCAAAAGCAGATTCACACATACTGCAAGTGGCTCCATCAGGAGATTAAAATTACATCTATTAAGATTTTGAAAATGATTTACGTCTCAAATGATCTGCCACGGCTTTTCCCTGAAATGCTGCCTCTAGGGAGTATGAATGGATTCTTCGAGATCACAGACGTGGAAGGCACGGGGAGACGAGAAAGGAGTGGGAAGAGGGGTACACGCTGCCTAATGGCTGTTACAGATGGGAGCCTAATGTTCTAAAAGCATATATATCATCCCCATCATTTTTTAAATTAAATTATACAAACAAGCTATAAAATTACATATTTTTCAAAACATAATTTTACGATTTACATAATTTAGAATTGCAGTTTGGGGAAATTAAAAGGAACAGGGTGGTCACTCAGGAAAACCTAATTATCGTGAAGTGGTAATTCAACTATTTCAATGTGTTTATGGAACTCTATCATTTAAAAATAGACAGTGTTTTAGCTTTTTGATTGTTAAGTATGAACGAATAATGAAAAAGAGGGTATTTAATAGAATTAGTAACACTTGTAGCCTATCAGCCTGTTCTCTTCAAGAAATGCAATTTAGCAAAATTGAGTGTGGTTGGAAACTCGACCCAGAATAACAACTAGTACTTTCTTCAGATCCATCCCAGACTTACACAGTGGCCACTCCAATTAGGATAATAGCTCCATGTTCCTCAGAAAGGGAGGTCTTTTGTTTGAGAGATTTCCTAATTAAAGAAGCCTATTTGAAGTGGGATCTAATTTTAACTTTGTAATGCCAAAATATGGCTTGAAGAGTCTGGTTTTATTTCAAGAAATATTGGCATTGCATTTGCAAGTCGAGATAGCTGTCATCAAATATCCATGAAACTCATATTTAAGACAAGAAAATGGAATGACAGGGTATGAAGTCACTGGCTTAGAAAGCCAGTTCTCTGTTCGGGTTACTTTAATCGAGTTGATTATTTGTTCTATTGTCACCCTCCCCATTATAAATGAAGTGCACGTACTAATAGGACTCCCCCAAAGACATTGTAAAATTAAAGAAAACTCAAGAAAGCGAAATCAAGAATTTACTGCCAATAAATTCTTATTATACACCTTAAAATATATCCACGAACTTCAAGTGCAAGAGTTGCTTTTGTTGTTTTTGTTGCTGTTTAAAATTTGCTGGTATTAAGACCAGTTCAATAATTTCAAAGCACTGCTATAAAGTGCCCTTTAAAAAAAATGTACTCAGAGCCCTACTATTTGTTTGCTAAAATGGTTGCCTCATTTTTATAGATGAGAAAGAGACAGCAGTATAGCTACTGTCTATGTGAACCAATGTAAGTACACGATGTATTCAGGATAAAAATAAACGAGGCCTCTAATTTCCAGTCCTGTGAATCACCATGCAGCAGACAATCTTTAAAATGCTAAGATCTTGACTGAATGTAGACAAATGAGATATCCTCAGGAAATAATTGCAGTAGACATCCTAGAGAATACAACTGTAAAATTTTGATCATTTCTAAGGAAGCAGGATTGTATTTAATACGTGTCTGTGGTTGTAAGGCGATTGACAAAGCACTTCTTAATCACAACATATGGGGGGCAGCCTCCTGGATGACCCTGCTGATCCCCGCCAGCTGGCATTCATCCCCATTCATAATTTCCTCACCTCGAGGGAAAGTTGGACTTTGTGACTTGCTTCTAGGGCACAGAGGGTACCAGAGGTGATGGAATGTCATCTCTGCCATGTTGTGAGCTACTCGATAGAGACATTAACATGAAAAGGGGGTGGCCATCAGCCAACACTCAGAGAGCATTGGATTCTCAGTGTCAGAACCCAAAGGGACTAAATTCTGAGAGCAACTATACTAGTTTGTTTGGAGGTGAACTTCCCTCTGCAACACGTCGATGAGACGTCTGCTGTGACTGACAACCAGACTACAGCCTCCTAAGTGACAGTTAGCCTGAGCCACCCAGCCACATCATGCCCAGACACCTGAACCAGAGAAATCATGAGATAGTAAATGTTCGCTGCTTTAAGCTGCTGAATTTGTGGTCATTTGTAACACAGCCATAGGAACTGACACAACAGATCTTCTCCGGCTCTTCCTCTAGCCTTGCCCGGGGAGGAAAAGTAAAAGGCTGGGGGATGAAAAGATGAGACTGCAGTTCAAGGACAGCATAAGACACATTAAAGACGAAACACGATGATTTTAGCAGCGTCCACAGCACGTCATAAATCATGGCACAAAGAAGTCAAATGAGCAAGATCAGGTAGTGAAGATCTAGCAAGAACATGGGGGGGACAAAGATGCTTTTTACTTCCTTTTACTACTCTATTGGCCAGAATATCCTAGATCTGCCACTCTGGAAGCAAGGTTCCCATGACCATGTTACAACATCAATTCTGTTCCTAAAAATATCTCACTCCACGTATGCAACCAAGTCTTTGAAAATTATTAAAAAATAGAAACTGAAAGATGTTACATAGAAAGGTGTTTGATGTTTTAATACCTTTTTAATATAATACTATATTCTTCTCTTTTAATCACGGATCCAAAACTATGTTCTAATAATATTGTAATAGAGTATTAATAACCATTTGTTTTCACTGCATTAAGTGTATTTATTCATTAAGTCGGCCATCAATATTTCCAACAACTCTGGAAGATGAGTATTCTTATGATCCCAAATTTAAAGAAGGGGAAATTAAAGTTCAGGCATATTAAGTGACTGGCCAGGTTCGACAGCTAGAATCTTGTGATTCTAGGACTTGAAATCAAGTCCCCTGTGAAAGTGCCACTCCCGACCACAACCCCATTGTTCCTCTCTACAGAATAGAAACTTATAATTAGTGCCACTCAGATTTCAGCCTCGGTTATTTATAGATTAACTGCATGCCACCGTTACAAGAGAATCACTGTTGTAAGTTTAATATCTATTATGCTAGATGCTCTAGTGAATACAATGTTAACCTACAAACACCTTAAAAATTCTCCGGTCTGCTTGAGGGAGATACAGAGATGGTAAGGGAGGCTAAGCCCCTCTATTAGCAGTTGGCTGAGTCATAGTGACTTAATCCACTACCAGAATTTCAAAACTGAAGGCCATCGTGAAGAGAATGGTTTAGTGAGAAAAGGCTTCTGGCATGTTGTGGACTCTGCGCTAGCATTTAATAATGGCCTTAAGTCTGCTATGATTCAAAAAAAAGGAAAAATATCACTTAACATCACGTTTAGTTCCTTAGCAGTAGTCATAAGGATACACCTTTTCTCTCTCAAATGGTGAAAATCTGGCATTAAAGGTAGAGTTTTTATAAGATATTGACCTAAAATCTACAGAAAAATAGAAATGCCAAGACCAACCTTAACGCTGTTCAAGGCAACACCTGAAGGTAGATTTTAATTCGGTCAGCCTAGAAACTGAAGACCATCTGAAGAACAACGTTCTTTTGTAAGAATTACTAGGTTTCCGATAAAACCCTCTGAGCTTGAAAATTATAGTCCGAATCTACAAGAGACCCCAGGGAATGACTAAGTGACTGAGGGCAGAGAACAAACTAAATTGTCAGGACCCTTGGGCACAAAAGGACACACTCACTCATTCATGACTTGAGAAGCAACCATGGTCAAACACAGCAGCTGCACCATCCCTGAAGCTACCAGCACAAACATCTCAGCTTGGGTCCTCGGAGGACAGACTCAGAAATAGCCGTACCTGGCAAGTGTACTAGAGAGTGCGATTGGCAGCTACACTGCTTAAGAAACGAGAAAGGTGGGACTAGACAGAGGGAGAGAGAAAGAGGTTGACTCCCTAGTGGAATACTGAGCCAGTCATGTGCTCCAGATGATGCTAATGGCGCTTCGGAGTTGTCCCAGTTGGAGACCATGGGCCCTGCTGTCTGCCATGAGCCGGTCACAGGTCATGGCCACAGACAGTGCGGTTCTGTGCTTCTCAGGGCAACACCCAGTGCCAGGTGCAGACATGAGCCTCCAGCGAGCAGGTCACCAGCATCTAGAGGAAGGCTGGGACAGCCCTTGAAGAGGGGACTGGACAGAGGCCTACTCCCTCTGGGGGCTGAAGGCAAATCCTGGTGAAGAGAGCATTCATCAAGGGGCAAAGAGAATCCAGATGGGGGAAAGACAAGGTGAGGGAGCATTCCCTCTGAGCAGCCAGCCCGCGGCAGCGCCTTGCTCATGGCTGGGAGAATACCATTACCGACAGCACCTTCTGTCCCTTCTGCCCTCACTGCCGCCACCAGCAATGATAGCTGCTGCTGCTGCTTTGCCTCCTCATTCTCTGGCCTTCTCTAGAAAATGAGTCTAGTTATCTAAATTGGTCTCAGGAGACATGAAGAGAGCCCTTTTCTATTGTGCCACGGGCTCCACCTTACACAATGCATTAGAACCCACTCTTACTTACTGTAATTCTGACCCCAGTTTATCTGGTGAATCCACCCTCAAGTCTGGCGAAGCCCTACCATAGAATACAATCACAAGCAATGCCAAGAGCTCTAAACTTGGGATCTGGACTCTGCCTATGACAGGCTACATTACCTTCAAGATGAAGCCAACGGCAAGAAGAAAATAAAGGAGCTGCATCCGTATCTACCTCTGTATTCATGGAGGGCTATCATTTACGGAATGTTTTCACATGCCTTTTATGCCATCATGATTGAGTGGATAAGTGTGTCCACCTCTTTGATACGTAGCAAGAAACAGCCCATGACTTCCAATGGAAGAGAGACACGAAATAATGGAAATATTTCTAAATTGTGGTTTGTTTGTTTTACAGAAAAACTACAGATAAATGTTTCTTAGATTGATTCTTATAGTAACCATAGTAACAGCAAAAGTAAACTGTATTCATTTGAACACAGGTGATGTAATTTGAGCTTCCGAACATTTCTGTGAAACACTCCTAATTCCATTTTATCAAACTAACGTTTAGGGAAATACATGATTTTTACAAAGTCACACAACTGGATAATGTAGACCCTAGGATTGGTTTCAAAGAAACCTTAGAAATGCCTTCCTATATTTACATTGAGAGTCACACTTTACGATAATTGTGAAAATATTTAACAAGTAAATATTAAAAAGTACACCAAAAATCAAATACAAACATATTTTATTTTACTTAGTTTGTTAATAGTTTAACAGAAGCAAACTCACATTTGGGAAAAGTCACTTATAACCATTCTCACTGTTAACAGCACTTGCTAATTATTCTAGTTGCCTATGTCTACCAGGAAGTGTAGTTCGATCCACTGACAGTCAGATATTCTTCTTGAAATTCTTCCCATCGTAACTCAAACCAAAATTAGAGTTTCCATCATGGTAGCTCTCCAGCGCTGCCCTGTATTATATTTACTAATGATCTAGGTGGCAGAATGACAGCTTTGTCACCTAGAATTCTCTAAATCTTTTCCTATCTTCAGGACATTCGAAGAGCAAATCAAGTTCAATGTGCCATTTTCAGAAGGTCAAATGCTGTTTAGCTCCCCCCAAATTTAATATTAAAATGTATATATTTAGAAAGTGTTTGCTCAATCCGTCCAATTAATAAGAAATTTCTGTAGTACAAGGGAAAATAGGTAACACTTCCCAATATTGAATAGATATTATTTACTTTTCTCTCTGTTGTATTTCTCAAAGGAAAACATGACAGTTTAATATTTATATTTACACGATTCATAAATGACAGAGTTGAGTCAAGCATAAAACCAAGGTTGTCCCCTTTGGGACTAGTGCTGTGAGTGAATTGCCAACTTTCAATGTGATGGAGGAGTGTTGATTGACCCAGGGATAAGATCCAATCAAAAGGAATTCTGTCTTATCTGGATTCAATTTTAGAAAACTTTTGGCGATTTCCCCACAGTAAGTCAGCCGGCCAAATAAACAGATCCACTGAAAAGACCTTGTATAATATTTCTTGCAGTGGAGCGAAGAATCTGTGTGTCACCTACGTGCGTGTAGCTGAGCTGAGTGTGTCTCCCAGAGCTGCATGCGTGTTAACGTATAAATCTCTAACCCTAAGGTGCCCTGTTATGCAAGGGTCGTAATCTGTCATCGAGTTCTGGCTGAAGGAAACAGGAAATTTAAAAAATTTTTAAAAATTTAAAAAATCAACAAACAATGCCAGATAGACTCTAGTAGAACTGAAACACATTTTTAATAAATTTTCTGTTGGAAGGCAGCGGCTGCCCAGCCAACAAACCTAGGAGCAGCAGCACTATAAAGAGCCTGAGTGTCAGCGAGATGGTCAGACCGTGTCTAACTTTAAGAAGTACAATTGATGTGCTATGAAAGGGCAAAAATCCTGACTGAAATTTATTCTAGATCTGATGACAGTTAAGATATTGCTGGAGCTGATCGGCAGCGACTTTCTCCCAACGCTCCTTATTAAATTAAAAAATGGAGGTAATATAAGTTAGTCATACTGTCCTTTGTGAGCGGGATTTTTTTCTTTAAGAGTTACAATTGCAGATTTTAAACACGATGGCAATTTACCAGAAGTCAGAGATTAACTAGGAGGGTTAAACCGAACCAAGAAAACTGAGAACAGCCTTTCACCAGTGAGGAAGGCCAAGGATTAAGGACTGGGAGAGGTTGTCTAAAGCTGCAGGATAATATCATTTAAATCCTCAACAGAAAGCAAATTAAACGAAGAGAAATCTTGATTGCCAGATTTATATGGACTAAAAGGATACAAAGTGAATTCAAAACCGCTAAGAATTCCTATGTGTTGAGAATCAAAAAATGCCATCAGAGTAAATATTGAAATCTCTTAGAATAAGCAATTTCAGAGACTTTAGGGTGACAGATCCAAAACTAATGAAAGAATTCCAGAAAGGAGGATCAGGCAATCTTAGGAGCCAGGGAGACAAGTAAAGCTGCAAGAAATAGATCATTTAAAGGGACATAATCACATTTAATTTCTTATCATTTATAGCAAATTTTACATTCAGACAGAAACGGTTCTCAGTATGCTCTGCCCTTTCGCATCTGAAATAAAATAGGTTCATCTCTCATTCTGTATTTTTCACCTACAACTTTTTCTGAGGAAACATAATAGCTTTGTTTATCTTTTATTTGTTCTCATTGTTCCATAAAGCATTCGTGATATTACATGTCTGTATCATCTGAGCATTTGTCATAACTCAGACCAAGAAGACCACAAAATATTTTAAGTATTGCAAATAATGGCCATTATTTTAAAGACATGGAATTATTGGTGATGGAAAACGGGATTTAAAAAAAAAAAAAGATGTCTGGTATATAAGATCTAATCATCACTATCTGACATTTATAGTTAGGATATATTTGGTGACCAAAATACTTGACAGATTTTCTTTTAAGTATGAAATAAAAGCCTGATGTTTAAAAGAGCCAGGAGGACTAATGGAAATCTGACTGATTTTTTTTTAGACTGGAACAAAAGAGAAGTACAAGGCTGTCACCTTTACCAGCACTTCAAGGGACATGGAAAAAGCCAGAATGCTCTTAGGAAAAGATTCAGGACAAGCTAAACATATCACCTCAGGTTAACTGAATTTCAGTCAATGCCAGAAGTTCCTTTTAAGGTGGAATGTGGCCTTGTCATCTTATGCAGACATTGAGAGAGCTCTGGCTAGCAGTATACACTTGACTCTAATTAATTAGTCGACTACAATTGGGTTAGACACATTCATTATTTAATATGTACTAAATGAATGTGAAAACGAAGATTAAAACAACAAATGGCTTGATGTTACTCCTGTCTTAACCAACTTGATTTCATCAGAAAGAAGGCATTCTAGGAGGCCTGCAAAATGCGTAGACAGGTAGGGTATGGTGTGGCTGGAAGAACAGTAATATGACCTGGTGAACGCTTCTAATTTGAGATTTTCTCTGAAACTAGCAATTTCACCCAAGGTGAACTGATGAAGAACTCTGAGTCTGTGCGCAAATAGACTGGTGTGAGGTTCTCGGGGGAGGGGAACGTAAGTGCCAAGCAGAAGGTGGCCGCCAGGAACTGAGGACTGGTGTGTGTGGTCTGGGAAAGCTGCAGAATGGAGCAAAATGTCAAGCACATGCAAGTGTGCAGACTCACACATACATACACACTCGTAATGATGCTCAGACGTGCGTTTGAGATGAGCGAAAGGCAAAAGAATATTTTAAAACCCACCTCACCCTTTCACTCTGTGAAGGAGAGAGGGAGAGATGGAGACAGGAGAAAATGTCCAGCAAAGGCCCATGCCCACCTGCCCTGCCACTCACGGGCCCTGGAAAACAGCCTTAAAACAGAACACAACACCTCCCACGAAATTAGGTTCAGATTCAGTTTTATCCCAGATGACAGTGGGAGTCAAAGCCCAGGCAAGGGTTAAACAGCAACCCTAGTGACTCTCCAAGACATCCCCAGGCCCGGGGACTTCTCTAAGACATCAAAACCAGAGTCTGCAGGTCTCAGCAGCATCCTGCTCCAAAGCCACACTCTCCAGAACCTCAAGACACACGCCTATCACAATGGCGAGTATGCATCAGACCCAATTAAAATCCAAGCCATCTAGAGCTTTTGTTGTTTCACACAGAACTGACCACCTGTGCTCTCCGTTTTCCTTCCATTGTGTTCTTCGGGGTTATGTCATTCCAATATCAGCTCTCCTTGCCCCTGGGGTATTCCTGTTGATTGCAGTGACATCTACTGGTAGAAATATAATTCTTCCCAAGCAGCTTTCTCTTGCAAAAATCAAACTGAACAAGTTCGACTCAACACAAGGAAGGTTTTCCTTGGCCCTTTTTACTCTTTAGCGAACATAATACATGGTACGCATTATAGGAGACTCCTAAGATTTCTTATAAAGATCCAAGAATTGGTGAATTTTGCACTGTCTCGTCGTCATTATAATCTTTGCCATGAGAATGGCTACATTCTGAGAACTGCTCTGTCCTCAGCGCAGTCATTGTCATATGAATGAGCTGTCATTCAGTCCTAATGCCTGAGATGTTTTATTCTCACTTGCCCAACATTTGTATTATAGCGACAAAGGCGAAAGCACGGAAAGGAAATGATACAGATTCCACTCAGGCTTCATCATTTTCAATTCTCATTTTGTGCTTCTTTCACAGCTAGGTACTAAAAACCAGTTTTCTTCTTTAAAAAAAAAAAGAAAGAAAGAAAGAATGACGAGAAAAAGCAAAAGGAAAAGAATGAGTGTATGAAACCAAACTTCTGGTGTGCATCTCTTTTAACGGTTTGCCTTCGTATGTAACACATCAAGATAAATCACTACTGGAGAAAGCGAAGCTGAGGGGGTGAGTCGCAGGCACCTCCTTCACGAATCTGTGTGGAGTTACTGCGTCCTGGAGGGTGTAAGTGTCATGTCTCGCAGAAGGGACTTCTAAATATGGCAAATCCTGTCTCCCACACAACGCAAAAGCCTGGAGACTCTTATTTACCCACCTCCCATCCCTCAATAAATAGCCTTTGACAATATTTTAAATAATTGGAAACTCCAGATGTTCAATGATAGGGTCTTCTTTTCTCTCCTCCCAAAAGCATTTTTGTAGTTTTAGTAAGCTGTTGATGTGGAGAGGGTGAAATAGCGAAGCTGTAAATATAGGCTTTTTTTTTCTTACATGACATGTGCTTTAAAAAGATACATTTTAAATAAAATTAAACCGAAGTGATAAAATATATGTTGGATTTGTCTCACGCCCATTTGCCAATTTAGTTGTGTTATAAATAGGTACTTTTTATTTGAAAGAGAAATATTTCAATAGAAATTATAAATGTCTTATTTTCAGGAATAAATTCTCATAGGTATTTGCATTATCATCATGGGGTTGTGATTTGGAATACAATATTTTAATTTCTGTGAATTTTTTCTAATTTTTTCTTTGAATACAAAGAAATGCTACATGAAACTCATTATATAAATGGAGAAATCTTTCTTAAAAGTAGAAAATAAATATCCAAGGTAATAGATATGTGAGAATTAATTTATAAAGAAGAAAGACAGGCACAGAAGTTTTACTAATCATTAAATCTTGTATTCAGCATTTATCTTATTAATAACTACTCAACGTGCAGGAGCATTATATTTAAGAACTAAAATGTTTATTGTACAACATTTCAGACAAAAAGAGGCTCTACATCTTATAATTACAGGATTCATATTATCTGTAGCTGATTTTCTAGCTTGTATAATTACATGAATAGTGAGAGAATACTTCATTTAATTTTAAAAGTTAGTTCATTTTCCCAAAATGATGTTCTCGGGAACTGAACTATGGTATCTAAGTGCTACACCAGGTTAAGGCAATAATGTTAACTGTGACAATAAATAAGAACAGAATACCTAAGCCAAAATTTAAAAAAAAAATAGTACAGATGTAGTTTACTGCATCATTAGTGCTGGTACACAGGGCGAATAAGTGCTCGCATTTCCCCATAAAGTTGTGTATCTCTATCGAATTCATTTTAAGCTTAACATGCAGTTTCTTTTGGCTCTGGGAAACATAACATTTAGTAAGCAATTTTGTGGGATTCTGCAGTACACACATCAAGGAATAAATTATCATAGCATCTCAAATAAAACAATCCTATTTTCAATGTTGTATTTTGATGACTTTTCATTTCTTTCCCTTTCAAAACTGTGGTTATAAAATAATTGCTCCTCAATGATCTATCATCCTACTTAATAACTGTCAAAATGATATTCAGCCAAGTCAAATGTAAAGCAGTGTTAAAAGAATCATAGTAAGAGATTCTGGTATCTTTAGAGGGAAGAAAAAATTTTAAATGTCCTACTCTGTTTTCTTAACAAAGAAACTTTTTGTTTTGTTTTTGTATCATCTATAAAGAGAATTACATTGTTATTTTTTTCATGGGTGAATGGACAGATATCAGCATTTTGTATAACTGCAGCTTTTTCATTTAAAATTGTAAGTTCTTTGTTTCGAATTTCAGGAGTCATGAAGCTGTCACCAAAAGTATTTAATACTCACTTGCCTAATCAACATTTTGGTAGAAGAGCAGAAATTTTTTGTATTAAAACTGTTTATTGCTTAAAATACATGCTTTCTTTTAGGTATTACTCAAGTTCCTTCATCCATAGTAGTCTTCAATGTGTGTGTGTGTGTGTGTGTGTGTGTGTGTGTGTGTGTGTGTGTGTATGTGTGTGTTTGTATCTTAATGTCAGAACAGGTTGCTTTCAGTCCCGCGAAATATATAGATTGACAGACAGATAGATATAAACTTTTAAAGATATCTATGTATTTTAAATTCTCACTAAAAGTATTCCAATAGTTGATTTCAATTTTTCACCAATAAGAAATTTTTTAAAAAATTTCCCATAGATTTGTAACTAATATGTAATTTTATTTACCCCTTTTCACCCACATACACAAGTTTCCTCATTTTGAGGTAGGAAGAGGAACTCCTTCCTATTTGTGTATACTAACGTTTAATTATCCATTTATCTATCTATCTGTTTGTTTTGATAACTGACTCAAGACTAGTGATCATTATATTACAATATAGGGATGGTGTCACCTGACACAAGGTAGCGTAAAAAAGAGAAACGTGCCTCCCGCAAGCGCTGGTAACAATCCAAAAGGCGAAAAGTCAGTATTTCTATTATAAGACTACAAAAGGAGCGCCCCCTACCTTCCAAACGGTTGTTGGCATCTGGTACAAAACTTGGCTAGTTGAAGGCAGGATTAACACAACCGTCTCATTTACAAAGACAGACGCTGCTCCTGCTCTTTTTCCTAAGCAAGTTTCCTAGGTAATAATTCTCTGACAGGCATTACATGCTGTAATAAACTGAATAAATGTTCTTCGGTGAAGGGGCTCAGTTGCCACCCATATTCCCTCCCCAGTCCTGAGAAATTCAGAGCATCCACCAGTCAAGGGTGGGTGGCTTCCGGTACACATGCATGAAACATGTGGATGGTTACAATTTCTCTGAATCACATACGCAAAAGCAAAAACAAAAACAAAAACAAACAAAAAAACTGTAAATCTATTCCATCAAAGAACAGTCTGAATTCAGTTTCTGAACTTGGTCATTAATATCATTTCTGTCTTCTAAATAATTTTTCAAGGCAGTTATAGAGATATAACAGGACACACAGCATATATTATAATTTTAAAACAATTGAATAAACTGCATTTCTAAAAATAAAAGAAAAAGAATACTTCCAGTGCACCTACTAAAGTTCATCAGATAAAAACAGTAAAATGAGAAATGGATACTCCATGCTTTTTTCAGTGAAATGATACTTGAAGTTATTTTATTATTGCACTATCATTATGACTTACTAACTGAATGAGAAGATATAGAAGAAAAAGATGAGAAAAACGTGGGAGAATCAGGATGGCAAATGTAGAACACATCAATGGAATCAGAAAAGGAATTTAAAATTTTAAATAGGGAAAGGCTGAGGAAGGACCAAATAGGGAGGGGGGAATATACCTGTATGTGTATTTTTCTCTATAAGAGAAAATATACATGAGAGGAATCTAAGGCAAAAGAGACAGAGAACCAGTAGAGGGAAAAGACAAAAAAAAATTTAATTCAAGTAAGAAAAGAGCCAAGTAAAGAAAAACAAGAACTGAGAAGCAAATAGTAAAAACAAATACAGTGGGTATATTAAGCAAACTGCTGGGGGTAAAAAGAGATAGAGAAGAGTTTGGAGTGTCATGGGCCTGGGGGATGTCTGTATAAAAAATTTTAAAAAGTACAATAACAGGAAAGAAAACGGAGAGACATACAAGAAAAGGCAGACAGAGAACAGAAGACAGGGAGATGGTTAAGAATAAATGAGAGGCTGAAACAAAGCGAAGGTTAAGAAGAAAAAAGAAATCCACTCACTGTATTTATATAGTCTTATTACAGGAAAAAAAAAAAAACTCATTTGTCTGTTCTTGTGTATTTTGTGCCATAACTGATTTCTGTAAAACTACTTGAAAGGCTGTTCTGAGTTCAGATTTGGAATATAAAAGTACAAGTCTTCTAAGATTTTACTACAAGGGTTTTATACAGTTCAATTGGAAAGTTTTGTTCTTATTAAAATAGCAGGCTATATGACGCTATTTAAAATTGCCAAATGGCATTAAACAATTCATGAAACATAATTTGGAGATAAATGTAGTTAATATTTTGGTTATGGTTTTATTTGAGTCATTGTCTATAAAGAATCAGTCCTTTCACATGCTAAAATAAATTCAGAACTATGAATTTTAATGAAATTTCAATGAGTGAGCAAGTTTTATATTTTAGTTTTGAAAATCCTCTCTGGGGATTAAATCAACCAAAAGTACAATGTAGAAAATGATTTTCCTTTGAAAGTTTAAGTAGAAGATGAATGATTTCAACATGTCTGGAAGATATATAAGGTATGTGTATATATAATGTATATGTATGTATATGTCTACGCATAAAGATATTATAAACAATTCTTTACATTTAAAAAAATGTTTAATGGTCTATATAATCATTTTAACCTACTTTTTCCAGTTGAAACTAAAGATTCACTTTATGAAATTATAAAGAAATGAATACTTAAATCAGGAACAATTGTATAATTCCGTTACATCTTTATAGATAAAATAAAGAGATATGTGCAGAATAATAATTTGAGTCAACTGCTATTTATATCAGACAATAGGTACTGATAGGTAGTAGTCAGCTTAGAAAGGTGTTTGTTTCCAGCAGAGAGGTATTATAGAAAAGAAGACAAATGAAATCTTTTTTGATCAATAATTTTGTATGTATACTCTGCAGAAAAGATATAATTAAACACAACCAATACCATACTTCAGGCTTTCATCATCTCTTACCTAAATCATTAGTTACTACTGTCTTTTAAACAGTTTCTCAATCACTAATTCCCTCCCCCACTTCGTTCTAAACTCCAAGCTTAATGAAACATTCCGGAAGCTGGAATATTGTCTCCATAATTAAAATCCTTTTAAGCTCACTATGTCCTCCAGGTAAATACAAACTCTTTATTCTTTACTTAGTCATTAGTCATTAAAGTCCCTTTGCCCTGTTGACCTATCTACCCTTCCATCTCACAGACCCTCCGCTACATACATCTTGAACATCACTTCACACCATTGTTCATGTCCCATCCTCGGACAGCCTGCGCCTGCCCTCACCCCACTTCCCTCCCTCACCATGCCTTCATGCTGACCCCCTCATTCACTACTCAGGGTTCAGCCCAAGCCTTCCTGACCTCTGAGAGGCAGGTCCATTGCTGCAGGCTTTGAGGTGTAAAATGAATGTATCTTGCACTGACTTTGGCTTTTTCCAGATTCATTGCCCCAATTCCAGGTGAGTCCCACATGGGTGAGACTATGCATTAATTTTCCTTGCAACTTCTATATCTAGAAGATTACCTGCAATATCGTTGGCACCTAGTAAGTGCTCAGTTAATATATACTGAACTAGTGAATAAAAGAACTGAAATAGAATAAAAGAAATGAAATAGAGCTAATTGTGCATGTAAAGAATGAGAAGGAACAGTCTTCAGAGAAATTCATATAAAAATGAACTTACAACTCGTAGTTGACCGTAAGTTCAAGAGGTACCAACAGAGCGGTTAAGCTTATTTCAAAAATGACTCTATTCGAAGGTGACCATCAAAGACATCCAATGGTCAGAATAAGGTAAGTGACAACCTTGTTTCCCATGGCATCAGTCAGCTCACTTCTAGAATGTCACGCTCAGTGACTGACACCAACAAACTCGAGTCCCGTGAGATGCAAGCTGTCTGTCACCAGCAGGCAATCCTTTACTATAGCATTTAAGGAATGTGTGAAGGATTTTGAAAAGTTCAGTCAGAACAGAGGACTTAAAATATGCGAATGATTTATATTTTGATAAAAGAATATCCATTTTTCTGTACAACTCCAGGGAGCAAAACTAAGACAGATGGAGAGTTGCTACAAGTAGAAGCTTCCAAGCAAATTAAAGAGGGAACGAGAACTTTTGATCAATAAATATGCCAAACATTTTTACCTACTTGATAGCATTTAATCTGGAAACTGCCCTAAGAGCAAATTATTATCTTCTGAGAAAAATAAGGTTTGATGATATTATCTTTAAAAAAAGTATTCATTTGGTCGTGTTTTCTGTTATAAGAAATTTCAAATTGAAAGCAATGATCTATCATGAGGAAGTGAAAAGCTTGTCTACAATAAAAAAGAAAACATCTACTGCTTTTTAAAAAAATAATTATTAATGTAAGTAGAATTATTTAGCAAACTATGGCTGCTGTGTTTGATATTAAATATAAATTTAAAAATAGACAACAAAAATATACAAATGACTAAAATAAAAATGGAAATTTAAATGTACGATGGTCTTATACAAATGTTTAAAGCTGGATTTTAAAGAACTGAGAACGATGAAAAAGAAGTAAGTTCTAGGAGCGTAAGGAGTCGATCTCCCTGTCCATTTCTGTCTACCTGGATACTATGAGAGTTTCACACTTTTTAGAAATTTAATCAGTGTTTATCAAATGGATATTAAAAAAGAAGCTGTATATCTGTTTGTTTAAAAAAATAACAGAAAAATTCAGCATTATTTGGAGCATTGGAAAAATTGAAAATGTCATAGAGGTCCTAATTTCTGAAAAACAGAATTTATTAAATATGGTAGCCGACAAAACTTGCAGAACAAACAGTTACAAAATTAAAGTGTGTGTATGTACATATATTTAAAACTGGCTATAAGAGAATCTATCACAACTAAGTTGCAGAAGACAAAGCAGAATATGTTTTCAAAGGGCACCATTTTTTTCTGTGACAATTTCAGACACACATGGTAGGGGAGAACAAAGGCATTAATCTTCAGGTAACATATGTGGATTTAACTATTTGTTTCCTGAGCCAAGTTGATTTAGCATGTATCAGTGTTTTCTATTCAAACATAGAATAAAATGAAGGCAAAAATATAATGTAGTATTTTAATATTTGTGAAGTTTTCTAAATAATTTGGCACTCTCAAAATGTAAATATTAAAGAAAATGGCTTTAATGATATATATATGTATATGATATTATATATATGTTTTATATTTCTTATAAACTCATTCTGTTTCATCAAATGAATACCATTTGAAAAAAACAAGGTGATCATAATCATAATCATAAAACCATGATAATTTTGGCTATCAAAACATTAATATGGCTTATTAATATATAAAAATAAGTTTGAAACATTTGTTAAAGAAATAGTCAATTTGAAATAATACTCATAATAAAATTCTGGTTTACTGAATACAATATGGCATGCACCAATATTCCCCCCTCTCCCGACTTCATTCCAGGATGGAAAACTTAAATAAAGAAAAAAAAAGAGTCAAGAAAAAAACAAAAGAAACTCATGGAGCCCACTGATAGTTTGTTGGTAATATTTTGGTTCATAAGAAGCAACAGTTTATATGCAATATTTCAACTGTACAGAGCATAAAGTCTTTCTAATTAAAGGCTTGTGTATAGAAAGGCAAATAGAGGTCACATAAGTTTATAGTGGAAAAAACCATTATCAGTCATCAGCTTCTGATTCCTGGTACTATATAGAAACCTACTCTTTCTCATTTCTGAAGTATAAGTGAATTAAAATGAACTTTCAAATGTGCTCGGGTACCGAAAAGCCTTTGTTAGTGATGCACATGCCTTAGTGATGCTCCTATTAGAGATGCACATGTCTTATATAAACAAAGACAAGGAAACAGACTACAAGGAGAATATAATTCAAGGTTCATTTTGGAACTGCCACAATTCAAATCACAGTCTGGGTCATTTCTACTGAATCCAAGAATCCAAGCACAGCAAATGTTAATGTCATCACGCATTTTTTTAAAAAAATAGACGTGGTCCAGTGGAGGGAACAACAGTTAGTTGAGCATTATGAATGAGCAAGAAACAGCTTTGATTTCTGAAACTGCAGTCACATTCTACTAAAACTTTCACTACGGTTGCATTTTCACACTAACAAGAAAAATCTTGAAGAACATAAAACTTTAATCATCAGACTTTCATATCAAGTTTATCAAAACTATCCCGTTCAGTAGGGAGTGGGAAACCAGAAAAACAGGTTCTTGTTAATTTCTAACTGTGTTGGAGCTAATGTGAGTCTCCTATGGGTAAAGAAAATTAATTTCATGTGAAATGATTTTGACCTAAAATTTTTAAGCAGAAACAGACCTCAAATGCTTTAAAGTAAGTGGAAAGGAATTCAAAATGGCACCTCAGAGATAAGTATTGAAATTTCATGTGTCTAAAATAATCCCTCCAGGCTGTATCTGCACTACATTAAAATGTAATAAGCCTTTAGTTTTCTTACCTCTTTGTTTGAATCAACATTATTTTATTAAAAATGATGAGACTCATTGGAAGTGAGCCCTTTTGCCCATTGAATAATAAGGTAGACCACTTTGAAATACTCTAATTATGTCCTATGCAAACACAAGCACGTCTACTACAGACGAAATTCAATATGATGCAAGACCGTGAAATCAGAAGATTTTCAGATGTTCATAAAAGATAGAAACACTCTTCAGAAAAAAACTCTGAAAAATGGGGCCTGACATTGGTACAAATAGAAAGTAAGGAGTCATTTCAGAGACTAATTTATAGGGTAACTCTGTTGAGCAATTATCCTTTTTCAAGCTCTTTGACAAGAAATCCACAGTGCAATACTGCCCTCTGCTCTTTTGGGACTAAAATATTCCCATTCATTTGTTCATTGTGACATTAAGGCCCATAGATTAGAAACTGGAGTTATATGGAGTTAAATAATTATACTTTCTGCATATTAAAATATCCTAAATGATCGTCCTGTTTTGTAAGGGCTCATTTTTATATCCTGAAAAAAATATATAAGGCCCAGATTATTAGACTGACTGAAATCAGTTTTAAAGTAAGATTTCAGTGTCTGGATTTGTGCTTTTTAAGCTTAAGTGCATACAGGCAGCTGAAGAAGGAGTATGTTATAGCTCAGTGACTCTCACTGTTGTATGCCCCAAAATAATTTAATGTGTAATTATTTATTGTAATCCAAAGTTTTCATAAGAATAATCTGTGTTTAGAAATATTTTGAGATATGGGAAAAGCTCCCTCTATTTTCATGATTCAAACATGAGATACATCACAAAGCAAGGAGACCATAAATGGCTCTTCCATCTCTGACCAATTCTCAGTTGTTTCCCCTGGTTAAAAAGTGAATTCAGAAAGTCCTGTTAAATGCAAAGAATTGGCTGCTGCTACCCATCATTGACTGTTCCGTACATCATATTCTTCTACAGGAAGCTGTCCCAAATCTTCGTATTTCAGTTCTCTACTATAGAAGAACTTATTGATCCGCCTCCAATTGATTGATTTGATACTGCCACATGTCCTACTCCTTTATATATTGATTTTATTCATTCATTCAACATACTTTTATTGACTATGGCCCAAGAGCCAAAGACAGAGAAAACTTCAAACCAGAATCCCAGCCCAGGAGAGCTCACCGTCAAGAATTGTGTGATCAGTAGCCACATAGACTATGTGTAGTTATCTGGATTTAAATTTTTTTAAATTAGACAACAATGAAAATCCAGTTCCTTGATCATACTAGTCACATCTCAAGTGCTCACCGGCCACAAGTGGCCAGTCCATATTAGTTACCATATTATTAATATGGTAATAATATTTTTCATCATTGCAGAAAGGTTTCTTGGACAGCCCTGGTTAGAGAAGTAGACAGCCGTGCAAGTGAGTGATAAAAGCTTACTCTGATAAACACTGTTAGAGATACACTCAGTGTCAGGAGAGAGAATGCAGCTCACAGACATTTCATGGCACAGTGTCTGACTGAAATTGGATGAACTGGATGCGGGAATCCAGTTTCTTAATGCAGCAAAAAAATCATTTCAAGTTAGAATGAACATCCGGAGGATGTACTAGCTACTTATGAAAACTTGGGGCAATGCCAGAAATTAAGAGAGGAGGGTATGATCTCTATAACATTTAGACAATTTCACCAAGATATGTATAAGGTACACAGAAATAGGACCTCGAGATCTTGAAATCATGATTTGAAATCTGACTTATCATCAGTTTACTCAAAAGTTCTTTCTACGTGATGTGGAAATATGGTGAATAAATAAGTGGGACTGGATGAGAATTTAGAAAAGGTGGAAGATAGAGCTTAGGCATTAGGGCTGAAAAGGCCTGAATTTCAATGCAAGTCTGGCCGCTGACTACAAGTATCTCATTTGTCTTATGTAGCAGACCTAAACGGTTCGTCCCCCTCCCCTTGTATCAATCACATGGGTTCTAAGCTGGCTGTTCTTAACTCAAGTACCTACACAAGGCAAGCAAGTGACAAAAGGGTGAAGGCGGCCCAGTGTCAGATAAGCAGAAGTGCAGATGTGATGATGGTAAGTGGCAAGTGACGTTGAACTGTGATGTTGGGGATATTGGGCATGGGAGCTGCAGCAACCTAGGGACAGCACACTCTTTGTAGAGAGCAGACATCTCTCGCTTCTAGCATTGGATGGCGCTGTATAGGAAAGCAGGTTCTATGTTCTGAGAAACAAGTCTTTTTCAAAGAAGTTGAAAATCTGATTTTCCAGATAAACCTTCCACTCTTGTTTGGCAACTAAATACTGTAAATAATCTGCCCTAACACGGCACCATGAAGACAAATAAAATTCTGCTTCTGCATGAGGTGAGACGTGACCCTTTTGATTTGCAAGGTCCTATCTGGAGTTTCAGGTTCTTCTTCAGGGTTGGAACTAATTTTGGGTAAAAATAAAACAACAACAAAAGTAATCTAAATATCAGTTTCTCTTTTGAAACCTCCAAGTTCCAATTCCAGAAAAATGTTTCATTTCACTGGACGTAGGGTGGGCAATACTAAGGAAACGTCATGGTCATTCTATCAAGAAAGGAAGGCGTCAGGTGGAAACCAAGACACGATGCTCCTGGAAGAAACTTCCAGAATGGCATGAGATTCTGTGGGCCTATGATAGCTCCGTGGGCCCTTCCTGGGCCCTGGTCTGGAGTCCTGTGAATCACGAGGGGCATGCAATGCATTAATGCTCATCTGGTTTCCTCTGCTGTCAGTAATAGTTTACGATAAGCTATACTGTGTGCAAATAGCTCTTATGTGGGGAGATTTAATTCTTGCATCTTTAAGGGATATTTAACTTTTACATTAACTTAGGATGTCCGATAAGTATATAAATTATATTGGAGTCATTGAACAAATATGTCCAACCTTTCAAGAAATGTAATGAATCTCAGTTTAAGAAATCTGATTGAAAATGTAAAGCCAAACTATGTCTCGAGCTTCAGAATGGCACTAGGTAAAATCGTGGTATTCTGTACCCTGGTGTCACCTGGAAGAATGCAATGTGCAAACTTACAAACAATGAGCGTGGTGTTTTTAACACACTGTTTAACATTTTAGCCATAATTGATTTCTCTGCGATCTTGGTGCATTGCCAATACAGTATTTCATGCTTAATAATTCCATGTCTATATTTTGCTGCCGTTACTTGTCTCCTATTGATAAATAGTGTTAATATTTATCATTTTTATCATTACAACTTCCTTAATAAAAAGAACCATACATAGTTGATACCACAGACATTTCTCCCCTCCGGAAACACAGGAAGCTCCAAGTTAAAATGATTTAATTTTCTCAGAAGCCCAGGAAAGGTAACCTTACATGATTTGATGTTTATGACAGGGAGGTGTTACAGAGGAGATAACCGAAATATTTTCTCTGGTGAGTTGATATGCATGACACGCACAAGACTTTTTATGCACACTCTTACCCCTGGAATTCCAATGAAAAACCTTGGTCACATCCTATGGACACACGAGAGCAGAAATGACACTAGAATGTGCTGGGCCTGATGGTGAGTATGTGACCGAGTCACAGGTGAAATTCCCTCACTAGCCCAACACAGAAAGTGAGGGGAGGCGAGTGTGCATGAAGAGAGAGAGGAAAACAGAGAGTTCCCGGAGCTAATTTTCTAGCCATCAGTCAGCTCATTGTTCCCACTGAAGGAGACTCAGAGAGAGTGAGAGTGAGTGTTATTATAATAAATATAAAGTAGCTCTAGCAGCAGGAGATGCCACAGGGAAGGGCAAGGGGAGTGGAGGAGAGAGGGGTGAGGGGGGGATGGGGCTGAAGGGAGAAGAAACATCACTTGTGTCTATAATTGCGATAAAAGCATACATGGTACATTAAAATAGGCTGTGTTCTAAAAGATAATTTGATTTATATTTTAATTTTGATTTTATATTTCAAATAGATGTGTGTGTTAGTGTGTGTGTGTGTGTGTGTGTGTGTGTGTGCGTGCATGTGTGTGTGTGTGTCCAGATTTAGTATCAATGGATTAAAGGCAACTACGTGCTTCAGTGGGGATGTTTTCCTTTTTGACATAAAATTGCCTTCGTGCACATACTAAATTGATATGGAAAAGCAGAGTCACTGCTGCCGGACTGGTTCACTAGGTATACTCACCTGCCACGGCTCCAGGCTGTGTGTCTGAGTGGGTACGCTCCAGGGAAGTGCATGTGCCCAAACCCTCATTTTTATCCTCGGTCTTGACTGTGTACAGAGCACACAGCGCCTTGGAACAGAAGCATGTGGACTCCTCTGTTCATGTGCTCATCTTTCATTCATCAAATGTTTGAAACCAGATCTGAGCAACACGAGTGCACTGGCAGAATCTGCCTTTACGTTAGCAAATTAAAAATCAAATAAAGTATTTGCTGAATAAGTGTCGGCTTGACGATATTGATTAGGAAAGGTAGGACATGTAGAAATTCAGAAAGAGCAGTTGTCTCCACACAAAGATAAAGTGTGGGAAAACGTCTTTACATGAAGAAAAGGTCCCGAAAAAATGACTTCTGTGAAATTCAGTTTAACTTCCCTGACCACCATTTTCTCCTTTGCCACCTTCTTCAATTTCTAGATCTCTAACATTTCCAAGATTGGGGAAGCAGCAAAGATTTAGCCCAACTTCTACATTTATTTAACATCAACTTTTCTTCTTATGAATTTTCCATGATGCATTTAGAAAAGCAATCAAATCAATAACAACAGTCTAATGCACCAGGTGGAACCATTAGCCAACTTTAAAAAGAGAAAGAAAACAGTATGGATTGTATATTTCTCTCAATTTTGTCTGTCTGATGTGTTCACCCTTCTTTTAGCTGAACTGGACCCCACTCTTGGATGGAAGGTGGTCTTCAATCTGGGTTCTCTTCCCAGTCTGTACTTGAAAAAAACTAAGTATGATTTCAACTCCATGCTAAACAACAAACAATTTTCATAAATTCATACTGACTCTGACAGACTTGCATTTTATGTTTTCCAACACAGTTAATGCGCATTTGTAAATGTAATAGGTTCTCTGTCATGCAAAATCTTACGAGATTTATGTGGGATTCATACCATCTTTTCAGATTCCATCCTCTTCCATCCAAATGCCAAACCTAATATTTCTACCATCTTTTATACAGCTGATATTTATAGTCATGGGCATTTAATAGATGTGTAAATTAAATCACTATTTTAGATTTCATCAAAATTAGCAGTCCTATTGTAAAAGAAAGTAATGTTCACAGATTTGTGCACATAAGTACCCATTCTGGATATCATATGTATTTCTGTAAATATATGATTTTAATAAAAATTTTACTCAATTGAAAAACTAGGGATCAAATTAGTAACATGAAACCATCAATACTTGAGATAAAGAGGAAAATATTTAATGGTCAGGAAACATTCATTTCGTATTGATATAGTTGGATTCATTTGACCAATCTTAAAGGATGAATAGGTCTGCAAGAAATACAAATTAATCTCAGTTACTCAGGTGTTTAGTGGGAATGAATTATGTTCCAGGCACCGTGCTAGGTACTAACAATATAATGGTGATTAACAGTATTCTGTCTTACAAAAGGCCTATCCTATATAACCCGATACAATTCAAAATGCACAAATAACAGTTCATGAATGACCAGGAAGTATTTCATGCTTTCAAAAAAACAACCATTGACCTTACTTCCTTTATGTTCAACCTCAGGAATCTACCTCAGTGGCTATTTCTAAAAGCACCCCTTAAGTTTTCCCTCCCAGGAATTTTTAGAATAACATCTTTACAGATCAGATAAATTTCAACATTTTATCCCAGTGTTTCATCCAAGACCTCAGCAAACCAAACCTCAGTCCTTTATGCCTCTGGTTGGAACAGCCAGCCACCTCTTAGGAGCTGTGTCTCTGCTTAGGGTTTCTCTTCTTCACTCACTTTGACCCAGCTCCAGAGCCTTTTATTTTAATCTGCTTTGAATGTTTTGTGTATAAACTTAACACTTTTACTTTAATATCTCACCAGTACTCAGCAGATGGTTTCTAGATATTTGCTGAATGAACGGTATGAATCCTGAAATCGTTGTTCACAGATAGTTGTCCACCAATGACTGTCTCTTCTCTATTCAAGAGGACTTCAGCATATACCATATAGTATGGTGTTTAATTTTCCAGTCTCTCTCAACTTCATTGAATATGTCTCAAGGTGAGCAAATCTGCTTTATGGATTTTGAAATCTCATTAGATCTGGGTATAGAGTTAGTGCTCAATATATGGATATTGACTTGTTGAATTTAGATTCATAGAAAAGTTTAAACAAAAAATTTCAATTTGCCAGAAGATTGGAGTTCAAATCCTAAATCTATTTTTCACTAGAAGGAAACAGCAGATTGGAGTTCAAATCTTAAATCTATTTTTCACTAATAGAAAATGTCTTAACCATTGTAAGCCTTGCTTATTAAATATGTACTACACTGAATTCCACTGATAATATGAATCATATAATATAATGCATATGGATATAAAATCCTTGCCAAGGCGACTGCTCAATGAATAGTAGTTACCTAATAAATACATGTATTTTTCCATTCAATATTTACTGAATGCCAACTATATTTCAGGGACTCTGCTGCTCATGGTTCAAATGTATTAAGTGTGAAACACCAGCACATATTTTTAAAAAAGAAAAAAAGTTGAAAAGGAATACAAACAATATTTAGGTACACAGAGAATACTAATTTCCATTTCTCTGGATAGTGCAGTTGGAAAGGAAGCAGAGACCAACTCTAGCAAGTAGACTAGAGCTTGACTATGAGAAGAAATGCACCAGTGAAATAAAGTTGTAAAGTTTTATGTCCTGGAAATTGTTAAATACCAAATATGACCTATGTGTCTGCAACAGATATAAAGCAAAAGCTTATCTGAAGGTCATAGCCTAGGGTAAGTGGCCATTTTAAACATAATCAATAATGCCTTTATTTTATCAAATAGGTTTCCTGATTTTTCATAAACTTTTCTTTTTAATGTGTGCCATTATGGGTTAATACACATACAATATGTGTTTGCATTAATTCATGGGATTTGTTTTTCCCTCCTGTTCTCTGGACTAAAGTCAATCACGACTTCACTGTCGCAATCATAGCACAGTAAGAAATTAATTAAGTAGGCTAAAAGTTGTTAGTGAAAAATTAAAAACCTTGAAGTAGGATACTTATCAAACATGAGACTTCTATGAAGCCAACTGAAATAACCAGTTCCAGACTCAGGTCTTTTGGCTGACCTATTCTTCCCCAAAGTTTTGTGATGGTGGTAGCCAGTAGCTCTGGTCTTCATTATAATTGTCTCAGCTTACTGCCCTGAAGAGATGAGGGACACAAGAGGTGCTAATCCATGAAGCAAAAAATTCCCAATGATTTACACCAGAACTAAAGAAATAGCTTTTTTTCTCTCTTCCCTCCTACTGGATTCTCTGTAAGTAATTTTCTTGATAAAGTACAGCCCATAAGTAGACAGAGAAATATGCTAGCAGATACAGGGCAATCTTACAAATATTCTTTTAGCATGCTTTGGATAATAGGGTAAAGGAATTCTGTTCCCTTTATTGTTTGTTTGTTTGTTCATTTATTCACTCATTTAAAGAGATCAATATTTTAGATGCGCCATGAGGGAAAAATGAATAAGTGATACAGTCTTAATTACTTTCTCAGAAATAATCATTAGCTATCACACTGTGCCACACACCAGTAGGAAAGCTTATAGTTTACCATCATAAAATTTTACGTTTAAACAATGACTCGATGCAGGAGAAAGTTATGAAAAACAGTTTTGTCACTTCCTAGAAGGATTAACTATGAAAATATTTAAAGGACCCTCATATGCCAATTTGAGAAGTGTTGACCAGCATTCTTTCCTAACCTCTATTCACGCCTATCCCCTCACTACCAAAAGTAAAAATTATCATTTGTCCACCTTCAAGGAAATTTCTCACGCATCTAGGACAGTGGTCCTGGCTTTGGGCGAAGAGAAAACGTGTTTAAATGCTAATCCTTTCGTCTTGATCTCTCCTTCTGTAATTAGTGAAAACAGTGTAACAGCGTTTGTGAGGTCGCTCACCGCGCTCTCCTAAGTCTCTTACAGCAGGCCCTGCAAACGTGCTGTTTTCAGTGCAATAGCGCAACCTAGTGGTCAAAGAGAGGCGCCCTCTCTAGAGAGCCAGCTCAGGCAGGCAATGGGGTGCACAGCAGACCGTTAGTGGAAAGACCAAACCAAACTCGCCTGATGCATTGCGTTTCTTACAGAGTTAACAGGAGATAAAACAAACCCACATATGTTTTGTGTCAAAATGGAAATACTGCTGACCCCATGAACTATTTTTTAAATTATCTATTTTTTTAAGGTTAATAATTAAATACTGAAATGACTATTTTGGAGGTATGCTTTCTGAGGGCTTAAATATACTGAATTAACTTCACAATAAAAAATAAGCACGATTTATATATCATTAACTCGACTATCTTTTTTTGTTAACCACTGCCTGTCTAGTCGAATAGCAACTCTGTGTGTGTGTGTGTGTGTGTGTGTGTGTGTGTGTGTGTGTGTACAGAACATCTTAAGTCCCCAAAACACACTGAGTGACCAGAGAACGAGAAATAAGTATTACATATGTAGGCATATATATAAATATAAACACGTACACACAAACACAATAATATAGTTTTGTTCATTAATTGACAATTTAGAACAGAAAGCTTATTTTAGTGCCTACATATATTAAAATCAATGTCCCTGAATAAAAATAAAAATGGGTCTTCATGCATCTTACTTAATTTTTTTTAAATCCACTTAGTATTCTATTTCAAGATAATCCCTAAGAGCTAAATACTTAATAGTTCTTTCTTGTTGATTCGCTTGCTTTTATTGCTTTTGTTAAACCATTAAACAAGCTCATTTTAGCACTAAGATTCTTTTTAATCCACTAAGCTTTAAGTGGTTCTTAAATATATATATATATATTTAGAATTAAAACATGTAAATGAGGAAGCCTGAGCTATATAGCAAAAGGGAAAATGATCTTCTGAGAAGATGTGCATAAAAATTTAACAATTCTCCTTTGCAAGAACGTGGCGAAGGGAACATCATTCACTCTTCTTGTTTATAGGATATGTGAGGGTAAGAATTAAATGTAATTTACTGAGACAATAAAATCTTCTCAATACTGTGCTATTGTGTTAGGGATGGATTTGGGGGTGATTAAATGAGTAAATCACATAGATCTGAAAGACTTTCTTCTCCTTTCTTTCTTTCCTTTTTTTTTCACTTCCTTAGATGGCATAGGATCTTGCATGCACTGTGAACACAAAAGGCCTGTAGGTCAGATCTGAAATTATAGCTAAACCTCAACTCCTGAGGTACACAGGCTGTTTATATCGATGAAAATTTATGATCTCTATACCCTAAATCCCTGGCCTCTCTTTTACATTGACTTCTTTACTATTTGCTGCTTTATTTTATGGTGATCCCTTGCCCTCTATAAATATATCACGGTTACTTAACCCCAGATCCCAGCCCCAGCCTTCAGGACTTCAGAAAGGATCTATTTGTTTCTTGCTCTGCTACTGGGTGTTTCATTATCCTCCACATTAGCAGCTATTATTTTATAGTAGTTAACATTTTCAAAATTTTCATCATCTCTTGACTTTTAGCCCTCTAACTGCTTAATAACGCCAGTCATAGAACTGCTGTTCAGAGATTACGCGGAAGTAGAGATTTTTTCCTGAAGTTCATACAATGACAGAAGTATTTTCTATTAAATATTTATCTGCAGAAAAAAATGAATGCATTTAATTGTAAAAAAATTACATTTAGGCAAGCTTAATTGCCTTGTGTTACTTTATTTAAAATTTTTAAAAGCTGACTTAATCTTAAAAACACTCCACTGTGTAATTAGAGTTTTGTATGGGTTAGGTTCTAATAATTATCATGTTTTGACTGAACTCCTTAGTAGAGTCCAAAAAATAAAGCTAGAAAATAATAAGGGATTATAGATTTGCAAAAGCTATTGTCTGATGTTAAAATTGTTAAGAAAATATGAGTCAGTATTATGCAAATTCTGACCTAATCCCAGCAGCAATCTGGTAGGTAATTGTATTTTTTCTCTAAAGGAGGACAGACCCTACAATAATTATGCCTTGTTAGTGTCCACATTGCTACATTTTTGATTTATGTATTTTTCTGGGAGTTGACAGATAAGCAAGAAAAATTGACATATTATAAACTAATAAAAATAAATAATATCAGAATCTGCCTAGCAGCAGTCTACATTGGGAAGTTAAACAATGCATTAATCACACAAATTTTTTGAGCAAAACATAGTTTGTACAAATTTTTTTAAATGGCATATATCGAACTGGACTAAACATTTAAATTGCCGTGTGTGTGTATGTGTGTGTGTGTGTGTGTGTGTGTGTGTGTGTGTGTGCATGTCTGTATGTGATTTCTTAGATAAATCTTTATAGACAGTCTATCAAAGCCATTTTGTTTTATTTCCTTCTTTATTTTTTTTTTTAGTAAATCAAGATATTTGTAATCTCTCCCTGAATGTAATATCCCTATGAGATTTAGCATTTCTAGTTTTTCTCTAAAAAATATTCCTTAATAGAAAATTTGATTAGTGTACTCTTTTTAGTGTTTTGTTAAAATTTTTATTACTTGTAATGTTGCTGTTTTAATACTTTATATTATTTTCTATTAGTGCCAGAAAATAAATATAAAATTTTGAGACTATAAGTCATGCTCTACTATACCACAGGCTGGACAAATAGACAAGAGAAGTAGGGCATCCAGGAGCCTAGGGTTTGATCGAATAAAACAATTGACACTGTATAGTATGAATGATATAGACAAATGATTTGTAAAAGTTGTTTTTTCCTTCAAGTTTATTCATTTTATCACCTCACATTTTATTGGTATACCCATATTTTCCTTTAAATATAGCCTGAGTATGCAAACAAATGCTTTAAGAGCAATCAGTCTAACTGCGTTGATTGATTAATTGATTATTGCTGTTTCTCTGTTATTCTAAGTAAAACGAAGTGTTTTTTGGTTTGATGTTACACTTCCAATGTTTTTCTACTGTTGGATTCAGTTAGATTTTCTAACCAAGCTGGATAATCTATTTTTAGAAGCAGAGTAAAGGTGAGATAAGCTTTCCCACTGTTTCTATGGCTATAACCAACACAATCCCAGAAGACATTACTTCTTCCTTCAGCAGGAGACGGGAAAGGCCCATGTGATATTCCTCAGTACTATGCTTATCGACCTGGAAAATGAATCTCTCCAAAATGTATAAATCCTAAAATTTAACAAGCTCAACCTATGGCTAACAGAGTCTATAAACAATTAAGTCTAGTTAATGATGGCCTAGAGATGCATATCCTCTTAAACAATTTTACACAGTCATGTTGGAGGCAATAGCACAATAGCTAGCCAGCCATGTTAAACCAGAACAAAGATTTTCTAAAGAATATCTCAAATTAGATAGGATGTATACATATGATAGTTCTCAAAAACTTACATTTTTATATTTTCCTCTGATATAAGTGTGTATTAAATCTTTTTTTCTGAAATATATAGGTAAGAAACAGTCTACAAAATCAGCCAAGCAAGAAGGTAGGCCATTGAAATACTATAATTAGGATAAAAAAGAATCATTCACCAATTAGCAACAAAGTTATAGCAACCAGATTCAAATAATTTAACTGGAGCCTTGAGAGGAACTTAATACTCATCTCCTGTCTCCAGAAAAGAGCACCAATGACTATGATGAACCTGGTAAAGAACATGACCAAAAAATCTACTATAAACATTTAGAGCCTACAATACATGCCACTGTGGCAACAACCAACTCCAAAAAATTCTGAAATAAACAGCCATGAAAAATCACAATACTCATCACACATATACACACAACACACCCATTTTAGATTATATATATATAAATATATACATATATATGTATATATATATATATTCACACACGTACATGTAGGTATGATAGGTTTGTAAGTATATATAAAATATGTTAAATATGTATGTATATATGCATGTATGAGTAAAATAGATCTGTGTGTATATGACCTGCCATACCTATATATTTAAGGCTATGTATTAGGTTTAAATATAGAAAGCTTACTAAGAAATACATATGTTTTAACTAGCTTTAGCTGCATAACTTATTTTTTCTGTTTATGTATACATTCGAGACTAAGCAATTCCTAAACCCAAGCCTGTGATTCTAGCATTTATAGAGAGAAAGGCATATTATTCCCTTAACCCGAAATACTCTTCCTACAGTGACAGAGAAAGAAAGACTTGCACGTGACTATGGGTTTGAAAGTATATGTGTGTTCATGTACGTAACAACGTAGAGAAGGTACACACAGAAAAGTGGCGATGAGTAACAACTCTCTTAAGTGCGTATTTAGTGGTGCTTCTACCAGCTCTGCATCAAGCACTTTTGTATTATTATTTCATTTGATAGTCTCCAAATTTCAAGTAGATGTTAACATCTAATTTTACAGAAGACAAAAGCTAATTATCAAGAAGTCAAATAACCTTCTTTTCCTCTGAACACAGTGCTGTGTTTGGTACATAAAGCATAAGCCTTTTAGAAATGCCAACACTTTTTGCTTAAGGAATTTCATAGAAAATTCAGTCTCACAGACTTCCCTCTGTGAGATATACCTACCCAAGTCTTTTGTGTAGAATTCTAGTCCACTTTCTCTTATTAGAATTTTATTAGAGGGTTAAAATAAATGTCTACCACATTTCATAATCAGCCTTGGATTCTTCACTTAAAGATGAGAAGAATCCCATAAATAACAAGTTTCGAGCAACCACTAAAATATTGAAAACTACTAAATTAAGCAGAATCTTAGTGAACAAAGTTTTGAATTGTAATTTAAAAAATCACAAGTCTTAAAAAAAAGAATGTAATAGTAAATAATCTTATATCTTTAACAGAATCTCAGGAAATATTTCATGGTCGAAGAAATAATTTCAACTATATATCATTTATGCTTTGCAAATGAACAAATCAGAAAGTCCTTTAATGTTTAGAAAAATTCCAATAAAAGCAAAGTTTAGATTAACAGCTATTCACTGAACGTCCAAATTTCTAAATTCCTAACTTCGTTTTAAAAATCTGTATAATAAAAGATATGGAACAGATTGTAATACAATGGGGTTCAAATTTCATCACCATCACTTACTGGATGTGTGAAGGCACTTATACTTTCTAAATTATAGTCTTCTCATCTGCAAAAGGGGACTAATGATGTGACCTCAAAAAATGGTTGTGAAAGTTAAAGAACATAATTGAATACACGAGACCAGCACCTCTCAATAGGGTAAACTCCAGCCAGATGAGGTTCCTGAGCACTTGAAATGTACTTTAAGTGCAAAATGTACATCTCATACATAAATACATGTTGAAATAATAACATTATAAATATATAGTAAAATTAATTTGTTCCTTTTTTCTTTTTCATTTTGTAAATGTAACTTATAAAGAACTGAAAAGTATATACATGTATGAGACACATAGATCAATGGAACAGAATAGAGAACCCAGAAGTAAACCCACACCTACATGGTCAACTAATTTATGACAAAGAAGCCAAGAACATACAACGGGTGCAAGGACAGTCTCTTCAATAAATAGTGTTGGGAAAACTGGACAGCTACATGCAGAAGAATAAAATTAGACCACTAGACCACTATCTTGCCATACACAAAAATTACCTCAAAATGGGTTTAAGGCTTGAATGTAAGACCTGAAACCATAAAAGTTCTAGAAGAAAACATCAGCAGCAAGCTCCATGATCATTCTTGATGCCGAATCTTTGAATCTGACTCCAAAAGCAAAGGCACCAAAAGGGAAAATAAATAAGTGGAACTGTATCAAACTAACAAGCTTCTGCACAGCAAAAACTGAAAGGCAACCTACTAAATTGAAGGAATTATTTTCAAATCTCATATCTGATAAGGGGTAAATATTCAAAATATATAAAGAAGTCAACTCAATAGCAAAAAAAACAAACAATTGATTAACAAATGGGCAGAAGATCTAAACAAACATTTTTACTAAGACATACAGATGGTCAACGGGCACATGAAAAGAGGTTCAATATCACTGATTATCAGGGAATGCAAATCAAAACCACAATGAAATATCACCTTATACCTGTGAGAATCGCTATTAATAAAAAGACAAGAAATGGCAAATGTTGAAAAAGATGTGGAGAAAAAAGAATCCTGTACACTTGTGATAGGAATGTAAATCGGTGTCACTACTATGGAAAACAGTATAAAAGTTCCTCAATAATGAAAAATAGAACTACTGTATGATTCAGCTATTCTACTTCTAGATATTTATTTGAGGAAAATAAAAACACTAATTTAAAAAGATATATGCACCTCTATGTAATTGCAGCATTATTTACAATAGTCAATATATGAAAATAACCTAAATGTCCATTGATAGATGTGTGGATAAAAAAGATATGATATACACACACGCACATGTGCACACACACACACACACACACACACACACACATATACACCAACACACACATACACACAAAGGAATACTACTTAGCCATAAAAAAAGAAATCTTAGAATTTGTAAAAATATAAATGGAACTTGAGGGAATTATGTTAAGTGAAATAAGTCAGAAAGAGAAAGACAGATACCATATGATTTCAATTACATCTAGAATCTAAAAAACAGAACAAAACAAAAATAAAACAAAATTCATAGATATGGAGAATAGATTGATGCTTATTAGAGGTGAAGGGGGTTGTGGGTGGGCGAAATGGGTAAGGGAGCTAAATAGTATGATGACATGGTAACTATACTTATTTTGGTGATCATTTTGTACTGTATACAAATATTGAATGATTATGTTGTACAACTGAAGCTAATATAATGTTATTTACCAATTTTATCTCAATTAAGAAATAAAATATATACATAGATTACATTATAGTTCTAATGGACAGTGCCAATTTAAATAATGCAAGATACATTTTAATTTCATGTCCTTATATAGAGTTCTGAAAATTTCTCTAAAGACCAATGAAAATATACGATGGAGAAATTTTGTTTCGTTGAAGAAATTTAGAAACAAAAGAGCTTCGATTGGCAGATTTACTTGCATCTCAGTAAAAAACTCTATTTTGGCAATTTTTAGAAAATGAAGGGAAAAAAGAAGAAAGACAAAATTTAAGATATATGAGCATCTACTAAAAGTTAAAATCAATGATTTACTTGAAGTTTGTGTATCAGATTTATTTTGTAGATATTAGTATAACCTGAATTAGAAAACCCTGGTGATCTCTAAAAAAACTTGATGTATAACAACACTCGTAAACCATATCTTTATATGTTCTAAAAACAAACAAACAAATAAACAAACAAAAATGACCAGAAAACATCTTGACATTAAAAAGGTATGTAATACTGGGTAAAAATATGGGTAAAAGTGCTCTAAATTTGAGTCACAATTATTTACAGAATGAAACTCAAGTGTTCACCTGCCTTTATTGTAGATATGCCACATTGTTCTTTTTATTTATGATTTCCCATAAGACTGCTGGAGCACCTTAGTTATATGCCTTTACATCTGCCACTGTGTTTTGCCTGCTGTTTTAGAAAGCTAGCTAATGGTTAGCTTCCCTCTTGACTGTATGCTCTTTCAGGTAAGGCTTGGTGCTCATTGCATCTTTTATCCGCTACTGAACTTATTACAGAACCACAGGCATTAGAGCGATTCACAAAACTGTGTGAGATTTGCATGAATTATTTTATTTTAACCTAAAAAAATGTTGTGGCATTAAATCTTTTATTGATAATCCTGATTATGATAACTGGGCCTGTAACCTTACAGATATAATCAAGTTCTAAAACACTTGTGATTTACCAGTATCAACCCAATACACAATTCTAAAAAAGCTCTAGTAACTCAAGAGCTGAAAGCATAATTATCATTCCAGGGTAAGTTATATTTTGTTTTGTTTTCCTTTTCTACTCGCTCACCTCCCAAAGAAGTTAACCTATGCATCATTTAGGGTTGTAAGGTCGTTCCCTATTTTAACTCAACTGAGTTTTTCATTTCCAGGATATCCTTATATATTGACTAATCTTCCAAAGAGATTTCATTAGGTTATATTTCTGATGTGCATTGTGCAAGCACAGTATTTGTACTGTAGTATTCATTCTAAAATACATATTCACGTGACAGCCCATAATATCCTTGAAACAGCCATTACAGTCTGTCAAATAAATAATGCGCATTTTAAAGACAGTCTTTATGTGGGATGACTCTCCTGCATTTTCATGAGGCAGATTTTTCTTTTATTCTTTAAGAAAGAAAAGCACACAAAGGAAATGAACATGCAGAAAAATATGTTAAGGTAAAAGTGACACAAACCAAAAAATTCGAGCATCCTTTGGTTTCCTACTCTTTCCGCTGCTTCACCATTTTCCCCATAGCATTTTATGGAAATTAAAAAGAAGGACTTTTGGAGCTCACATCACTGTCTGTAATCTTTTACATTTGGACATTTGGAAATAAAAATATCTTATTTTGTGTATTTTTGTAATGCTAATCATAGTTTGCATTTAAAATGTGACTTTTTCCTCAAAATCATTGTTTACTTAGAAAATGTGTCTATTAAGAGAAATGACATCTCAGTTGTAAGTTATATTTTTGTTATTTTTAAATGGCAGATTCTTTTTTCTCCTATCACAAGCACATATATATCTATGTACACTCATTTTCAAAGGAAGTTACCCCAATTCACAGGGGAAAAAATGTTTAACTCTCTCTTATGCTTTGATCTTTTTATTGGTAGCTATCATGGCTTCTAGAAAAATAAGAAAAATGAAAAACAAAATTTATTACATGTCTACTATGTGCCGAGCACCATGCTATACATTTTTCATATATTTTCTAATTTAATCTTCGATAGCTCTGCCAGGTGAGTATAATTGTTATCAACACGCTGAGAATCAAATAAGTAACTTGAAAAAGTACCCCATAGCCCAAACTCAAAGGAAGCAAACTAAGAATATATTTATTTACTTTAGCCCAGTCAACTATTAATTGAGTTACTGCATTTTTTTATATATGAGATGGAACATCACTTCCATACTCATATTTTATAACACTGTGGAATGACATATGATTTTCTTATAAAATGCTTTCACTTTATTGTATTATAAATATCCTTTGCTAATTTTCAATGATTTGAATAATAGTTCTTACATGAGAAAACCACTGGCGAAACCAAGAAACAATTACTCAGGTTTCTATGTAACAGTTACAGATCTTTTAGAATTGTGAATTAGCTTTCTTCCTGTGATCCAACATCTCCCAAATAAGTACAAAGGAAATAATGAGAATCATCCATTAAATAGTTAAGCTTTCACATAACTTTTAAAAATATCACAAAATTATATTTGGTAGGAAATTTGTCAGGTATCACATCTAATCTTTCTGAGAAATGTGAAACAGTGGAATGCTGTATAGAACCCAAGTACATTGTGGGCCTCAGCAGCATAAAAGCTAAAAAATTTAGACTAAAATCAAGGTTATTCACATTCAGAACACTATGACACTGAGAGTGTTGTAAACAGTCACCATTTAATTTGTTAGAAGTTATTGTTCCACAATTGGCATGACAATATTCAAAATGGTAGCCACAGGCCACATACCATAATTTCTATTTAAACTAAAGCTAAGAAAAGTGAAATAAAATTTTACAAATCAGTTCCTCAGTCATTTTAGCCACATTTCAAATGCTCGAGTGCTACATACGACTAGCAGCCACCACACTGGGCAGAGGTTACTGAGCATTGCCACCCCACGGGAGTTCTGTTAGGCAGCATTGCTGAAGTTAATTTAACGAAAGTAATTCTGTTAGGTGTTCATAAGTGCATCCACAAGTTTTAAGACACTATTGTGTTTTCCTTAAAAGCATATATTGTTCATGTTATGTGAAAGGAACTAAGCTACACACTCTAAATTTGACGACTTACCTTTAAATTTGAATTTGGGGATACCTAAGGCAATGGTACCAATAGCCAGACTCTAATTTGTGTATCCCCTTTGATATTCATGATCAATGATATTACAGAGAAAATTTTAAATGATTTTTTTCAACTGCGCATTGTCTTCATTCTTTGTCAATCACTTACATTCTCCACGCAATCATGTGTATTAGTGTATACTTATATATAAAAGCTGAATAGAAATAAAAGAATTAGATTAAAGGATATCAATAAACTGCCTTTCCTTCTTATATATTTTTTTCCTTTCATTCTTATTATTATTTGTAAAATTGGAAAACTCTCATGTTCATTTGAGGCAGATAATGTTATTGCCTTATCACAGTTTCAGTGGAAGCAATTGGAACTGGTAATCATTTATGGGAGATTGAGACGGTAGCTTTAACAAATGCATGTGATATTCACAACATATTTAGATAATAGCAATTGACAGCTTCATTAGACAGTGAGTTACTTGAGGCATGATGCTATGTATTAATCCATTGATTGATTTATTCACCCATCCATTTATTTATTAAGTCAAACAAAAATTTAATATCAAAAATGGACCAGCCACAGATATTCCAGGCAATGAAAACAGAGCAGTGAATAAGATGCAATATCTTTAGCTCGTGAATCTTACATTCTAATGGAAATGAAAGACAATGTGCAAATGAATAAAAATAATGTTGGATATTGACAAGTGTCACAAAGATAGAGTGGATGTGGAAAGCAATATTAGAAAGACTAATCAGAAAATTCCTTGTTGAGGAAAAATTTGAGCAAAAACCAGATGACAATAAAGGGTCAGGAGAAGAAATGTAGTTCCACAAATGGAACAATGATACAAAAGACATGAGAGAGAAACTGGCTTGACAAATTATGGGGAGGAAATGAGGTCAGTTTTATTAAAGCATGGGAAACGAGGGGATAGAATGCTAAGAGATATTTTCTTATTTCTTTTATCCATAATGTATAAAATAGTGCAAATCAAGGAACTGAAGAGAGTAAGCATATTATGTGTTACTATAACAAAAATATTTAAAGCCACTTTTTAAATTTGAAACATTTTTATTCTAAAATAAAGTGTGTGATCTAAGCATTATGGTAGAAGGATAAAGCTCTTAAGACATAAAGAATGAAGCTTTTATGACATAAAGAGACTATGACAGGCTAAAGGGGAAGTGGTGAGCATGCCCAGTGTATTTAAAGTGATTTTTGAAGTTAAAAACTATAACAATCATATAACCAACAGGAAACTCTCCCATATTCTCTGAGAGTCTACTTCTTCCCCTCATCAACTCTCAGCCCCTCTCTCCATGTGAGTGGAAGGCGCTGACTGGGGAAACACTGAAAGATATGAGTCCTATAAGGATACATTGACTGCTGCCAAACAAAGGGTAAACTGGCATTATTGTCCTTTCCTTCTCATCTCAACAGGATGTGAACATTAGCAGGGTTACATTGAAGATAGAGGAAATGAATGTTCCCATAAACCCAAAGCATACATCCTGTTTTATTATGAGCCTGGATACATTATCCGGGATCATTATTTTAATGACAGAAGTAGAATAAAATTAACACACATTCTATTAATATATTTTACAAAGACTGAAATACTGTCATTATTGGATTTCCTATATAAAACCTTTCCTGTCCTCATGACAAAACAGAAATATTAGAATTGTCTTGCTGGAAGATATAAAGATTCTAGCTAAGTCTACTTAAGGTCCATTGTGGTCCTGTATAAGTCATTGGTTCCTTATACATTTCTAATATCAAAGTCATGTACAGCATACACGATTATGCCGTCTCTATCCTGGTGTGATGGAAAAAGCATCAAGCAGCAATACTAATGCTACATGTAGACGAAAAGATATCACGTGCAACATCAAGACACATACAAGTTTATTTCTTATCTATCTTGAACTTTATTTTTAAAAGTCTTAAGTTAATATAAATTCTGTGTAATAAAAATTTAAAATTAGAAAAAACATAAAGTTTGTTCACATGTATGTGAAAACTATAACTTTACAGTCAATCCAGATAGAAAGTTTTCAGGTATTAAGAAATCACGCACATCAATTTTTAGAAAATACGACCTGAAACTATTTCCTTCTACAGCATTACATGTGAAAACCAAAGGGTAGTCAAATTAACAAAATGCATTGAGAAATTCTAAATAGTACTTATTATCTCTAGACATCTGTCTATATGGCTACCAAAATTTATACTCCATAGCTTCAGCTTGAGAGGATAAGGTTATGGATCTACTATATACAAATGCTTTCACTTAAAATGTGTTATATAATTCTATTAAATTATTCCAGAAAAGAAAGCATCATGACTCTATATAAGTAAGAAACTAGAAATCGAGATTCATGTTCAAGAAAATGCTCCATTATAGATATAACACTGAAATTCTGGGCATCTGGTTAGGTCACATGAATATATTTTTCAGTTCACAGTCTGGCTCCTGTTATGGTTATAGCAGCTCAAGAGGAGTTAACTAATGAATTAATATAATAGAATAAAGTCTGGTCAGAAGTTTGTGCAGGATGTATGTGACACATCATTTTTCTCAGAACAGATTTTAATTCTAAAAAAGTGATGCCCTGTTTTGGTCCTAAGACTTTATGTTCTAGACAGGGCAAAAGGACAATGGTTCTTTATTCAACTATTACAATTGGTTTTAAATTAATAGAGACTGTTTCTCAAAACTCTCTAAGAAATAAACAGTAAGCTATTAAGTAATAATCAATTTGGTAATAAATAAAAAGTCTTTGGTATTAAATTAATCTATAACAGCATCTAAATGATATAATAATATAAGCCCCTCAAATTAGTTTATCTCTCATACATGGCTAATATGTTTTCAATTCTGTAACTATTTATTTACATGTATAATACATAACATGAGTTTTTAATGACCAAATATCATCTGGTATTAGGATCAATACTATTTACTGATGAGTAGACAAATAATATTATATTTTAGTGGATTAAACATTTACACTTCAACAAATACAGTCACCAGATTTGGATTTTGGAAGACATTTAGTTTAAAAATATACTTTCAAAAAATGCTTGTATCTTTGGAAAGAATATTTAACTTAAATCAAGAATCCTGGGTATAATTTTTTGGCTCTGCCACTAGTAACTCTGTGAGCCTGAAGAATTAAGTTCAATTCAATTCAATATTACTTCATTAAATATTTATGGAGCAACCTCTTTTGTGCAAGGCTGGGGAGACCAAAACATATTTGAAGGCAGAGAGGAGGTATCCAGTAGAGAACAAAAGATTAAAGATGCTAGCAAGGAGAATAATTGATGCAATAAGAGTCTGAGACAAGGAAGATAAGATAAAGAGCACAAATCAAGGGATTAGTCTCAGTACAGAAAAGGAGCAGGTCTTTCTAAGAGATAAAAATTAAAAAGAAAATGCAAACAAAAGATAGAGATTTTGAGGTAGAGAGAAGGCACAGTAAGAATCTTACATTTGGATTGATTTTTGTCTCCATAAAGAAGGTGTGGAGTCATCTGCTGAGGTCAAATGACACTTTGGATATTGAGGTAGTGAAAAAGGTTTGTGGCACAGTAGAGAATGTCTGTGTATAAGAATTATAAGGAGGGGAATGAGGCATCAAAAATTGCCAAGAAACACTGAGGGCTTGGCATCAATTAATTAATATGATTTTGGTCACAATCAATAATTTCACAGCCCTCTCTATCAAAGCTAAAGTCAAAGCAATGTATAAAGCAGGGGAGAGTCAGAAATTACGAGTTCCAGATGGTAAAGACACAAAATGAGAAAAAGCCAAAGAATGAATGGCAATTTCAGTTAGATGCTGAGTTGTAGATACTTAGTTTAGCTTTGGTCACATTGAAATTTCAAGATTAAAAGAAATTTTATGAACAAAAATATTTGGTCTAGAACAGCACTTCTCAAATTTAATGTCTGCATTAGCTGTCCAGCGTCATGACAATATCAATTCCCAGACCTTCCCACAGATCCAGTGAGTCAGAATTACAGGAGTAGGTGTTGAGCATTTTTATGGTAAAAAAAAAAAAATGATGCAAGAAATTCTGACACATAATCAACTTAGGTATTGCTGGTCTAGATAAAGTCCAAGTCTAGAATTCTTCGAATAAAAAAATTTTTTTAAAGACCCCCCACTTCCCACAGTATTGTAATCAATAGAAAAAAAAACTGATCAAGAAACACTCTGGAGGGCTCTCTGAACTGGGCAGAATTGGGGGTTTAGAAATTGTGCATTACTGGTGCATTTTCCCCTTTGCAGTTCCCCATTAATCCTCCCACCACCCTTAAATTATTTACTCAACTTACTCCAGGGTTTTTCACTTAACAAAAACTACCTGTATCTACACTAAGCAAAAAGAAAGATTTTATTAATGGGATGCTTCCCTGAAGTCTGTAACTGAGTACAGTTGGGGCTTCGGAAGCTGGTGGAACCGGGCAGGCCCGTCGTACACTCCGATTCTCATATGTGCTCTACTTCCTACATCTGTCTGTTCTGTTTCATCCATTTCTGTAAACTAGCTTCATCTGCTGCCCAATCAGTGTGAGAAAACATGGTTACTAAGACCTTCTAGATTTATATATTACATGATCAGCTATTTAGAGAAAATAATCAATTTTTGAAAATAAATTTTACTGTTTAGAGCAGTTTTAGGTTCACAGCAAAATTGAGAGAACAATACGCAGTTCCCACATATCCTGTGAATAATCCATTTTTTATGTGTCCTAACTATAGATGTTTTCCCAAGTTTAGCCATGCGTGCTTAGCATCATGGGAACAGTGACATACAAAATGATGGCTATAGACACCTTTCTGAATGAGGGGAGCAGCTGTGGGGTGCTAACATGCACTAGGCAGCACCCTACAAAGGGCCTTTGTCAATAGCTAACACATACAGCTCTACAATATGGTCAAATAAGAATGTAATTATAGTTTAATTGAAGAGCTACTTATGTGATGTTTATATTCTACAGTATATCATTTATTTCTGTGCACTACTAATTATCACAAAGGAGTTCACATATGTATTCAAATGCATAGTTCTCTTTTAGTTAGTGTTAGCTAAACAGTGAACACAATAATTCAGAAGACAGAAAACAGTTGGGAGTTCAAAATGTCACAGTTTGTACGCTACATTGTATATCAACAGAAATGACTTCATGACATTTACTTCTAATATTTTTCTCTTTTAGATATAATTTCGGTAGACCTGTCCGAACTCAGAGCAGAATTGGTAGTTGGGTTTGGTTACTGCTGCCACAGTCAGGACTATAACGACTGTGAGACATAACAGAGCCTGACACATAGGAGACAGAAGCAACATAGGACAGGGACAAAAAGTCCTCCGAACCCCCATAGACTATCTAAGCACATCACTATGCTACCGCACCGCACAATTACTATTAATAATCATGTATTATGTTTATTGAGTATTCAAAAGCATTTAAGTGTTTTATCCAATACAATCCTGATATTGTAGGTACCATCACTCATGCTATTTTACAGTAAATGAAAATATAGAGTTTAGATAACCTGACAAAGATCACATCAAGTAAGTGGAGACCCCCAAGATCACACCCCAGAAAGATTGACTCCAAACACTGTTTTTAATAACTACATCCAGGACATTTATATGAACAAACCAAATTGGACAAGGAAATATATTATTTTTAAAACTATAGACCAAGCACAAAACCATGAAACTCCTAGAATATAATATACAAGACAGTTTAGGTCCTAGGTTTGAGAATGACTTTTTAGATATAACACCTAAAGTACAGTCTAAGAAAGAAATAGGCTTTATTAAATTTAAATATTTCTGCTACTAAGTAATAAACAGTTCTGCTCTACAGAAGATAATTTAGAAAGAATAAAAACACAAGCCACAGACTTGCAGAAAATCCTTGCAAAACTCATATCTGATAAAGCACAATGTACAAAGAACTGTTAAAACTCAACAGTAAGAAAACAAACAACTCAATTAAAAAGTGAACAAAAACAAACACCTCAATCTATAAAACGCAGACAACACTAAACACTGGCCAGGACTTTGAGCAACAGAATTGTCATTCACTGTTGGAAATGCAAAATGGCACAGCCACTTTGGAGACAGTTTGGCAATTTCTTATAAAGCTAAGTCATTGTGGGCCTCGGTATTTACTCCAATGCATTAAAAACTTACGTCCATACAAAAACTATATGTGGATATTGATAGCAACTTTATCCGTAGCTGCTATGTCTTTCAATAATTGGTGAATGTGTAACAAACTGTGGTGCATCCACACAACAGAATATTATACAGCAGTAGAAAGAAACAAGCTATCAACACACAGAAAGACATGAAGAACCTTTGATGCATATTGCTAAGTGCAAAAAAAAAAACAATCGAAAAGGCTACATCCTGTGTTATTCCAACTATGTACACTCTGAAAAAGGCACAACTATGGAGATTGTAAAAAGATCAGTGGTTACCAAAGGTTTAGGGGAAAGTAGTGGGCAGGGCGCAGGGAATGAGTAAGATTTAGCAAATGGCATGCGATCCCAGTATGGCTAGAGCACATGTGTGTAAAGTAGTGGGAGATAAAGTCAGAGAAATAGGTCAGGGTTAAACAAGAAATTGTCTTTTAACAAGAGAGAGAAACTATCAAATTCAATTACAACCATCAGAGCAGGATTGGAAGGAGGGAGGGAGGGAAGGAGGAAGGAAGGAGTAGAGAGAGAGAGAGAGAGAGAGAGAGAGAGAGAGAGAGATACTGAGAGAGAGAGAGAGAATGGTCAAAGCACTGTAGAAGTTCTAAAGAGGTGATAATAATTGTGCCAAGTCAATTCAGGATGTATTCTGTGCAAGTCACAATACTTAGGATAATATACATAATATCTAATTTAATCCTCAAAATACCACCATAACTAAGAATAATTATTATCCCTTAAATTTAAGTACCAGATTTCTTAATTTTCCCACAGTTGTAGTGTTAGTGAATTCAAAATCAGATTTTCCTAACTTCTGAGCCCAGCCACTAACTACTATTTGAGCAAGCTTGGAAAATTTCCACCTTTATTCATTATCACTTGAATACAAACAAGTATATCTGTATTCATAGTTAAGTGATTGATAAATGTGTAAATATCTGACAAGTGAAGGTTTAAGAAAAAAACTAGAGTGAAAATCTAAACATCAATAAAGCATAGATGCACTGAGATTATAAATCAGCACAAATGATTTAAAAACGAATTAGACATTTATAAAGCATAGGCACAAAATATGTAACACTAACAACTGTTAGTTTCCCACATTTTGGATCATAAGGATTTCTTGTGAGTTTTTATTATATTACAGACCCTCTACCTGCATTTCCTATAAATCATCTTATATATTAGAAATACATTTATCATTTCCTAAACCATCATAGCCAATATTTCTTCAAGTTCCCTACAGTTCTGGACCCTGGCTCTTTGCATCTTATCCCCATTGAGATATTTCTAATGCCCACTAAGCATCTCTCATTTCTCTGTCATCATTCACTGGGGATCCACATGTCCATGAAGCAGCCCAAATCGCCTACATGGTGAAAAGAACATATTTTCCCTCCTTTGACTGGGAAATCTCTTGCTTTGAGACCCAACTAGAAAACAGCAATTTCTTTGCCTGTTTATTCTCAAAATTCAATGTTATGTTTATAATTATTAAATTAACATATGTATCATATACAAATGCCATACATTATCATAAAGTATATAGGCTATACCTCAATAATTATTGTTAACCACCCCTACAGTTAATAGCCAGTGCAGTGCATACATATAACAACACACACTTACGAACACCTATTATTTTTTATAACATTCCATTGTGTGAAGATACAAAACTAAGTTAATTAAGAAGTTCCTTATTGGCAGTTATTTATTTAAGAAATTTAGCACTTAGATTGAATCAGAATTCTCTTTCATGAGCATGTTTGCACATAGACTTTTGTAGATTTGCATTATTCATTTTGAGCTGCTATAAGGAAGTACCATCGACTGGGTTGCTTCTAAACAAAACTTTATTTCTCACAGCTCTGGAAGCTGGAAGCCCAAGATCGCGGTGCCACCACAGTCAAGTTCTGGTGAGGTCTCTCTTCAGGATTGTAGACTGGTTAGTGACCTGTCATTGTCCTCATGTGGCACAGAGAGGGTGCTCTCTGGGATCTCTTTTCAAGGGCACTGACCTTGTTAATGAGGGCTCCACTTGGTGATTTCCTAACATCATCACATTGGAAGTTAAGATTTCGACATATTATTTTAGGGGGCAAACACTCTTTAGAGATTACCACTGGCTATCACTTCGAAAGGTTAGAAAGAAAATTGATTTAATAAGTGCAATGTGAGTGGATATGAGTAAGACTTGAAGCTGATGGGGGCAGATGCTTTTGACTATAAAAAAATAGAAAATGTACATCAAGAAAAACTCTGATAATAATATAATTAAACAGTAAATATTACAATAAAAAATGGTTTTATTACATTTTTGTGTAAAATTTATTAAGTTAAGGATTCTTAGAAATATTATGTAAAGTCAAACATTTTGGTAGAAAAAAGACATATGATATGAGCAAAAATTAATAAAAAGAAGAAATTTAAATCTGACAACCATATTCAAAATAGAAATAAATAAAAAGCCAACTATGCTGATTAAAAAAACATTGAAATTAATCAGTTAGTAGATACTTTTCTTCACCTATTAAAATGGAAAAGTTTAAAAATGATAATATGTTGACAAGTTTATGGAATAACAGACTCTCTGATTCTTTACTGATGAAAATGTAATTGGTACAGTTTTCTGGATGGCAATTTTGCAATAGTCTTAATAAGAAGTCTCAGTTCTTTGATAGAGCAATTATTCTTCCAGTAGCTTATCCTTCAAATAATCAAAGACATTGAAAAATTAACCTAATGGGGCAAATACAGAGATGTACTGTGGTAGGCTTGTAATTTATATGTTTTCTTTGGGGGACATGAAGAGAAGATTTGAGTCATCATTTTGACATCAACAATGGTGGACAAATCCCCCTTGACTCGGTGGCTTAACCTTGCATAGAAGGTGACACAGAGGGACTCAGAAATAATAAAAGTACAAGTGCCTGGGAAGAGACACACCCTGAAGAAGCAAGACATGAGGGGTTCTGGAATAGAAGCTTCTCGAGATGGACGCTAATGACGTCCCTTTTGGGGACAGTCTTAGACACTTTGATTTCTAGTCATATTAGAAGGCTGGTGAGGTCAGAAATGAGCAACTTAACTTCACAGTGCTTTGGAAGGGCTCAGTGGTCCTTTGTGCACAAGGTTCTCCCTCCAAGAATTAATTGTCCACTGAATGTGTGAGAAAGAATGCGCAAGTTTGAGTTTTTCTAATTCAAACTTAATTTTATGATAAAATCACCATACAACTAACATCTAAAAGCCCACAAATTCAGAAATAGAGTTTGTGTTAGGTTTTAATTATTTTATTTCAAATTAATTCTGTGCCTAAGCAAATTATAAAAGCTTTTAATGCATAAATGTTTGCCAAACAGTTGAATTATTTGATAGTCTGTCTCATTCGACATATATTTATTGTGTGGTGTGAACACTTTAAATAACTTGTAATTAAATTATTATTACCAGACTAAAATTATTTTCACTCACAGTTAATCCTTAAATTATTAAACACTTTGTTTCTAAACCGTACATATAATTTATATTTATAATTAAACATATTTGAACAAATAGAAGGTGTGCCCAACAGAATACTGTTAATATTTCTAATAGGCGCTTGTCTTTCTTACATATGTTCTTTGAAGATAAATGATTCTCTCCTTTAACGATTCAGAATCTTATTTAAATAAACCAAAGTCTTATAAATAAATGACTACTCAAATGCTAATGATTGAGGGAAAAGTTTAAAGTGACTTTTGAAATTAGTTCCTCCTTAAAAAAATTATAGATGTTTCTGCATAAAATGTTTTACATAGAATATTCTTTGTATGCAGGGCTGACATGTGTGGTTCCATGGTTTATGAACTGTATAAAGGGACAGGGCCAAATGGGGCTCGTAGGGGCTGACATCCACCGAAACCTCTGCTAGGCTCAGCCACATGGGGTATACTGCATCTACCCTCAGGTGAAAATTTATGAAATGAGCCACATGTGCTAGAGTTGGTCCCCACTGAATGCATGTCTGTGCTTTACAGAATAATTGCAGTACTACGTAGAATTTTTTTCCCAAAACCATTTTGAGAATAAATTGCCAGCTGGATACATTACCATTTCCTAACATCTTAGTGTCTGTTTCCTACAGAGAGGGACATTGTCCTAATAACCACTCTTCTAGTCAGAAATTAAAGTTGATTCCTCATGACCAGCTAATCCTCATACTCCACTCAAGTCTCACTAAATGTCCCCCAAACGTTCAGAATTCCATCTGGCTTTAGCTGCCGAATCTGTTTTGTCTCCTTCAGTCTGGGAGAGTCCCTCAGTCTGTCCTGGTGATCTTCCAGTGACCTGAGAAGTCGTGACTATTCCAGCAGTTCAATGGCGTAGGGCGTCTCCCAGCTTCAGTCTGTCTAATGACCTTGACATTTAGAGACGCGTTAGTAGCATCAAGAACATTGCAGGAGTGATGAGGGGTTCGTTCCTTCTTTTGCATCCACTCGGGTGACATACAATTTTGGCTCGTGGCTGATGATCTCACCTTGTTTATTTGATTACAGTGATGTCCATGAGGCTTCCAAACTGTAACATTATTTTGTCTTCTATTTGATTCATATACATCTGCTAATGAGGTTGAAGTTATATAAATATCTATTCCTCTTCAAGCTTATGTTTGATTTATTAATTTTTATAGATATAGACTCGAAGTCCATATCCTATTTTACTCAATGGGTAATAATCCACTACTTATTTATTTGGGTGCTAGTATGGGTCCAGCTGTGACCAGTTATAACCCCTCATACTGGCTCCTGTTGTACTTCTGCTATGTCCCCATTATTCCTTCACCTGTCCATGTTATCTGACACAATAAGATAGTCCAGGTTAATTTTCCTTCCTCAGCCCTTATTTAAAAGATTTGGGTGCTAGAAGTCCTTATTGCTGTGGCTGTGCCATTGTTCCCAGGGTCTCTCAGTGGAGAGGATAGGGAATATTTCTGCATGGTGACACATTCACACCACTAACTTCTTGTTCAATCTGGAGTTACACGAGGAATTCTAGTTTATTTTTTCTGTTAATTATCTTTGACATATTTTTTTAATTACCTGGCTGTGTTTAACTGATCTCTCATTGCTGCTGCCATTTCCTCCCTGGGAATAGCCCCTGTCACCTCCTTCATGTTTTGAGACCCTATGCTGGCCACCTCTGCCACGGGAGACACCAGCTCACTGTGCTCTGGCTCTGAGAACCCGCCCCAAGACAACTAGCTACACGAACACTTCACTGAAGTGGCTCAGACTCTGAAAATCATGGCCAGACCAGCTCTCTCACATGACACCGCTTCACTGGTCTTGAGCCTGAGGCCAGGCTCGGGTGTACCCCGCAAGGCCACACAAACAACATACTTAGAATTAAATCTAATAAAATGATGTGAAGTACTTGGGAAAAGAATGTAAAATTCTATTCTTAAAATTTTTATGTAAGATTAAAAGGCTAAAATATTTTTTCTTTGTGCTTATGAAGCAAATAAAAAGTAGAATTTGCATTTTCAAATATCAAGAAAGAATCCAACTAGTAATAATTAAAATGGTATAATTTTCTCATAGATAAATACAAATTTACCCTGTACTAGAATACAGAACCTGGAAATAAACTACTAATCAGTAGTAAATTGCATATGCATCAGGAAAAGTAATTAGATCCTTGCCTCTGGACACATGAAAATAAATTATAGTTAAAGATATCAACATAAGTAACATAAAAACTTTGAAGAAAACGTAAGAGAATATTTTTACATGTTAGCACAGAAAAGAATAAGGATTTTATGCCTTCGTACAGAAGACAAGTATAGTGTAATGTTTCATGAACAAGACACAAAAAAAAGCAATAAATGACATTTTTTATTTAAGAAAATATTCTGTACAATTTAGTGACAAAAGTCACTAAAACAAATTTAAAATATGATTCTTTTGGGGGGAAATATATTTTAATCACAATAACTGACAAAGAATTCATCTCAATAGGAAGATCCTCTTACAAATAAGTGAGAAAAATACAAATATACTAATATTATTAAAAAACAAAAGATGCGAATTGGTGATTGCAACCAGAGCTGTCCTGAAGCCTGATAAACACAAAGCCACTTAAGCTTACTAGTAATCAGGTGAGCGAGGACCACGGGTTCTGAAGCTAGACTTTCTATGTTCTAAAGATGCTCAGGCATTTACTAGGTATGGATCTTTGGGCAAGCTTTTTCCATTTCTCAGGCTTCTCTTCACCCAAAATGAGAATGATAATACCATTGAACTTAGATATTCAATGTAAAAACTAAATGTTTTCATACGTGCAAAAAAAAAAAAAAAGACTAAAACAGCACTTGGCACAGGAGTGACAGCTCAATAAATGGTGCCAACTATTATACTGCCAGGGGGGTCCTTAGGAAGAAGCAACAGGAGTGAAGTCTTTACAAACATAAAGTGTGCAGTTAATCAAATGTATCTTGAGTAAAATACAACACTTTGAGGGGGGATGCAAATTTAGTTTGAAAAAATAATATTCCAGGAAAAAAATTACCAGAACAATACATAAAATAAAAAATTCATTTTAAAATTTTAAATATATAAAAACTATATGTGCATTGGATTCTGACTATCTAATAAATATGACAAAGTACCTTGGAGGAAGATACATAGCCACTTCAGGATAGCAGTTAGCTCTGAGAAAGGACTGGATGTGAACGGGTGAGGAAATGAAATTTTCAAGGTGTCACATTGTATTTCTTAAAAAATAAAAATAATCGGACCTGTGTTAAATAAGTCAAAATGTCAACATTTGTTAAATCCACTTGATGGAAACACAAATGTCTATTATCCATTGAAATATTCTCTGCATGCTTTAAATATTTCATAATTTCAAAATTTTTTAAATGGGTTAAAGGCAGAGCATTATTTTTTATGCCTGTCAGAAACATTCTTGCTTTATTTTATAGTTATTCCTGTACATATTTTGATTCTGCCACTAAATAAAATCCCTTGACAACACCAGCAATTTATTTTCTAAATTTTATCCCTTAGCTATGAACATAGTATTTGATAAATAACAAGGATGCAATAAAAGTTTGATGAATGAATGAGTGAATGTTTTACTGGGCACTCTGGCATTTTAAATTTTCAGTACAGACATCTGCAAATAATTCACAGAAACACCTACAAAGAGCCTTATTTATTCTAAATATAGGAAACAATCAAAGAAATATTTTTAATTATTAAATGTCCACTTACAGTATTGGAAGAAAAATAATTATGTATCTCAAACAGAGTTCCTATGCTTTCCTTTCACTTGCTTTTTATTTTAAAAGAAAAACTACTTTGTAACATTGTAACTTTGTACTTTGTAACATTCTGGCTATCACAAAATTATTCCTAGTGTTAGAGATAAATGCTTAGAATTCTCCAACTTTAACTGAACATCCAGGAGTAATCAAAGGAAAATAAATTACAGGTTTCCAACAATAAAAGGGTTTTTAATTTTTTAGTGAATAATTTATGTTTTCCTCTCAACAAAAGCCAAGAATGTAGCACTTTCCCCCCAGGATATGGCAGTTAATTATTTTTTGCTCACAAAAATACTTGCTCATTATTTAACTTTACTGTATGTTTACTTGCATTTTTAAAAATATTTTTGCCTCTCATGATAGAATCATGAAAAACTAATCAAAAAGAGAAAGGTCTTCTAAAATGAACCAGAGCAGGAGCAAGAGCCATTCTTAGAAAGGAGAAGATGTATTTCATGTTGGCTAAACACACACACACACACACACACACACACACACACACACACACACACACACACACACATGCTCAGTTTGATGAGAGACACAAAACAATCTGACCTGACTTAAAGATTTGTTTGAGGAATAACGATCTAAGATAATTCCTTACTTTTTTGCTTCAGGGTATGTGTTCTCTTTCAAGTCAAAATGTGTGAAACAATCATTTTAACACTAAACATTTTAAATGCAGTCTCGTTTGGTCTTTTAATTTCTTCTAAATGTTTATATGAACTTCTGGTTTCTCTCAACTTCTTGATAGCTTCCTTTTTTTACTTGTTCTGCCGTAATATGTAGAAATCCATCATTTCTGTTAACAGTCTCTTTATTTACTTTAATATCTAATTTATAATATTTTTACTCAAAAAATACCAGTATCATTAAAAATATTAAAATAAGTAATATATTATTATTGATAACCCTAATTTTTTTTGTTGATTAATCAAACAATAATCTATGGGCACTACCATCAAAAAACACAAAACTATATCTAAGTCTTTTAAAATCTACAGGAAAAAATTCAAAGGAGGATTAAAAGATTAATCTTACAAAGATTAGATCTTACATGAAACTTTTGTGTGTTCTTAAATAATAAATTACCAATTGCCAAAGGCAAATCTGAATTCAGGAAAGGTGTATGAAAAAAAATCTAATTCATTTTGATTTTGATGTAAACACATAAAATATATTAAGCTAGCTAAATGATCTGTAGACCTATTTTACTGGTATATTTTCATTTATATCTTTACTTATTGAATAAGTAATTAGCATATATGTATTTAGCATATATGAGGCAATGAGCTGTGTTAGACACTGGAACAGGAACTGTTTAGGTCTCTACTTCAAAGAAAAAACGAACAAGTAGGATCCAAGACTTTAAGCTGAAAGTGGGCGAGGACATATGTATTTTCTTTACTACTATGTAGCTTATGCTGACCACAGTGCCTGATATATAGATATTACTCAAAACATACTTGGCGAAATATCCAATACGATACAATACGATATGTTAAATATGATAAAGACAAAGAGAGAAGAGGGTGGCTAATTCTGTCTGTGATTGTCATGAAGTGACATTAAACCAGGAGCGAGTCTGATCTCAAACTTAGTTTGAGAAGACAACATTTTTTCTTTAGGGAAAATGTCTGTCATTCATATCAGGTGATTCTTTTGAATTTACCAATCCTAGGAACTTGACAACCCTTACACACGCACGTGGCCATCCACAGATGGGCACCTGTCCCAAGCTCACGTCACCAAACCCGCTTGGGGAAATTGACTCTACAAAAGGTAAGTAAAACTGACGTACCAAAAAAATATGATATTTCGACTTGCAGAAATTTTGGTTTTGAGAAACTAAATCGGGGACATAGTAGCAGAGAAAAGATGTGGCATCATCGCTGGAAACTCTAAAAGCCAGTTTTATGTCCTTATCTGGTACTCTCGCATAAGAAGGTTTGATACTAGAACCTTGTAATAAAACCTAACAAAGCAATTTATGGGCTAAAAGCCCTTTTGTGTATATCATCTCATGGAATCTTTAAAAGTCCTTAAGAAGCATTTCTATCATCCTCGAAGATATCATCTGTCTTTCATTCAAGTGCCCTGAGTTTAAACTGTGAAAATAGTTCCCTCAACAACACGCTCTCAGAAATCCACTCCAAATTCCCAAAACATGACTTTTATCAAATTAGTTAATGACTACTCATTGACTATAGGCCAAGTCCAAATGATTTAGAATGAGCATCACTTCCTAAACTCCTGCTACAAAATTCAAGTTGCATGTATTCTGAATTATTTGAATTTTCACAAGCACGTCTTGTTTTTCATCATTTATTTTTCTACACTTTTATAGATGGTATTTTCTCTGCCAAAAACACAAATATTATAATATTTGTCACTGTGCAGTGTAATCATGTGTTTACATGTTTAAGTACCATACTGGATGGGGACAGCTGGAAGGGAACACAAACGTCTCACCCCATAACATCTGAATATGATGCAATGCCCTGCAAAAAGTCAGTACTTTGTGCACGTTTATCGACTGTGGCTCATTCTCCATCATAAGATTCAGGGAGATTAAATGACTCGTTCAAGTCTCCATAAATGAAGAGACCAATGTTAGAACACAAGTCTGATGGCTGGTTGAACCTGCTCTGACTACATCCCACCTCCCAAACACCAGCAGACCAGCGCAGGGCATAGAAACATGCACAGAGGGAACCAGGAGCAGGTCCTGGCATTGTCACAGACTCGAGCCACTATCAGCAGGGTTCAGGTAGAGGGGAAGATTAAAGAAGGAAAATGATTCGAGTTATGGCTCTTCCTGTCATGGCTTTCTGCCTAGCACTTATATCAGTTAAGTTTTGCATTAATCGTGGACACATGAAGGTAAGCTGAATTTTTTCCTTGTTAGCTTTCAGTATTGTGGATGATCACTAACGCCAAGCACTGACCTTATCTCTACACCAGCAATAACTCTTTATTATTTTTTTGCTTTATTGCATCTTTTTATCCTTATAAACAGGGTTTTAGGGGTCCTAACAATTTAATTCTTATGTCTATGTGATATCTGAATGCTGACATTTTTGCTAATTTTCTGCTTTCATTAATTGCCAGTAAAATGACCTGAACTAAATTTATATCATAACACATTCCTATTACCTACAGATTCTTTGGATCAGGAGGTCTTGATATTTTGGCCTTTGTTGGGTTTATGTTTGTCCTTGGAGACTTTCAGTTGTTCTGATGCTATTTACCTCATTACCAGTCTCAGTGAAAACAAAAAAATAAACAAGTGCAAAGACTAACTAAAAAATACCTTAGTTTAATTTTGTAATAACCCCTGAACTGTGAAAATGAAGATATATTCAACTTATCGTTTGACAAAAAATGACTGAGAAAGGCATTTATATCACTAAGTCTAAGTTTAAACATTTTAAGAACTTTCTGTGCTTTATACATACTTGATAGCATGATCGTTAACAGAATCCAATTTATGTCATGACACGGAACATAATTCACTAGAGAAACGTACAGGAGATGGGCTTTCATGGGTCTATATTTTCTTATTTCTGTATTCTTGGTGTTCTGGCATCTGGAGCCTTGATCCTATAGAGACTGCCCCTCGAGGTACTAGTTAATTGCTGCAGACAGCAAAAAAATTAGCTGCCAACATACCTCTGGTACATAAAGCAATCCAGAACCTACATCCCAACCAGCTCCTTTCAGATATCACATCGAATTTTCACACACACCAATCCAGTATCCACCACCATTCCACCCTCAGTCACCCAAAAGCCAGTTGCGGGGAACTAGAGACCGTCCTGGAGTCAAGAGATCTCAAAATCATCACTCTCCAAGCCTAAACTCACTCAGCACATCTGCCTGCTTTGCCTTGCGCATCCCTTCCTGAAAACCCTCAAAAGGCTTTGGGCCTTGTTCTCCCCACATGTCCCTCTGACTCCTGTCCATCCCTAGTCCTTCTCCGTGTGGCCCAGTGTGGTGAGCCACGCCTCCCATTTCCAAGGATCCCGGAGTATAAACAAATTCCATTACGATCATGTCTGTGCTGGCGCCTTACTACACCCCAGTCAAACACACCTTGGGTTTTACACTGGGATGTTTGATTTGCACTTCCCTGATGATTAGTGATGTTGAACATTTTTCACATACTTATTGGCCATGTGTGTATCTTTGGAGAAATGTCTATTCAATTCTTTAGCCCATTTTCTAATCAGGTTTTCAGTTGTTTTCTGTTGTTGAATTCCATGAGTTCCTTCTATATTTTGAAGATTGTGTCAGATATGTGATTTGCAAATATTTTCTCTCATTCTGTAGGTTTTTTCACAGGGTTGATTGTTTCTTTTGCTGTACAGAAAGTTTTTAGTCTGATATAGTTTTTTTAGTTTGATATAGACTTGAAGGAAAAATGTGTTTGTTTATTTTGTGAAATAGGGAAGATTATGTTTGTGATTCTGTCAAATCAACTTATTCTGACAACACACTCTGCCTCAGATCTTCCCCACCAGTAAGTTACAGCAGAAAAGGGGACAGAGGTGCTAAGATGCCAAGATATCAATGCCCCCAGCTTTTCTGGTCCCAGATAGGACCAGAACCACCAAGCAAGTCACCGTTGTCTTAGTCATCCTCCTCTTTGACGCCACTATGACATACAAATACCAGCATTTTCTATGTGTGACTTTCGTGAAAACAATAAAGAAAAGGCCTTTTGGGAAGAACAGTCTTTGGGAGAAGGAAGTTGGTGTTTAACCTTCGTATGCCTCTGTTAATAGTTTTATACTGAGAAACAATCGTCTGTATCTACTCTTGAGACAAATAATATTTTATCAGGTACTGATTGGGACATAAATGGAGAGTGATGCTAAGAATTTTATCAGATATTTACTAAACATATCCCAAACTCGAGACAATTCTTCATTTATAAATAGCTATAATATTTGTTATGACCGTGAGTGAAAAGAATGAAAGAATTTTTACTTTAGTATTAGATGGCTTCATTGGCTACATACAGCATTGTACTACAAATGATTAAGTCAAATTAGCATCTATAGCTGAAGCTGTGGTTTGGAAATGGAAGAGAGAGAGAGAGGGAGGGAAAGGGGGTGGGCAGGCTGGCGGGAACAAGTAGGGAGAGAGAATTTTTCTTCTGCAATCTAGCTGTATTTCATCCAAACATACCACATTTAAATCCACATAGTTTGGGCTACCATGCTCATCAAGGATGAACATCTGACACCTAGAGTATGTACCAAATAACTCATAGGCTGCATTTAGCCATCAAGTTTTGATTTCAAGGATGTTATAAAATGCAGTCTATGAAATTCAGGTTAACCAAAAAGATTACTCAGTGGTTCTTCGATGCTGAAATAAACATACAATAGGCTAGACAGAAATTGTCAGCCTGTCATTATAATACTGGCTGTTAACAACCACAATTAAGGCAGACTGCATATCAATTATTATTTGTCTGGAGCTTCAACTTCCCTAAGCATAAAAGGAAGTGAGGCAGCCGGCATTACTGTCTCCTCTTCAGCTAATTAGTACTGTTTTTAATGGCTTCATCTGCCCAGGATCAATTGTCTATAGGAACAGGGCTCTGTCGGCTAATAAGGTAGGATGTGATTATGTCTGCCTCCAGAATAGTCCTTCGAACAACACTAAAACAATCACGTGACAGAACAAATAGACTAGTAGTCCCAAGCAGTATTTTTTGTCTAATTCTTGTATAAACAGGGTTCTAGTAACATTTATGGTAAAATTAAAAGGAAATATTTAAGAAAGAAATGAAGAAACATTTAAAGACAAACACAAGACCAGACACAGATATGTGTACACACGTACATACACACACACACACACACACACACACACACACACACACACACACACAGAGTCTCTAAAAACTTCCATGGAGAGAGGAGCCAGCAGCAATTTTATAAACTTATAAACTGGTTTTTTCAACAACTGTTACCATCGGGAATGCCGATGTAATGATGAACGCTATTTTCTAAAAGTGCTTTCTGTAAAGTAAACTGTGCCGTGGTTATGCTGATTGTGAGTTACACTCTGTTTATTTTTCAGTCACAAAATACATTTCAGTGAAAAGTGGGTACTGAGGATATTTATTTCTACTCATTTGGCTTTTAGCATCTATTATCAGATTTAGAAAACTTTGTTTTGAGTAAATGTGCTAAACAATAGACTTTACTACTACAGACATATCTGCAAATAGCAATGCATACTATGCTTCCTGGACTAATGGAGGCTGGCCTCACCCAATGAACCAAGACAATGAGTTGAATGACAGAGAACAATAATTAGCTGACAGGCAGTATGTGCAGCACTGAAGGGCACTCGCTCAAGACCTGTCACCTGAGCTTAAATCCCAGCACCTCTCCTCCCACTAGCTCACATAACTAGGGCAGGCTACTTTACTTCCCTGTGTCTCAGTTTCTTTATCTATAAAATGGAGATGATAAAAATAGGATTTTTATGGAGATTAAATAAATGACTCAGGAACACAGAACATAATCTGGCACAAAGAAAGCATTATAAAAAGTTTAACTATTACTAGAATTATTTTTTTAAAAAAGAATTCATCTTGATTAATTAGTTAAAATTAAAGGTGTTTTCTGAGTCAGTAACCTCCATCATTCTCCCTTTCTACAAGTTATCAACAAGGCAAGAAGCGTATCATTGACTCTAAACATTTTACGCCTTAAAATATGCCAATTTTCTGCAACTGTGGTTTTCTAAGCATGATCCCCAGCTAGAAGTATCAGCATTATCAGGAGCTTCTTGAATACACAAATGATCAAGCCCCCACCTCAAGGGCTACTAGAGGCCAGCAGCCTGCTTCGTAAATCCCCCAAATGGGGGATGATTCTGATGGGCACAGAGGCAGTAGAGATACTGGCTAATCAACCCCAAACGCCAGCGGTGTTCCTTCTTACGAAGAGATGGATGAATCCCAAACTACTGAAAATAAACATTTCTTATCAACTGAAAAATATGCTAGTGTTCAAAATAAGTCAGCACTAACCCTGAATTCACGTTAATGCTATATGTTTTTAAAATTATAAAAACATCTAAAGTTATTAAAACCTCTAGCTGTAGTTTGAAATCATTAACTACATCATATAGAAAAAAAATCTGGGGAAAGGGAAGAACTAATTAATTATAAAAATATAAGACATTAAAAGGTATCAATCAAATACTTTTGCTTTCTATTCTGAGAGCTTGCATGCGATATGGTGTATTATATAAATTGGTTTAAATAATTCTCTTAGCCCAGATTCTCTTTTCATTAATTTTAATTAACTTATTAAACTCAGAACCTCAGTTTTCTCAGCTTGTATGAAAACATTTAACATGCCTCTCAAAACGCCACAATATAATATACAAGTGCCCATGACAATATAGCATCTGTTGACCATATCTGCAATTGTTTTATGTAACCCGAACGGTGTTTTGGAAATTAAGAATTTTCTCATCAATATTAGAAACGCCAAATTTTCTTGAAAAAGTATAAGGTTTAGCAATACTGGTCTTGCACTGCCACACGTTTTCTCCTCTCTAGGGCTTAGCAGCAACTGTCCCTTTGGGTTCTGAGTTCGATTGCCTCGAGCTCAGCTGACAACAGACACATCTTACCTGTCTGGGCCCTCCAGGCGTCTGGTGTTCTACTCCATCCCAAAACACACCTGGCACCAAAATCCTCAGCCAGTGCCACACGTTTGCCCAAGCCACCTATCTTCCCCATTTCTCCACTGGTAAAAAGATAACATCTGTCACAGTAGAATTCCAACGGCTATTTTTTTAGGTGGCCGGTGGGTAAGGGGTGGTAGTGGGGAGAAAATCGTATGTAGATAAATTTTTAAATCTATGTATCTTTATTCTCATTACATTTATAGTCAACCAGGGAAGCTATTATATCTCTGCAGCTTGCTTGGAGCCTAGCAGAGAGGAGGGAATTGGTGTATAACTGAAAGTCTCTTATCGGTGTCATCGTCAACCATGGGAATTAATGTTTTCACAATGAAGACCTGGATTTGACCACTTCAAAGTTAGGATTTTTAAAATGAGGTCATGGTAAGAAATAAGTTAAATCTAAACGTCTTAAGTATAACTTAGGGAATAGATTTTTATCCAGGCTTTTTTTTTAACAAACAGAGAATTGCTTGCTAGAAATCGCAGTTAAGTGGCTCTGAAAACTTTGGTTTTACTACTAGTCCAGCTGTGAGTGGCTTTTTGGGTTTGAGCTAGTCGTTTAACCTCTTAGGCCCTTAGAGTACTCTTCTATAAAATGAGGAGGCTGGCTCAGGTACCTTCCAGCTCTGAACGTCTGTTCTGTGATTCTGGGATGCTGGGGGCAGACCATTGATTTCAGGGTTTTTTTTTTTTTTTTTTTTGTATAAATGACATCCAGTGTCATAAAATAATGTCTCGAGAGCAGCAGCAGGGCCTTTCTATACCGAATTTGGTTTGAAGCCAGCAGATGGGGTGGCTCGAATTCATTTTCTCTCTTTGGCGAGGGGATAGGTTTGATGACCTAATAGGCCTTTCCCATCTCTTGTATCTTTGATGAGGCTATGAGGCCTCTACGTTGGGAACTGCAAAAAGCTACTGTGGTGAATTCTCCTTTGTAGTGATTTTCTCTTTTTCATCATGTTTGACATTTTTGCAATTGTGCTTTGATTCAGATTATAACCGCTGCATAGCTCAGTGTGCTAGTGAGCTGAGACTTTCCTAAGATATAGACATCCAGGTATAGAAATTAAAAATGACACGCTCAAGTATTGCTGCATGGTGCCGAGATGTATTATTTGAAGTACCTGGCTATAGTCCTGTGAAGTTCCATAATGGTCATCCAGGCTTCGACAAAAAAAAAAAAATAGTCATATAAATTTTTCTGTATTGTAGTTTACTAAGAAGTGACTACAGTATCCCTTTCCCTCCTTTTTTCTTTTTCTTTTTCTTTCTTTCTGAGATGCATATTCCTGTACAGTCCATTCCAGAAAATAAAAATGGATATTCCATGAACATCGAATCTAGATATAAGGATAATTTTTACTTCAGTAAAAGGAAAAGAAAAAATATGTTTTATTCAGTTCTTCCAGGAAATAAAAGTTGAGGAAAGAAGCTGCCAAATTTGATTTTGCACTTCACCAATAAATACCACCTTCTACGCCATTCTAAACAGTGGAAAACTGAAAAATCCAACAAAGACAAGCAAGTATTCAGGAAGTAAAGATGTTTAACACAATTTCAAAAAAAAGTTTTGACACTATTAATTTGGAAAATTATATACATATATATGTATATATACACACATATGTGTATACACACATACTTGTATCAAACCTATTATACCAGTTTGAATTTTAAATTATACTTTACAATTTTGTTTTTTTTTTAAAAAAAAAACACTAAATTCCTTTGACAGGATCACTGCCAGAACCCAACTGTAGTGCACAGAGGCTGAAACAGGAAGAGTAAAAGGGAACACAAAATGAAAAGCTTTGATGAAGAGAAGGGAGATCGAAAAGTTTGACCTATTCCCTATAATGAATCAAAATTATAAATCTAGGAATTAAACATGTCAAAATGGAAATTTTTATTTTACCAACATTCTCTCTGAAAACTATAGAGTTCCTTAACACTGAAAATGACAAAAGAAGAAAACACTAAATTTCTATGAATTAAGTTTATGTTGTTCAGAAAACACAATAAATGTGTTAATAGTAAATAAACTGAACCTGTCCCAAATACAATTATAGCTGAAACAGTTGTCATTTTTCTCCTCTATAAAAGTTGTTTAAAGTTCAAATAGGAAAACAATAAACTCTTTAAATTCTAATTCATTCCAATGCCATTATGTTTAAATAAGGCAGAAGCAATTTTAGTAGTAAGTCTTTAATTAGAAGTAATCTTAACTAATACCAAGATTGTTAGCACGCGCGCGCGCACGCACAGACACACACACACACACACACACACACACACACACACACACACACACCCTAACATACTGTGTCAGGTAATCTTTGAAATTATAGTCTATTACTATTTTTAAATTAAATTTTGATTCTCGCTCTTCTTGTTTTAAAAGAAGTTCTTTGATTAAGAAAAATATTTCTACTCTAAGTGAAACATGAATATTAGAATCAGATTCACTAGAAAGTGAAAGTAGTCTAGAGAATTTTAACATTCGAATTAGGCAAGGAATGCATGCTTGACAAAGCCAGTTTCCATTGAGCTCTTTTCCCCCTACTCATTTTTCTAAGTTCAAGTAATGTTCCATAAATAGAATTTCCTGTTGCAATGTATATTCTAGCTCTTATTGTTAGTTTTTTATCCACTGGTCTCCTTGACACTCATTAAATTTTGCCAAGGGATTCATTTTTTTTTTTAACACAAAGATGTGCATCGAAACAGTCTTCACACTGATAGAAACAGTAACTGAGAATTTTCTTTTATTTTTATTTCACATCAAATCAATACCATTGCTCAAGCAGTGAGAAACAGTATCTTCAAGACCAGCAAGGAACCAAATTATATCTAAATAATTCTAAGTTTAAAGCCACGCTCTTTTTTTTTAAGTTTATGACATTAAATAAGCTAAAAGCATGCTTAATTAATGTAATCAGACATACTTTGAATAACCAGCTGTATAGGAAATGAGAATACAAAGAATTTAGCTAATTACCTGCCACCTTCCCTCAAAAACATAAAGTAGAACACAGCCCTGCAAACTGAGTTACATATTACCAAAGAAGCACTTGGTAATGTACTAAAATATCTCAAATCAGAAATTCAAAAATAATAAGAATAGATATGAAAAAAGTAGAATGAAATGAGAGTTAATTAAACTTGGGGGAAAAAATGACATAAAGATTAAATTCTAAGGTATCCCCAAAACAATTTGTACATAAATCTACTAAAGACCATAGAATAAAAATAATAAATCAAGAGAATTAAAATAAATAAGTAAAAGTGATCAAAGAGAAAATGTTTGAAATACATGGTAACCAAAGAAGATCCAATGTATGCACAATTGAAGATCTTGAAGAAGAAAACAGAACAATGAAAGAGAAGTGATAATTATCTCCTGAGATTTTATTGTCACCACTTTACAACAGTTGAAAAACCTCCGTTACACAGAATTTGAATGACTTGTCCCATATGTAATTAGGCCCAGATAGATGGAGGATTCAATATGTAGGATGGGGATTCAAATACTAATGTCACCCTGTTGACACTTTCCTTACAAAAATATAAGCCTCTTAAAGATAATGGAAAGGATAGCGCTTCTGCTTTTGTACGAGACTGTGAACTGAAGAGATTTTATTCATGCTAGATCCTTAAGTAGTGTAATTACTGACTCATTTAACGAACAATAAAGTTACATTCTTAAATCGAGATGTATCTGGCCTCATGAATGCGAGTCATTAGAAGTGTTTATATCGAGAACAATTTTCTTTGAGAATTTTCAAAACCGCATAAGTGATGTGCTAGTATAATTATAACGCAATCTTCTGTAAATTGGGGAAATGTTATAAAATAATAAAATCAACATAGAATTTGTAGGCCATTTGCATATTGATTCTGTGGGAAAGGACTGGCAGTGTCATCTTGATCATTCTATTGTTATGTGACCCTATCAGTAACAAAGTTTAAAGTTGGTGTAGAACCTTCCTCTTCTGTTTCTAAATCTACCACTTTTCCAAAAATCGATCTTGAGACCAGTTTAATAGCAGAAAGTCTTATCAAGCACAGTAGAAAATACCTCTTTGAAAGGCTCTAAAAACATGACTATCTCATTTATTATTGAGTTAAAACCTAAAGTTAGCAGTGAGGAAAGTGGACGGGTACATGAGAATAAAAGATTAGAAAAGCTTCCTTTTAGACCAAAAAAGGTTTGTCATTTTGACAATTTTCAGGTGGAGCTGAAATAAAATTAAGTAGAGTTTATAAAACAGCCACAACAATCCAAAAAACAAAACAACAATAATAAAATTCTTAAATGGAGAACAAATGGAATGCAATCTGAATAAAACTATGAAAAACAAAGACTAGAGTGTCTTGTGTTTCAAAATGCACTTAATACAGCCTACCCTAGTTTTAAAATTATACATTTATTTCAGTAAAATTGAGTATGATTTCCACACACATTTGTAATATTCATTTTAAATTATTGAAACAAAGAAATGTTGTCAGTACATGTCTTATCTTCTCACTGATCGATTATTGCCTTACTGTTTTTGCAGAAATAGATGACAGGACATGTAAAATACTTTGTCTGTAAATAATCAATAATTATAATTTAGGAAAAAAGTGTGCTTTTATATGTAGTTTAGGCCAAATAATGGTTTGAATGGTTTTGTCAACCTCTGATGAGTTCTTTTAATTCCAATGATGATATTGCCAAAAGCTTTAGCAAAGAAGCATCTATTTCTAGGATATGCTTATTACTTATTAGAAATTTTTTTCCAAATGTTAGCAACTGCAACAATATGATTACATTCAGCAAAATTTATTGAATGTAGACTGTGTGCCAAACATTATGGTAAGAACTAATGATTTAAGAAGAAAGAGTTAGTAATTACTGCTGATGATTAATTAGCAATTATTTTATACCTCCAAGCCAATTGACACTACATATACATAATGATCCCGTCTTTCCTCAATCAGCTTACAATTATTGACTAAAAATAAAGTGAGCCTACAACCAAGAGTCAGTTAACTTTTTTTAGAATACTCTATAAGTGAAATTATCTTGCATTGTTTTAGATTTAGTACTGATTATTAATAACAAAAATGCTTTTGCTTTACGATATATTCCAAAACAAGATTTCTTCCAATGGAAAAATATATAAATGAACAAAACTAGTCCCTCTTGCCTATCATGTTCTATTGTTGAAACCTGTACAAATCACATGATCTCCATTTGTTTCAGTGTATTTATTTCTAGCACTGGCTTTTTTGTTTTTGTGAAGAGGGAAGCACACCAAACTGAGCCCTACTTTTAAAATAAATCTTTCCTCCTGATAAGGAAAAAGAAAAAAAAAATGTCATACTTGAAAATAAAGAGAGACAAAATTTGGCAGAAGTAGGGATTGAGAAAATAGTCATAGTTTGAAAGAAAATTATGAACAGAAGATCACAGATAAGCTAACAAGATAATGTGATAATACAAGTGTGTGACCAGGAACCACTCTGCAGTGTCAGAAATGCCTTACACCTGTGCTGTCCAATACAGTAGCCACTAACCACAGGTGGGTCCTGAGAACTTGAAACTTGGCTAGGACCACCGAACAACTAAATTTTTATTTTATTTAATTTTTATTAAGTTCATCATAGACATGAAAACAAATGTTCTATTTAATTATTAGAAAACATTTAAGACTTAAATATTAAGTATGAAAAACTTTATCTTAGTCATTTCAGTATTCCCTCTTCCCACTCTTTTAGTTACATCTGTTACATCAACATTCTGGAGGCACAGGCTACCAAGATGCTGGAGCACAAGTATTAAATATAGACACACATAGGTAGAGCAAGAGTTAGACCTAGGACTAGAGCTAGAGATAATAGAGAAATAGAGACACAGATAGAGATACAGATGAGAGAGATAAAGACAAAGACAGAAGAGAGATAGCAATAGAGATGATAGAGATATAGATGGAGACAGAGACAAAGAGAGAGAGAGATGATAGAGACAGAGATAGAAATAAAGATGCTAGAGACAGAGAGAAGATAGGGAGAGAGAGATGTATCTATAAGGTGTCCTCTAAGGTATATGTGTTTGCATAAGTATCAGTTCTCTAATCAATGCTGTATCACCCCAGTTTGCTCTCTGTAAAAATTTTCCATGTTGCCCTCTGCAAAACTTTTTCCATGTTGCCCTCTGAGACTGGTTTCTCTCAGTGACTGCTGTGGCATTTATAGCTACACAGCACCCTTTCTGAAGGTTATAGGCCATGTTGATCTGTGGGAAATTTTGAAGAACTGTCTCTGGTCATTTACTCTACTCTTTATACATATTGCACAATTGTTTTCTTCATGCCTTTAAATCTGAGCTTCCCAGTCCACCAGACAAATTTTGGCTTTACACTTACTAGCTGTGACTTTGGCAGACTACCTAACCTCTCTGTCTCTGAGTTTATTCATCTTTATAGGAAAATAGTGGAAGTACATACCTCACAGGCTGGTTTTTAGGGTTTAAAAAGTTCAATACTTATATGTTGTAAATTCTCAACAACTCTCAACTCTAACATCTTCAGTTATGAACAGCAACAAGTTACCTTTGAGTGTTTGAGATTCTTGGTTAAGTCTTTGTTCATTTGTTTGTTTGGCTGAATCACAGTAGAGGAATTTGTCTATGGCACATAGGATAAAAATAAATTCTGCTTGTGACTATTTCATGTCAAAATAAATGTCATTAACCACTTTCTCACACTCAGCAGCTGCCTTCCCAACAGACATAAAATTGCAGTTATAAGGACAAGATGTATAGTTTTCTCAGCTTCCTGTGGAAAAACCACTGTTGCTCTACTGTCTGCCTTATCTCATGGGGCAGCATTTAAGTTACCTGAATCACCTTCCATTTCCAGCCTCTTTCTCTCTCAATATCTCCTCTCTCTCTCTCTCTCTCTCTCTCTCTCTCTCTCTCTCTCTCTCTCTCTCTCTCTCTCTCTCTTTCTCTCTTATCTTCGATTCAAATCACCGACTTTCCTTCCAGCAAGAGATTAAGTCATGCGACACAGTACATGACAAAGTACCGTAAGTGGAACTCTTCCAGGTCTGTTTCTTCCTTGTCTCCATTTTTCCAGTTTGGGAAGGAAACAGTGAGAGGCTGCAGGATCAGCAATCTTCATGACCATGTGGAAAACACTTCTGACTCCTCAGGAACTTTGTATATGATGAGAAATGAGTGATGACTAGGAAGATTATTCCACAGAGAAACATTGGCATGGATATGGGGCAGAGCATATCACAGTGATTAAAAACAAAAACTCACTATTCTCCAAATTCAAGAAAAGATAGATTATTCTCTGGACACTGAGACAAGCTGTGAACTAGCCATCACTTGAACTTACTTTAAATCTGTCCCACTCCGACTGTGGTCACGCCTCTGTTTCAGTAACAATGCCTCCAGATGCCAACCAATCAGCAACGGGGTCACTTTCCTGAAAGTCAATCAGCACCAGCCCCACTCCAGAGCTTACAATACTGAAAGCCAATCAGCTGCAGCCACATTGAGAAGCCATCTTTCCACAGGCAATGGTCAGCCAATCCTTAAACATTTATGTTTCTGAAAATTCTTCACTTCCAGAGCCGCTTGTTTCCTAAAGCCCCATATCAGATCTGTTTATTCTGTGTTGAGACACTGTGCTTTAAAATCACAAGTCTCCCTTGCTTGGCAATAAAAAAACTATGCTTTTTTGTTTGTTTCTCCTATTAAGGGGTGTCTTGTTTTGATGTTGAATATGAAGTTAGAGTTCTTAGAAGAATAAATGAAAGATTAGCAGTGAGAGGATGGAGCTACTTCTTGGCTGTGCCTTATAATGTCTAGTTTTGAACTAAGATTAATGAGCCATTGAAGGATGGGAAGTTGGTGTATAGGGCCTGTTATGATAAAATTTATATTTATAAAATGTATTTTAGCTTCAGTTCAAATACGGAGCTAGAGACATTTAGTGGAGACTCTTCCACAGGTACATCAGTATCCATTTAGCAAAGAATGATGTCAGTTTGCGTTAGTGAGGTGGTGGTGGTGATGGAGAAATGCTATCAGATTCGAGATTTTGCTACAAAGTAAAATCAAAAGAATTTGCAAATAGATTAAAGAAAGGATGTGCGAGACAAAAGCTGCTATGAATAAATTCTTGTGTCTGAACATTTGCTGTGGCTATTCATCAAGAGCAAGGTCCAGAGAAAAGAGAGAGCACGGAAATAGGGAGAAAAGGTCATGAACATATTCTGCATGCGACGTGTTTGCAACACCTTTGAGATATCCATGGAAGATTTCAAGAACCATTATGGAATGCAGGAGCAGGAGTCTGGAGCTCAGAGAAAAGGTTCTGGGCTCAGAAGACACACATGTTGAGTCATCCACGCATGGAACTCCATGCACTTCTGTCCCAGAAGGAGGCATTTCTATAAAGGAGACAGAGAAAGATAAAGAAGGGATGGTCACAGAGAAGGAGGAAGATCTAGAGCTTGGTGTCATGGAAGTCAGTATCTCGGGAAGGCTGTGGTCAACAACGTTGATGCTGCTGAGAGGTCACACAAGATGAAACCTACAAAAATGGCTCAAGAAATTAGTGATCTGGAGGTCATTTATGATTTCTGCCAGAACTATTTTACCAGAGTGTTAGGAAAAGGAACCAGACAGAAGTTTAAGTAAGGAGTGGGGATTGAGAAAATGGAAATGAAAAAACACTAGAGCAGCAAATTGTGTTAATAAATTAACCAATCTTGTTAATATAGTTCATTGGGAAGAATAGACTGTATAGGAAGACAGCTAGAGCAAGAAAGAGACCCAGGGGGAATTTTTTTTATGGGAAGGAGGGGTCTGGGGGTAGAATGTTTTTAGTGAAAAACTTTCAGTGTATAAAAAGCATCAGAGTTGCTTTTTCAGTAAACTCTATTAACAGTTACATTGCAACAAATTTTCATAGGAATATTTTGTACAAATATAGATTTCCTGAAAAGATATCTTATACACTCTAACTTAAACTGAAGCAGTTCTTGTACAATTAGTATTATAACCAAAGAGTAGCTAATTTCAGTTTTTGCATCTTTATGTACTTTAAAGTTTTCTCAGCCTAGTACTGTTGACTTCTAGTTCATGATGATGTCTTATTTCTTAATAAAGTTTTCCTTTTATTTTTTTAACTGTTCTTCCATTTTCTATCTTGTTAACTGTTATTCCGTTAACAATTATATTGAGAAAAGATTTCCACAGCAGGTGACAGCTGATTTTAACACATAGATTAGCATAGGGTACCAGAAAGAAAATTGTCAAGTGAACTTAAAAGAAATAGACTGGTTATTTTGCTTTTTTTTTTTCATTTCTTCTTAACAGTATTGTTCATTGCTCAAATAGTTATTCAGTGGAAATGTAAGCTACAGTAAATTATTGCTTTTGAGGCAAAATATAACTACACCACAGTTCAAAGGCAATCTTAAAATAATGCCAGAAAGCTACAAGCTAGCAGATAGTAAGGGGAAAATTGATAAATATATTAAATTGAAGACCTTAAAAGAGAACAAAGATGCAATTTTCACTTGCATAACTAACTGGGAAGAAAGGACCACTCAGACTGTAGTCAGGGCAAAGGGTTTAGCATTGCATTTGTGTGACCACAGAGATGCTTACAGCAGGCAATGAGTGGAGCCATTGCAAATGTAGCTGTGTGACCCAGGAGCAGCCTTAGATCAACCAGAGGCCTCTGCAGTTTGTGCTTTTGAACACCTTGCCAAAGAATAACTGAAGTTCTCCTCTGAATAAACAAGTGTTTCAACACAAGGAAGAACTCCAAATTCCCCTCTCCCCCTGGCTTTGTTTCAGAGCCGTAAACAAGATCAACCCAGTGCTTGAGTGCTTCCCTATGGCTAAGTGTTAGGGATCTGACAGCAGTTAGCCCTTCAGCTGGGGGATTAGAGCAGAAAGCCGCTGTTACCTGCTCCTGTTTCAGACCTGGTACCAATGTACCCTAACCCCACCCCCAATCTTGCCCCAGGAGAAGTGTGAATCCTTGGCCTTTGCAGCCAATAATAACTGCTTTCTTATTTCCTAAGTTAATTATGCTCTCTCATTCATTCTCCTAGACAAATTATGAAGTGGATATTACAATTATTATTTTCCCTGTGATGAGACTGAGCCACAGAGTCATTCAGTATGTTTTAAAGTTCACACAGATATAAATATGATAGAGCAGGGGTTTAAACTTAGACAGTCTAACTCCAGCATACTTACTTTAAACTTTAAATTTAGAAAGCATTTGTTAGGTAGGTATATTACAGTTAAAATTATTTTAATATGTATAATTTTATCCTGTAGCAACATTGCCTTTTCCATACTAGAATTACACTGGGTATCTTTTCAAAGTTTTGATACTTAAGCTTTAATTCCATACATGGTGTTACATATTTATTCTTTCCTTTTGACATTTTACTTTGATGAATTTATATAAATATTTCATTTTGGGGGGTTTTATAAATAAAAACATATCTTTAGCCTTGTTTTTTTATTTTACTATTTGTATGCCAAGAAATTATGGGTTTATTTTCCACTTTAATTTTTATGTTCAAATGCATTTAGTATATTTTTGATCTCTCCTTAAAACCTAATATAACTTTTTCAGCATTGACCAGTAACAAATACATAGCCAGATATTTCTCCAGCAAAAATGGATTTACTTGGGAACAACAAAGAAATGCAACTCAGAATACCTACTCTAACGGCAAACCATGTGCAAGTTTAGAGAAATACAGGAGAGAAAGGCCCTTTTATGGATGTGGGAGGGGCTATTATAAAGGAACGGTCCCTTGGAGGGAACTGAAAGCTCCAAGCAAAGTGAATTCTCTTTGGCTAGTCATAGCCATTGGCTGAGCTATTACTGAGCAGGGAGGAATTTTTCCTTCCTCCTGCTGAGCTAGTGAAGTAGTGTCACTTCCCATCTGAGATGCATGGTCTGCCTCTTCCTGCCGGGTCAGGAAGTGCTGAGTGACACGTGAGTAAGAGTTCTCTTTTCCAGACTCCTAACTCCATTTTAAATGAGGTTTCTGTTTTTTAATTTTCACAATAATTGTGTGGGATTTTTTCTTCCAACATACCAAACTAAATATCTCTGAAGACCTCTTTATTAACAATAAAAATGAAATGGAGCAAACATGCTTTAAAAGACTTTGCTAAGCTGATACTAAAAATAAGGGGAAAAAAATGAGGAAAATCCCTTGGAAATAAAAAGTTAAGTGGGAATGGCAACGAGAGTATGAAATTGAAATCCTAACTATGCATTTCCTAGAGATAGACTTGTTAATTTCTGAAACCAAAAGGATTAAACATGAAAAAGACCAAGGCCCAGAAGACAAAACCTTGAGTCTAATCAAGTATTATCAGAATGAAGACTCCCACACAAAGTCCAGACCCTCAGAGGAAGGCACAGACAAGAAACACTGCTTGTGCATTACAGCAAAGCAAGATAACACACTGCCAGTGTGATTTAGGAAACCCCCAACTAAAAAACTAAATTTGTCCCGGGTTAGTGACTCACTGGGGCACAGGCAAGGAGAAATATCAACCTTTATTAGGGGGATACATGCTCATGTAGATCCCCTAAAATGCCAAACAGATGGACCCCTCTCCCTGTAATGACTTCATGATCCAAAATTACAAAACTTCAAGAAAACAAAGCAGTGTAAGCAAGAGTCAGCAAACTAAGTCAACTGACTACAGTCAGGTAGCCCTTTGTTGGGTAAAAAATACAATATATGTATGTCTAGAATGAATAAAATGTAAAACAAAAGAACAAAAACAGAAGTAAAGAATAACACGTTTCCATCCTGACCTCCTATAATCTATTCTGAAAACAGATTCCTGGGCCACCATTTTAACATGTCCGTCAGATCTGGCGTTACCCTCTGCTTAAACCCTGTGATGGCCCCCATCTCACACAGATCAAAGCTGAAGCCTTCTAGTGGCCCACAAGGCCCTGTGTGATCGCAGTGCCATTGCCTCTCCCCACTTTCCTCCTCCTCAGGTCCATGTTTCAGCCAGCCTCGCCTCCTTGCTTTCCTCGACTCCACTTTGGGAGCTTCGCATTGACTAACACTTCTGCTTGCAACTGTCTGCTCGCGGATGTCCACATCCTGCTCTTCTTCACAGCTTTAGAATCGTGTTCAAATGTCACCTTCTTAAGGATGACTTCCTTTATCACCCTTCTTAGAATGGTAACTGACTTCCAACCCTAGTGCTACTAATATACCATGAGCCTATACCATGAGCCTATACCATGCATTGTTTTTACATAACACTTTGCATGCCTCCAATGGACTTACTTATTATATCTACCATTTACTTTCTGCCTTGTCCTACTATCCTTCATTCATTCGGACCAAGATGATCTTTTTGTCTGGTTTTTATTTTTTATTAAAATATCCCAAGTGCCTAAGAAGTACCTGGCATAGTAAACAAATTTACTAAATGAATATTATCAAAGATCAGGTAAATCTGAAAAAGAACCAAATTATGCTTCTAGGACAAAAAATAATAATAATAATAAATAATAATAATTAATTAAATTAAAATCTTCACAGGTTAAGTAGCAGATTGTATAAAGCATAAGGGAAAATTACTGAACAGGAAGCATACTTCAAATCTGGTCAAATTAAAGAAATTTCAAAGAGTAGACAATGAAGCAGTAGTGGAGATAAAAGAGAATAATTTTTAAAATGCTTCATTCAAAATGAGAAAGAGAAAGAAGATGAAAAGTAATAAAGAACAGATGGAAGATAGAGAAAATAATGACAAGATGATAGATTTAAATAGAACCACATGAATAATTTTATAAAATGTAAAGATCTTAATTTAAAACCACATACTACCACGTCAAGACCCAACTCTTTGCTAATTACAAGAAATGCAATGTAAATATAAAGATGTAAGTATAATAACTCTAACAGGAAAAATAAGTATACTAAAAGATATGCCAAAAATATACAGATAGAGTAGCTACTGGGCTATATTTATGGGACACAAAATATAACTTAAAACCAGGAAGTTTGCCAGATATAAATATGAACATTAGAACATGATAAAAGAAATAATTCATCAGAAACACATAACAAGCCTAACAGTGTATGCACCTAACAAAAGAGCTCTGAAATATATAAAACAGAAAGTGGTAGCTCTAAAAGGAGAAATAAGCAAATCCATGATATCAGTTGGAATACTCACCACTCTTAGTAATTGACAGACAATGTATGTGGAACATCAGTAAGGGTATAAAAGATCTGAACACTGCTATTGATTAAATTGACCCAATTGGCATGTATAAGGCAACTACTCAAGAACAAAATAATACATCTTTTCACATGGAACATTGACCAAAATAGGTTATAGTCTAGACCAGGAAACAAATTCATAACAATTGAACTCAATTATTACAAAATAATACAACAAGAACTCAATAACAGAGAAATAAATGGAAAAAATTCTCAAATATGTGGAAATAAAGAAAAGCACATTAAAGCAAGCAGAAGAATAAAATAATGAAGATAAGAGGACAAATCAATGAATTTAAAAATATAATAATAAAGAAAATCAATAAAATGAAATGCTGAGTCTTTAAATATTTTTTAAATTGATAAACACTTAGACAGACAAAGGTAGATAGAGATAGAGAGATACAAAGATAAATGGATGATAGATAGATAAATGGATAGATAAAGAAGATAACAATTACCAACATCATGAATGAAAGTGAGGCATCACTATGGATCCCACAGATATTAAAAAGATAAGTAAATACTGTGAACAACTTTTTGTCTATAAGTTCAACAGCTTAATCAGCACACTTTTGGTGTAGTGGCCCATGTGGTAAACACCTAAGGCTTGTGGGGTCCCAGTCACAATTAGTCTGCCCACAGTGGTAGCACTGAAACAGCTATGACCATTACTATTTGCTTACTAGTAAACAAGCAAATGCCTGTTCCCTAAGATGGAGAAAAGGCAAAGATGTCCACTCCAACCACTCCTGTTCAACATTTTACAAAAGGTCCTAGGCAGTACAATAAACAAGAAAAGGAAAAAAAAATAATAGGTACAGGGATTGGAAAGGACCCAATGAAACTGCCTTTATTCAAATATGATTTCATCATCTACCTAAAAATATCTCAAAGTCTATACAAACAGCTACTAAATTACTAAATAATTAAAAAAGATAACAGGATATAAGGTCAACAAACAAAAAAAACTGTATGCCTATATCATACCTATGAATAATTTGTAATTTAAATTGTAAATATACCATTTACTGTGCTAGCAATACAGGATATCGCTAACAAAATATATGAAAACATTTTTTGCTAAAAACTGTAAAATATTAATAATAGTCATAGACTTCAGTAGCTGGAGAGATATCCTGAGTTCATGGATTGGAGGACTCATTGTTTACATGTCAATTCTTCCTAAGAGCATCTATGAATTTAAAGAAATCTCTGTCAAAATCTCAGATAACATTCATTTTTCTTTTTGTAAGAAACTGACAAGGTGATATTAAAATATATTCGGAAAAGCAAAAGGACTTACAAATAGGTAAAATAGTTTTGAAAGAGAACAGAGTTTGTAGACACACTAGTTGACCTCAAAACTTGCCATTCAGTTACAATAATCAAGAAAATGAAGTGGAGATAGATTATATATATGCAACAATAGATTAGAAAAGACAGTTTACAAGTAGAACAACACATATATAGTCAACAGATTTTGACAAAATGTCAAGAAAATTCAATAGAACAAGGATTGTCTTCCAACAAATAGTGCTGGCACAATTGGACACCCATATGAAAAATATAAAATAAATGTCAACCCTTACCCTTATCTTTCATCATATACAAATTAACTTGAAATAGAGTATAGCTCAATCATGAATGATAAAAGAAAAATATCGATATGTTGGTCTTAACAAAATTGAAAATATCTAATCTTTGGAAGGCCACTGTTAATAAAATGGAATGATAAGCCACAGAGTGGGAGAAAATATTTATAAAACATGTATCTGTTATGTAACTTTTATTCAAAAGATTTAAATTTACCACTCAATAATATTGCAATGGATATTTTCATTAGAGAAGAAATGTGAATGGCAGATAAGCACATGAAAAGATGCTTATGATAATTTTACTCATTAAGAAGATGTCAATTGAAACCACGAGATACCACTATACAGCTTCTGGAATGGCTTAAAAACAAACAAACAAGAAACAGATGATACAAAGAGCTTGCAAAGATGTTCTGTGCCTGGAACTGACGTATCAAGTTCGTGGAGATGCAAAATGTTACATCACTTTGAAAGAGGTTAAACATACACTTACCATAGGATCTAGCAATCATAGTCCTGGGTTTTTATTCAATAGGACAGAAAACACTGACCCACACAAAGACCTCTACACAATGTTTAAAGCAGATAAACATAGACATGATGATTCATAATAACCAAAAACTGGAAAAAAGCCAGTCATTCAGCAATAGGTAAATAGATAAATAAGTCATGGCACATTCCTACAACGAGATTCTCAGCAATGAGATAACCAAGCAATGAGTAGAACTAAACTACTGATATCTGCAATGATATGGGTGAACCTCGAAAACACTACAATAAATGAGAGAAGCCGGATACAAAAATCTATGTGCTATGTAATTGTGTTTCTATGACATTTTTAAAAAGGCAAAAATTGTAGGGGCTGAAATCAAATAAGTAGTTCCCAGGATCTGGCATTGGGAGAATCAATCAGCTTCACCTGTGTTTGAACTTTATATGGATGGAGTTATGTAGCCTATCTCTTTTTAGCCCTGACATTTTTGGTCAGCATTATTACACTTTTCATCTTCATTTACATTTTTTCTATAGAGATAGCATTCATTCATTCTCATCGGTATCTAGTATTCTATTGAATAATTACGTCACGATTTACTTATTGAAATGCTGCTGTTGTCCCATTTACACTGTTATGGAATTCTTATTTAAATCTTAGCCTTACAAAATCTAAATGAAATTTTCCTTACCACATCACTGCTCAAATAGACATTAAAACACAGTATATTTCTATAAAACACATTGCCTTTTTTTAATGAAAAATTTCCTTTATCCTTTGGTCAGTTTGGATTTGCCCCCAAAGATCACCACATCTGGCTTGCCACCCTCCAACACATTGCCAAGTTTCTTTTTTCATATGAAATTTTTCTCTTCAATATATCTCCTAATTCATAGCTAAAGGTACTTTCACCCTTCCCATCGATGACAGTCCATAATGTCAGAATACTCATCTCATGGATTACAGTGGCCTTGGAATCCTCTCCAAAGGACATAAAGATAAGCTCTGAAAGCAAAGGAAATGGGAATGGCCACTGTCAGCTCAAACACAACTTAGATGATAGTGATTTCTGCCCCAAACAAAGAGCACGGTGAAGCCAGGTATCTGGGATCCGAGGCAGTGCTTCTGAGTGCTTTATCTTAAAATACTATAGTAGGTAGAGCCCTGGGGACGTGAATTCATTTTGAATGAAGAGATTGTGGCATGAGTGTGATGAGACACCCGTTAGGACCACTGAGAGCAAATGTGTCTGAGTCTCAGAATCCTGCACACATCAAGGTAACAAAGTTAGATTTAAACTTGATTGAGTATTGAGTTTTCGCGTTTTATTGTTGCAGTGAAAATCATGTCGTGAATCCTCCACTTATTTCTCCATGTAAGGATGTTCCTAATTAATCTGTTATTCAAAAGCCACCAGCATTATATTAGTAACTGCATTATTTCATGACATTGACTAAAGCCCAGAAGCAGTTTCCTGTGGCCTAATTAATTTTTTTAAAGCCTTTTACTCAGCAGGATGCTGCCTACCTGAGTCTTTGAATGAAAGGATGTTAATGAAGCTGCAATGCAGATGATTCTATTGAAAGTGATGAAGAATTTATTAGGAAGACAGCCATCACGGGCTGTGCAGTATATGAGGCATAAAACTGCTATAAGTAATGACAGAATGTAGTCCAGGCAAGCAGTGGGCAGCGGAGCTACAAAAGGAGAGCTTTGAGATATATCATTTAGTAATAAAGTCCTCATAAAAATTGAAATATGAGGTAGAAAGATTAGCATGGTCATACAAGTCATCTTTAATGTTCATAGGCAAGTTCTGCCTTTTAGAAAAAGGAAACTGAATTAATGCCTGAGACAACATTTAAGTCAAAACTCTTATTTATATATTTCATGCAAATGACTGCAGCTTTGGTTGGCAGGCACCAAAGTAATGTTTAATAGTGTTTCAATTTATTACACTAACACCAGATCACACGTTGTATTTCTACCTGTCAGTTGGCTAACATTTGCAGGTCATGTCATTGATAAATAGACTGTGGTTTATAGACCCCTGCTTGGCTAGTCCCGAATCCATGAACAAAAGATTTTGTGCTTTTTCCACCTTAAACTGAATATAGTTATGTTCTAATTTATTGCATAATGATATTATACTATAATTAATTGCCACATACCATTTGGTCCCATGGCATATTTGCTTCCACAGCAGGAATGCTTAGTGCTCTAATTAAGAGCGAGAGCTTTTGATGGCAGCAAACTTAAGCAAAAACCTTAACAGCCAGTTACCAGCTGGGCGACACAGGTCAAATGACTTAACAACGCTGGTCTCATTTTTTTATATCTATAAGAGAGACATAATAACACCAAGCCCATGGGATTATTATAACATTTAAAGTGTGTAAAATATAGATAGTCTACAGTAACCAGATCCATTATTACCAATATAATTATTATTATCAATACATTCCAGGTACTTCCATATGGAAAGCAGCATCAAAAATCTTGGAGGACAGACAAAACACACTTTATTCCTCGGATATTCTCAGGTCAAAGGTTTGAAGTTTAACTTGTATCTAATGAGGTATATAATTAAATTGGTGGCTATTTTTATTGAATAAAAATGTTTTATAAAAAATATTGTCTTTTATGATTTCTCAGAAGTGGGTATAAAATTGGGTTATACGATAAAACTAAATTGGATCTTTTGAAGAGAAAAGAAATAAATATTTACAAAACATTTTATTCTGAATTTGAAACCCTTTCTATTTAAAGTCAATCACACAGAGAATGAGAATAAGATTGCAATTTTAGATACAGTAATCACAAAGGCTGTAAGGAGAAAATGACATGTGAGTAAAGCCCTAAGAGAAGTAGAATACAGGACACATGAGACTCAGAGGAAAGAAGCTTTTAGATAAAGGGACTAGTCAGTGTCAACTCCCTAAGATGGAGCTGAAGGCCCAGCCAGGGAGGAAGTGGTCATTAGGGCAGCTCACCTCGATGCGCTTAGGCATGCATTGTCTATATGAAATTTCAAAACAATAGTAAGACATTACCATTTTATTGCCACCACACACTGACAAGTGTAAACAATATCGATGATAAAATATTTCTTCCTGAAAAACGTCCATTGGTCTAAGTTCTAAACAATTGCTGTGGTTCCCGTTGGGCCAGGTGGACCGCTGCCACCAGCCCACCTTCTGCCTGCCACTCTGTGGGAACACAGTAGGAAGGAGCAGCGAGGGACAAGTGTGTCTGTATCGGGCTGAATGAGAACAAGAGCAGTAGATGAATGTTAGGACTTCGTGAGCTCTGTCTGGACTTTGCTTTTAGCTTACACAGGATGGAAAACCATTAGATGGATTACAGCAGAAGACTTTTGAGATATTATGTTTCAACACACTGATTGCAGTATCGAAAACAAACTATGTGGGGGAGAAAAGGTTGTGGCAGAGGAAACACACAAATAGTGATGGCTCTGACTGGTGAAGGATGAATCCCCTCCCTGAATAGTGTGAAATGGCTGACCACATGACACTCAACACTGGACAGATGAGATTGACATTATTAGTCCCATGAACGCATAGCCCAGGAGAGGAGGACACTACACACCAGGCAGGGCCATAGAAGTCTCACACCTGGGACCAGAGTAAACCAACAGAACCTGTAGGAGGCGGGCTCCACTATAACAAAGAACGTGCCTCCAGTACACAGCTAGATGTGATGGGTTTGTGTGAACGATTTTGCAGGCTGGGAGGGAAATAAAATGTATTAGGCTGAGATCCATCCAGCAGCTGGTCTGACTGTGTGCTGGGGCCCTCGGGCTCATGTTATCAGTTAAAAACATGCAGCTTATGACCTGAGGGGCACTGACCACCCACACAAAGTGGACAGGCAGCTCCCTCGGCATCTAAGTACCCACTTCAGGCAACTGAAAATCCCAGGATCGTTTTGATTGAAGGAGCAGTTTTAAGAATTGTTAATGACAGATCCCAACAGAAGAATCATCAATAGGAAAGAATGACCAATTACAGGCTCCAACAGGAAAAGATATACACTGCACCTCCTACAATCAATCAACTAGCCCAGCAACTCAACCAGTGAGAAAGCATCACTCCCTGAACATTTTTGCTTTTCTCCAAAAGCTTTCATTCAAAACAACCTCTCCAAACTTCCTCTTTTTTCTCCATAAAATAACAGTCCTCTTCTTCATTTGTTGAACTTATCTGTGCCTTTTGATATAGCTACAAGAAGAAGGATACTGCCTATTACTCTTCCCTCTGTCAAAATCTGTGAAGGATCTGCAATTTTACCCTATCTGTTATTGGAGAAGTTAGTGTGCCACAGTGGTGTGGAGGCTGGCAGAAGACACAAGACTTCTGGTTCAAAGACACTGGACTCAAACACTCATGGCACAGAAAGAAGCATAAACTCATGTTCATATCTATCCCCCTTACCATTCAAATTCTGTAGGAGCTGTGCAATGCGGCTCAGGTAGATGCGGTTCTCAGGGTAAGTTTGTAGCACAAAAACCCCCTAATAAGGAATCCTAACTTTAAGAACTTAAATTGCTTACAATGAGCTTCCAAGCAAATTTGCCCTTTGCCCTTAATGAAATCATTATTTTATTATACAATAAATCTTCCCTCAGTTGTGAAAGAGGCACTCTCTGTCTTCCAAGGCAAAGATTCTCAAAAAAATTGTCTGGAACAAAATCTGTCAATACTTATGCTTTCAAGATATGCAGAAACACGAGGAAATCACAAAGAATTATCTCCCAATGTCATTCCAGGCTTACAACTGTGTTCGACGCATTGTAGACAAGGAATAAATATTTGTCGAACGAAACCTCCAACAATTTCTATTTTCATCAATATATTCTATTTCCACAAATAAGAAAAAAATTTTAATCTTAGATGTACAGGAATTTTTGAATAATAACGGTCTTAGTTGGGCTGTGTTAACAAAATATCATACACTAGATGGTTTAGGAACAGCAGAAGTGTGACTCACAGTTCTGGAGGCTGAAAGTCCAAGGTCGCAGTGCCAGTGTGGTACCCTTCCTGATGATTCCTTTTCTCAGATGCAGACTGCCAACCTCCCTCTGCATCCTCACATGGGAAAAAAGATCCAGTTAGTTCTCTGGTCTCTTCCTTACTAGGGCACTAATCCCATTCACGATGGCTTCATTCCTGGGACCTCCCAAAGACCCCATCTCCTAATACCCTGGGGATTAAATTTTAGCATGAGAATTTCAGGGGAAAAGTATTCAGACCATAATAAGAACCTAAGAATAAAAGCTTGTGCGAGATTTGCTACAGTAATGTGGCTAAGAAAAATTATAAAACTCTACTGGACTTCTTATTTGCAAACAGAAATGAGAAATTTACCTGTTGACATCTTGAAGGATCTCAGCCTTCTCTCCCATTCCTTCCTCGCCTCACTGTGAAAAGGAAAAAGTGGTTTGTTTGATCAGAGCAAGAATGTTTAGTTAAGCCACACAGTTAAGGTCTTAATGTGTCTGTCTTTTGCAATTTCTAACTCATAGAAGAGTAGAGAATTAAGGAGGCCTGTGATACATTTGTGGGCAAATAGGTAAATATCCATCTAGGAACACACTGACAGTCCCTAAACTTGAAAAGAGTAGTATTCAAAATCACATTTTGGCCTTGCGTAGGCAGCATGAACCTTTTGGCAAGTCTTTTTCTAGGCCCTTTACATTAAAATTTTCTAGATGAAAGAGGTTCATATATCAGTGCAGTCATGTTCACTGTCTTTCTTTCCTGGGACTTTGAGCTGTGAGATAAGGAAAGTAATTTTCTTCTACCCTTCTGGGTTCTAGACCTAAACACAGCCATAATAAAAGGACAGATTAATAGGAGAAAAATAAACAGAAGCTTAACAACATGTATACCTCCTACATACATGAGAGACACCCAAGAAAACTGAGTAAATCCCCTAAATGGCGCAAGCCACTGCCTTAAATACCGTCAGCTAAAGGCAAAGGGGTGGAGGTGGGGTAGGAATCCAGTTATGGAAGGAGGCCAGGAATAGCACAGTGAACAAGGCCAATGCAGATTTAAGTCTCTGCCTTCTCCATTGATAAGAGTTTCTAGAAATTCAGCACCCTCCTCTTCTGGTACAGAATGGGAACCAGTCTTACGAACAGAGATTTCCCTGACAGGTATAAAGGTTTCCAATAAAAAGGTAACTTACCTTCAGTTTTCAGAGCTTCGCCTGTTTCTGCTGTTTCTGAAAAATAACTTTAAAAAATCAACATGCCAACTGGGAAGACTCTGGAGTAGCCTGCTTTGCTCCTCTTAAGAGCTGTACTCCTACCTTAAGTGTACAATTTCCTTGGCCTTGCTTTGACCTTGATAGGGGTAGCTAGTTAAGAACAGATTCTGATTTTCAGGGACCCCAATTCTGTACAACTCCCAGAACACACCAGATTTTTTAAAAGTAAAACAATCATAGAAGAGATTGCAGTCAGTCATGTTACGTTTTACCTCATGAACTTTCAGACAAATAGAAAATACTATGAAGTTATTTGCATAATGTAGTCACACACCAAACATAATTGTCTTTCTTTATATCTACATAGTTTAATCTCCAAGAATATTATGCCATTTTCAGATACAGACTGCTGTATATACAGCATCTTTCTTTGTTATGTTTAAAATTCATATAATTTCAGTTGTTTGTTTTGTCATACAAATGGATTCATTTTGCATTATTCTGAGAAATACACTTAATGTGTGGATCATTTACATGACTCCAGTATAGGTAGCAACTCTGATGTTTAAACACTTTGTCTCATTTAGTAGTGTCTTTTTTTTAAAATCATAAATGTTTAGATTGCTTTAACTCTTATTGAGACTTCTTATTTGCCCTTGGGAATGATTTTCTCAGTTCGGTCTTTGGACCAATTCTAACCTCACAGCTGAGAATGTAATTTCTTCACAAATGAACATACTTTTCCTATTTCACACAAAACCAATTATTAATTACATATATTCACATTTATAATTAATTTTAAATCTAAAACAGATATTAAAACTAAGTCTTTCACTTTCCAAAACCTGTGCTTTTTCAGTTTATCAAGCCACAAATTTCTGTGCATCTCAATTTGAACCAAAGTCTGAAGGACACTTGAACGATTGGTTTTTGATGTCAAAGGTTTGTTTTGTTTTGTTTTAAAAAATATGTAGATTTTTTCTGTTCTGTTCCACTTCAGTTATTTTTTTTACTTTTAAAAGTTTCCAAAGACATTGGAGGTGGAAAACATTGAAAAGGGTATCTAACTTTTAAAGTGTCCTCAAATAAAAGTCCTATTTGTAGCTTGCAAAGAATTTTGTTGGCAACAGATATCAGACCTCCTTATCATGCAGAGAATGCTGCTTTTTCTTTGTCTCTCCTTCTTCTGCAGTTCATGCACAGCTAAGATCACGGTGAAATTGTGATGGGGTCCATTTCCTTGTCTCTTTCTATCTCAGCCCAAACCATTTTCAAAATGTGTTATTGGCTGAGAGATATAATTTGACTTTTCAGATAAAAACACATATTAAAAAGAAGATGTCTCTGGGGTGTTTCACTAAGCATCAAAACCCTTGGAGTTTTCTGCCAATTGCTTTGTGTCTTTCTACACATTTCCTTGTATTTCAAATTTTCTTCCTAGAGCTTTAATAGTCTGTAATCTGTCCCAGGAGCAGGTTTAAATGACAGGCTTCATGGATGTTTTCTTAAGATCTAAAGAGGGAAAGAAGGAATATTTTCCAAAGGAAAAAAAGTATTCATCTGGAAAGAGAAATTCTCTATAAGACTTATCTACCACAAGTAGTTCTGCTTTTTACTGTTCCTTCAGCCCCACTGTGTAGATTTGCCAGCCACATAAAGTGGTGAAGGGAGACTATGGGAAAAAGCAAAGGAGCAGAGCAGGATGATATTAGCATGGTGAGGAAAAAGAAGAAACTACATGAAAGCAGTATGACAGTGCTGTTAAGTGTGCAAAGAGACCCCAACCCAGCAAATATAACACAAATGTAAACACTGGGGGCCTCATGTGGTTTGGCCCTTAGGCACCAAACTCACTGGTAGAAAATAACTGGTAGAAAATACTCAAAGAAAAGAGAATTCTTTCTTTTGAGGAAAGAATGCTTCTTTTAAAAAATGCACCCTGTCCAGAATAAAATGCGATTGAAAATGTGATGATCCGATTAAGCCTCCAAGGATGGTATGGGTTTATAAAGTTTCCCAAAACACTGAGTTTATTCTAATCACCACCCAAGGTGAACTGAACATGGTAAAAGTGGTGCTAGTTATTCAGTCACTTTATTAATAATATTAGGAGTCCTTCTGTAATCCTGAGACTATGTTCTAGTAAAACAAATCAAAGTGAAATAGAAACAAGGTTTTTAGAAAGTCAAAGTCTAGAGGGAGGAGTCCAAGATGGCAGTATAGGAAGACCCTGCACTTGGCCAGCATGAACCCACCGAAACTTCAGCTACATGTGGGTTATTTTCTTCTGAAAAGGATCTGAAAACTAGATGAGCTGTTCCTCCACCACAAAAGATAAAAGGATCACATAGAGATGAGTAGGAGAGACAGAAACATGGTTTCACTGCCCCCTCCCAAAAAAAGCACTCCCAGTATGGTGACACACAATAGGGAGGCATCTCACCAGTCCAGCACTTTCCAGAGGAGAAAGAGGTTTGTGCCCCATATCAAGCACCCCAGTTTTCAGGGCATGCATGGGAGAGATGACCTCCTAAAAAAGGTGGCTCAGGAAACCCATGAGGCCAACAACTAAGGGGCCCAAAAGGCTACAGGTAACTAAGATTTTCCTTTCAAAGGGCTCATGTGTGATCTCACTTGCTCTGGGACCCAGTGCAAGAGCAGAACTTTGAAAAGCACTTAGCCTATATATGCAGGAGAGTCATTTGTTAATCTTAAAGCATCTTGCTGGGAGGACAGAAGACAGTCGAAATTCTCTTCAGAGACAGAGGGTCTGGAAGAAGCCATTTTTTGTACTCTCTGCCAGCCTTGCTAGCATAGACAGTGAACTCAAATGTCACCCCCTCCTGCTGCCTTGCTAGGACAGGAGGGGGCAAGAAGTCACCACACTGTCCCACTACCTTGCTGAAACTGGAAGTGTGGGCTGTTGCAGCATTCTCCTGCTCTCTTTCTAAAGCCAGCACGTGCACATGTAGAGACAAGACACTCTTGCTGCATTGCTGAAGCCTGCAGGTATGCACAATTGAGACATTTTCCTGCTGCCTTGACAAAGATGGTGAACATGCCCTGCCCCCTACGCCCTCCAACTGCCTCACTGAAACCAATTGGCATGTGCAACTCACATATGGGAGGCCCTTTGATTGCCTGGCCCTGGTGGCCGAGGGGACTGGCATTCCTAGGCTCCATGGAACCATAATATTTGGAAAGGCTATTATCCGCAGGCTACAACCCTGAGGGCGTTACACAAACAGCAGACTGAAAGATGCCCCTCAGCCTTCCTATAAAAAACTCTTACTTATTTATCATTGAACTTCAGCCTAAGGGTCAAGCTTCAGGTTTCCCATGCACCCAGAGACTGTGGAGGTGCTCCTAGGAAACATAAGCAGGGAGTATTGTCATTTTTACCCTTGGCCTTGCTATAGCTCAACAAACCTCCTAGAAAGATGCTTATACATTCACCTACAGCCATCTTTTTGTAGCTGTTACCCATGGAACACCTCCAGATCTCTTGGTCTAGAGCCCAGAAGCGTTTACAGCTGTGGCCACAAAGGACTGTGTATATTTGCATACTTTTAAAGTTGCTGCCTAAGAGTTTGGCTATCTAAAACTGGTGCTAAATGAGATTCCTCCCCATGGAACACCAACAGGTCTTGGCACACCCTCAACAATGTGGACCTATTAAGAATAAATTAGGTTGCCTAGATAATCACAAAGTTAGACAAGCAAGAACTAGGGTAGAGTTGAATGCATCTCCTACACAGGGCCACTCCTTCAAGACTGAGAGGCAAGTGTCTTACCTAATACATACAAACAAACACAGAGAGTCAAGCAAAATTAGGAATTAAGAAAATATGTTCCAAATAAAAGAATAAAACAAAACCTCAGAAAAATATCTTAATGATATGGAGCAAAGTAATCTACCTGATAAAGAATTCAAAGTAATGATCATAGAGAGCTTCATCAAACTTGGGAGAAAAATAGATGAACAAAGTGAGAGCTTTGACAGAGAGATCGAAAATATAAAAAAGTACCAAACAGAGGTCACAGAGCTGAAGGATACAATAACTGAACTAAGAAATATAATAACCAGGTTCAACAGAAGACTGGATGAAATAGGAGAATGAATCAGTGAGCTAGAAGACAAAGCAATGGAACACACAATAAACAGGAATAATGCCTGATTCATTTCTGTGCCATCACAAGTTTGTACTATGTCTGGAACATATTAGACTTTCGAGAAATGTTAAATAGGTAGGTGAATAAATGATTCCTTGGAATGAATGAGTTAATGAATGAAAATAACTTCAACTGGAACTCTAAACTCTCTTTGAATTCCAAGTGCTATTCACTTGTAGGATCTGGAATCTTTTCCCAGGCCCCATCCTTGATGCCTCTGCATTCCTGGAAGAACACAGAACTAGGGCTTCTAATTCTAGCTGCTTACTACAAGTGCTGGGGGATCCTATTTCATATACATATTCTTGGATAGGCCCTCATTCCTTCTAAATTGAAATCTGTGAGGATTAAGTTTAACAAGTCAAGTCACTCAGGTGATTCTTATGCAATGAACCTAAACTTGGTCCATCTATAAAAATGACCAACATGAGAGAGCAATCATTCTAGTCCTCAAAGTAAGAGAAGACTTCCCCCATGAACCCCATTATGTCAAGGAAAGAATATGAGCAAGTACTTCAAGCATCTGAAGTTCATAATGATTAGATTTTGCATTTAAATAGAAAAAAAAGTTAAAGCAAAGATCTTAAAGATAAAATAGATCACACATTTTCACCAGCTGGCTTTACTTAGGAAAAAGAAATTAAATTGTAACAGTATCTAACCTGGCAAAGAAAACACAGAAAATTTTACCAGTAAACCATGTACTCAGCACAAGTTTGATGTGTTTTTTCAGCCTGACATAGCAGCCTCTATTTTAAAACATTTATGAGTAACCGTTTTGTGGGGAAACACCTATATTTCTTTAAAGGACATATACGACACTTTCTACTTTTATTTCAACCTACTTTTTACACTTTATTATTAACCATTTGGCAGCTTACACCCTATGCTCTAGTCAAAAAAAATCTCTTTTACAATCTCTTAAACATGCACTTTGTCTCACGTCCAGGGTGTTCCTTCTGCCTCATATGCCCTTGAAATTTTCTCCACCTGGAAAATTTCCACGAATATTCAAAGCCCAATTCAGAGGCATCCTCACTGTCGACATCCTCTTCAGTGTTCCCAAGCATGGTTATTTGTTTCAACTTCTGTTTTGCAAAGTTACATTTTTGTGATTATTTAACAGTTTGTGTCTTTTTATTGTAATGAGCTGCTTATGTATCTCTCGCACTATCTTCTAAATTCCCCTGGGCTTTAACTTTTCTCTCTAGCCGGTGAATATGGTGCTTGCCACATAGTAGGTGCTCAAAAAACATTGGCCAAGTGAATAAAGGTAACTTCTGGTGCCAATGTTTTGTGACTCTTTCATTTCAAATGGCTTTGGATTACTCTTTCTTTCCTAACTTAATTTCTAATACTATAAAGGGCACACTCAAAACACAGCTGGGGACAGAAAGCCAATGTCCTCACTGAACCTCATGCACACAGTTGCTTCCTTTATAATTTTAGCTGGTACACAACTGCCAGGTATATTCTTAAAAAAAAAATTTTAATACCACACCCACTGAAAAACTTCTAGAAGCTCTCCATTTCTTGCTGTGCCAGCTTCTACTCTTTCTATTTGATTTTTCAAATGCCCTCTATCCTACTTAATCTCTTCAGAACTGTCTTTCCCACTTTGGGTCTTCAGTTGTATTCATCTCATTAGCTGCACTTATCCCTAGGAACTAGGCGTATTCCAGTGTCCGAAGCCAGTTCCCTCACTACAGGTCCGAGAATAAGGACTATCATAGTAAAATATTATATGAAAGGAAGCTGACAGGACTTTGTTCCATGGGGCTGGGAAAGTTATTAGTTGGAAGAAAACAATTCTGGGAAGTGAAAGGATCAGCCCCATCAGCTTTGTCACCTGTAGATTCAAATTTGGGTCTTATCTTTACCTGAGCTCTGGCTACATTTAGAATAAAGTATATAAATACAGTGAATGAGCAGGGCTACACTCTGAGGTATGTCTGGGCCCTCAGAATAGCACCTGGAGGAGTGCTGAGTTTTGGACAACGTGTGCTGATTGATGATTCCATAGGTCTGGTTAAGCCTCACCATCAGAAGTCCAGATTTTTAAACAAGCTTCTCAAAGCCTTCATTCCCAAAGAAGAACTAAAGAAAACCAGATGGCAAGAATTTCAGACTGTAAAATGTGCTGGTTGTCCAATTTAAGTAGAGATCTCCTGTGCAATGGAGAGGCTGGCTCATGCCAATTTCACAGCTTATTCTTTGGTATCTGAACAGAGTTCGCTCTGCCAGTGGGCTGACAGGTCAAGTGCACTCCAGGTTCTGCGGGTACATGAAAACATTCTCCTTTTCATAGTGCTGCTGCATTATATAGAGGAAGGACTAGATTCACAATGAAAAGAATTATGATTAATCATCAGGGAGAGATCCTTCCATTTTCTGGGTGCTCACATTATACTTCGTGTTGTCAATACTAACGTGGATCACGTATTGAAATGAGAAAACTAGCACATGACATGGCCAGAGAGACTAAGGGAGTTGGCCCACACGAGGGATCCAAAAAGCATATTAATCCACCTCTAGCAGCATTGCCAATCTAAAAGAATGATTGCCCTTCTCTGCCACTTGATTCAACCTGGTATATGTATTATACCCCTCTAAATGCTAGCAGACTCTATGCTTATGGCTTTCATTAGGTAGCTTTTAGTATCCATGAAAACTTTCTTCAAGAAGTAATTACTTTTGAGACCATAAACATTTCAGATGGAGAAGGATAGAGAGAGGGAGAGAGAGAGAGAGAGAGAGAGAGAGAGAGAGAGAGAGAGAGAGAAGAGAGAGAGAAAGAGAAGAAAGAAAGAAAGAAAGAAAGAAAGAAAGAAAGAAAGAAAGAAAGAAAGAAAGAAAGAAAGAAAGAAAGAAAGAAAGAAAGAAAGTGCAAGTGAAGGGAACTAAGAAAAAATAAGAAAATGCCCAAGATATACAAGCAGATTGATTCCAAAAAGTAATTTAAAGGTTATTTGAATGATACTAGATGAGCATTTGTTCTGTTTTTGCTTTAAATATAGCACTGAGTTTTGTCTTTTAGATGTTGTCCTTGTTTATTATCTAATGCATGTTAAAAGCCCCTTGAAAGGGAGAGTTGCCCATTCTGGCCTCCTCAGCACCGAGCTGGAAGAACAGCACTGCAAGGGAAGGTCATGGGGTACAGCAGGCCCTGCAAAGGCTCTGGAACCCATCTCTTCCGAGTCGGTTTCCTTCAGGATGCAGTGTCCATAGAACGTGCAGACAGAAAATGAGATGCAGCAGGCACTCAAGGTTGTACATTCTTAATAGGTCTTCAGTACCACTTTTCAAACGTCTTCCTTTAGGAAATCAAATGCATTTATTTGCAATGAGGCTTTCTTGCGAATTCTATACTTCTGAAGAATACATTTAGTGAATAATTTATTTCTTTGCCTCCCCGTCTCACTTTACTGCAATATTTACATAGTTTTATCTCCAGCAGCCCCTCCGAGTGATTTGCATTTCGGAACTTCCTAAACTCATGTTTTCCTGCTCTTCTTTTCCGCCCCACCCACATTCCACTTAAAATGTCATGATCCTCTGTTAAAATGCCAAGAACCCTGGGAAAATAAGAAGAAGCGAAATGACTGCGATTGCCAGCTCTGGTAGGAATGTATCAGAGGCTAACTTGTAAGTGCTGAAGCCAGGCTTCGAACCTGTCTGTCTGACTTCAGAAATCAAAAGTCTAGCTGCTGCACGCCTCCATGTTGGAACATAGCCCTAGGACGAGAGTTGAGAGGCAGCTCCTGATCAAAGGGGCCAGCAATCTAGGACAGTGTTTAATTAGGGAATAATTACTGAAAGAATGACGACCGTGTTTTTACAGGGCAGGATATGAGACAGCATTCAGAGAGAACACCCCAGTGACACAGCGCATAGTGGCATCATCTTCCATTCCTCCTGCATGCCCAGAAAGTCCTGAGAAAGGAGACACTCATCTGCGACACAGCGATGTGAGAAGCAGGTCTAATTTTAATAAACTTTTATTTCATGGGCTGACACTTCCCCCAAAAAAGGGTGTGCTCCAGGGATTGATTCTGCCACAGGAAGCAGCAATCAGAAAGGGAAGTGACCAATAATTACCGCCCAAATCGTCTTTGAAGTAGATTTGCGAGGGCACTTTCCAATGAATTAATTGCTAGGTAGAGCTTACTAAGCCCATTCATTGGTAGGCTCCTGAAGCCAGTGGGTATTTTATCACCAATGATAAGGTCACCAGGCACTTATCCCAAAGCTACTTCCTCAAGTGCCACCACACAATACCAAGAAGTAAACAGTAAGTGTCTTTAGAACACTAAAATGGAAGAAAAACTTAACATTTCATGACAAAATTTGTTGCAGCTGATTCTTTGATCTCAGAAGCCTGTATTAACCTCCCCAAATTTTTTATTCTTTATTATAAACACCACTTACGTTATCAGAAGGCCAATAAAAATGCTGTTACTGGCTATGAAATTATTTTTCTAAGAGTGGCATTGAGGAGAATATAACTTGTATTTTATTATATTTCTACAAAAAGAGAGGGTTCTTTTGTGCAAAGACTCTGATCGATGCTAACTCTGGAAAGGAACGTGTCTGTAGCTGTCTTATGGCTTAGTGGAGACAGATTTGCACTTTTTCACCTGCCTCCATTGTGGAAAACGAGGCTGATAATTCATGCCATGGTAGGGAAAAAACATATGCTCATGGACATTTTGTAGCTCAGCTGATGGGCAGGATTAAACAATAACTTTCAGTTTCATCCATTTCTTTCATTCAGATGAAAAGCTTCACTATGTTAACCTTGATCATATAGTTTGGAAGAAGACAAAGTTAGGGAAATCTCGGTCAAAGCAGAAATCAACCTCTTGCAGGGAATAAATGTTAATTAAGAAAAACCAAATGTGCATGTTATAGTAAGTATATTTCTTTCTTTCCTGAGCACTTGGGTGGCACAAGCTCTGACCAGAGTTTATAGAATCAAAATCAATGTCCCCAAACAAAGAAATAAGCTTCCCCAAGAATAACACTGGCAGCAAATAATGACCCCAATTAGTGAATTAAGAAACAGCTTCGAAGCGATCAGTGGCCACTGCTTCTGAAGGAACCAACAGCTCCATAACTATTACTTTATGTAGATGGATTTACAGCATGACTTGCGCTTGTTTTTTTAACGCGATCCTTCACATTTTACATCGTCTTGTAGTGTTCAGTATATGTCACTAAAAGAAATGCTCTCCTAAGCTCAATATCAGTGTTTCTACATTGTGTAAACACTGAAATCTCTGTGGAATATCTGGACAGCCTAATAGAAAACCCCAGATGTCAGCAGTTTGCTGTGGAAGGTTTAAAGTGGCTATTAGCCTTCATCAAAAGTGATATCGATGGCCAAGCCATGGGCATTCCCATCCGCTACTTTCGCTCAGGACAATGTGAGGATCAAAGGGCGTTCAACATGGACCTCCATACACAGACGACGCGGGCAAGAAACGGCCTGGGTTCCCTCTTGCTAATGAAGAAAATAACGCTTTAGGCATCAGCTGAAATCCTATTTTAAGTTTTAGGGGAGGAAGAATATTATTCAAACTTTGATGAAATGTGATTCTCAATCCCTCTTAGTCACACTGGGTACATAGGATTTCAGATAGTAAGTGATTTCACGGGTTTTACACAGGAAATTCTTTTCCATGGCATTTTTGTGGGGCAGCAGATAGAAGCAAGGTCGATATTTCTTTGAAAAACTAAAGTGAGAAGTTTATAGAGTAAGTTGTGATTCATTCAAACCTGTGCTGATTCGAAGAAACGCGGAAACTGAAGAGACGGCAGCAGAGTGACATCTTTCCTCACGCTCAGCTGAGAGCTTTCTTCCAGTGTCAGAACGTGTCTGTGTGACTACTCGATCCCCATGGCTTTTCCAAAAATGCCAGAATCTTTAGACTTCAGTGACCCTCTCTTGACCCCACACTGACCCTCCACACACACTTCTTTTCCACCAACTGCTCTCTGAGCTACTTCTTGATACAGTTATCATAGGTGGTGGTTAGATGGTTGGTCCTGACACCTTGCACCCCACTGTCCCCTCGCCATGTCAGTCCCCTCTGCCTTGACTCGGGCTTGGTCACTGTGACTCGCTTTTGCCCAGTACCATGTCGAGAGCTGGGGCTTGAGACATGACTGTACATCAGGGCTCCTCCTCATGGACACCTGCCACGCAGGAGCCTGGCTACCCTAATGGAGACACCGGGCCTGGCTGACAGCCAGCACCACCAGCCAGACATGAGGACAAGCAGCCCCAGACCAGTAGCCAGAGATGTGGCGATAAAATGTGAGGGGACAAAATGCCCTCCTCCTTCAGTCACCATCTTGAACAGTGCTTCTCTATGTTGCAATAGAAGTGACTTTCTTCACTGCTACGTTATCTTCCCATTTTATACTCCCCTTAAATGACCCCAGAGCCCAGAGAAGAGATAACAGCTAACAGAGTCTTAACCCTTTTCTTAAAATATTTATATTTTTAATGACCCTATTTAATATAATCCATTTTTATTTTATCATGAAATGATTTTCTTCAGTTTGTTTTAAAAGGGTACAGAATTATACTAAGGTTGTAAATTTGGAGGGTCTAAAATTGTTTTAGTCTTTGGGTTCAAGTCTTAATGTACTGTATGTGGGAATTTCCTTTTGCAATGTGATTCCAGGATATTTGAGACTTCATTTTAAAACTTTGGCCCAAAGAATCTTAAGACATCTTACCTGAGAAAAATAATACATGAATCTACTCATAGTCATTAAGCCCTAGGCTTTCTTTATTTTCTAAACTCCCTATTGGTGAAGAAGCATACATTTAGGCTATAAGACTGACATGAACTGGAGAAAGGTAGTTCAGAAATAGTCCCCCAAATTAGGTATTGCCCAATTATCTCAACACGCCAACGCGGAGAGCAAGGGGCAGCTTGAAGCCTGGAACAGGAGACAGATACAGGTGATGATTAGGAAAATGGTACCCACAATTTGCCTTAAATATGAATGGCAAAGAATTCTGAATAAATGATGGTGGTTACATAGGAGGTTTTTATCTCTGAATATCTTACTCTTCCCCTAAAGATACACACTAAAATAAAAATAAGGAAAAGGAAAAGTAGTTAAGAGAGCAAGACCGGAACCTCACAGACAGTGCCTGTGATGAGGTGTTCCCATGAACCACAACATATGAACAGGTAGGGACAGGTCAACAGCAGCACAGAGACCTACGAAGAGTCTGTGAACGTATGTGTGGGTGGGGAGGGGAAGTTGAGAGAAGGAAAAGGTGATTTTAGCTTTCAGGGGAGCCAGAGATTCCTGCAACTGCCATCAGACACACCAGAGAAGAGCAGCAGCAACAGGGAATGGACATTGCCAGCTCAGATCTGCAGATGAGTGCTTGAGCTTCAAGACACTGAGGATGCCGAAGTGCTCTGGGCCTATGAAACCTGACACCTGTCCAACCAAAGCACCCTTCCAGGACAAGTCCCCATATTCAGCAGGGATGAGAGAGAGGAAGCCCCAATAAATGAAAGCAGGAGGGCAGAGGAGGAAGATTTTAGAAATTATAGTCATTTTTTAAATCATGTCATGAAAACAATAGAAAATAGTGAGCACTAGAGTTATGAAGCTAGAAAATACATTCTGATCCACACTTTTCTCCTAAAGTAGAAACTTATTTCATTTAAATATGAGCAACAGAAAGTATTCCAGTCAAATCCTATAGAGATTTGGTAGAAAAATAAAGCTGAGAATAAAGTCCCAACAGATCCCAAAAGCACTACAGAAAGATAGGCCCACAAAACAAATGAGATCTGTTATTAATATTTCACAAAAAGTAAAAGGAATGTAAAAAGTGGTAGAAACTGGTTTTTAAAAATTATAAAAGAGAATTTTTAAAACTCAAAAATGAAGTGATTGGAGAATGGGAAGATTCAAAAGGTGAAAAAAAAACCTCAGTAATTAATCTATTTTAAAAAAATCATTTCTTAAATGAAAGTTCAATAGGACACAAGTTCGAATAAACATAATGGATAATGTCTCCTCGGAGAAATGGCTGATTCCAGATCCAGCATAGGAAACGAACAAGATGTTCCAATAACAGCTAGTCACACCAGAGAACTGGGAGATGCCGAGACTTGTCTGTGGATGTGTCAAGGCTCAGGAGCCAACTTGAAAAGAATCCATGTCCCCAAGAGGGGCCAATCTGTGTGCCAAAAACTATAAAGATCTCAATGAAATACGTGACTGATCATCTTTGGAAAATATTCTGGCCTTTTCTATTTTCTTTCTTTTTTTCTGTAAAACCAATAAATAGAATAAAAGACGCCTTTATTCTGTCTTTCCTAATTAATCTGTAACTTAGGACAACCAAATAGTCGACAAGAGAAATTGTCCAGCTAATAAATTATGAATAGCACAACAATCAGTAGAATATCACTACTTAGTACCAATAACAAATGAATGGTGTAGGCATCGATCGGCAATGGACGCAATATCAAAGAAGATAAGCAGACACTCTACCAATCTTTTGGGAATGAATCAATATTACCAACGAAGTAGACTTGCCAGAAAATCCACCTGGACACTGAATTTTGTCAGTCCTCTAGCTCTACCAACTGACAGTAACAACATGGCAAGGAGCGCAGTAACTGTGTGAGCATGGAGGGGAGCAATCTGCACGATACGGACAGGATAAATGCTTTGGATTCAATAACAAATGATTGCAAGAAATAAAAACAAATGGAGCTGAATCATTAATCAAATAAGTCATGGTTATTAAAATTTTTAAAGAAAAACATTTACAGGACAATTGAGAAAATGTGAACTGACAGGATATTTGTTGGTATTAATAAATTATTGTTATTTTGGGATGTCTGATGATGACTTTAGAGTTAGTTTAAAAGGGGAAGTTCTTAGATTTTAGAAATATATACACTTATTTTTTTTCTTGCTAAAAAATAATAAATCTGGAATTTGCTTCAAAACTGCTGAGAAATATGGTGGTAGTAATAGGAGAAAGTGGAGAGAAAAGAGATCGGCCAACAATTGATACTGGATGAGACTGACCAATGAAGGTTTCAACTTCCTTTCTACTTCTCTAGAGGTTTGAAATTTTCTGTAGTAAAACATTGTTTATAAAGCAGATGGACTGAAATTTGCTTTTCCGAGCTCTCGGAAGGGAGAAAGCCATTCTTAAGTGAGGAGCCTTCTCCTCTGGTCAAGAATTCTATCGCAGTCTTCCCTGCCATTCCAAGTCTAAAACTCTAGCCCCCAGAGGCTTTTGGTGGTCAAATCGACAAGAACAGTGAAAGGACTCATCAGTCCTACCGAGAAGAATGCAGTCCAGAGGAAAGGCTAGTTCTAGGTCTGGGGCAGATGGTGTAATGTCAAAGTAAGACAAAACATTTTATTTTCTCCCAAAACTAGTTGTTATTATTGCATATACATTTGCAGCAAAATTTCTTTTCTGCTGTTTTAGTATTAAAGGAAATTTACTACTTAGGTAGCATCTGAATTATACTCCAAGCCTAGAAATAAACATCTGGGCTAAATTCTATTAAATGTTATTTTGGCCACTGTAGTGTAATCTCCAGTCTTGTTTGCTCTGTCTGTACTGTCGTGAAGAGACAGGATGACATCTAGAAGTCATAAACGCCAGGATTCGAAACGGGTTCTTTGCAGCTCACTTCCTCCACATGTGCACACTCGCTGGAACTCCTGCTCTCAGACCCATTTCTCATTTAATCCCCCAGAGCATTAAGTACATCACACTTCCCAGCTAATCCACCTGTAAGGGCAGCAACCAGAATTACCAACAGTGAATTCGCTTTCAGTCTCCACGTCCCCAACATAAGTACTTTCAAACTGTATGTTGCTTAGTATATGTGTCATCATAAAAAAAATTATAGAAATAACTCTGTTCTGACTGAATAATAATAATGATACTACTATTACTACTAATAATAATAGAATACATGAAATAGAATATAAATAAGAGGATAGATATAAATAGACATAGCACTGGAAATCCCAAAATGTAAAATGAATGATCACGAAAGCCAATGGTCAGTATAATGATTGTGAACATGTATCTTTGAGCTGTTCACTATTTAAATTCATAATTGAAGGAAGGGTCATAACAAATTTTATTATAAAAAATATTTTTTTATATTCAATTTTTGAGTTTACTCTAATTTATAGCTTTAATAGAGATGAGATTCAAAGAATTCATTCGGATTCCGAAATAATCCACTGCCTATTTTTCCTTATGAAACAATCAATTAGGATTCTGGTAACTTGTCAGTGATTCACCAATATACCTTCTTTTATTTTCCAAGATGTGGTATCGTTACAAAATCAAGTCCCTTTGCACAATATAATGATGTCAAAAATCACTCATCCCTGTTACTTCACAAGCACAAAGATTAAAATTAGAAGACCACTGGCTACATGCTGAGAAATGACTTTTCAGAGACCCCTCGGAGCAGACTAGTGCTCATGCTGAACCAAACTCCAAGGCGGACCACACACCCACAACTCACCCTCTGTCGTGAAAGCCACTGAAAACTAACCTGCCATCTGGCTTTTGAGATCCTGCAGAGACCCTACGTAGAACTTTGTCGCTTTCAACTTCCCAAGCCTCCTCCTCAAGATTCAGGAATGGTGATTCCCAGATAAGCAAAATGAGCACAAACAGTGAGGTTAGAAGAAGAATTTAGTCTACTGTTACGGCCAAGTTACTCACCGCATAAACAAGCTGGCTCCCACAGTGGTAAGTTTCTCCAAGGCTTTGTTTAGAGGGGTCTGAGCGAAGCACACGGGCTTGTCAGCAGTTTGAAACAGCTCTGTGGAAATCAAATTGCATATATATATATATATATATATATATATATATATATATATATATATATATATGAAATGTATTTACAAAGGCCTTTTATTTAAATTTAGATGGAGAATTTTACTACCTCTTTAAGCTTAGAAAAACATATTCAGTTAATAAAAAGGAGGAAAGAAAAAATTTGTATAACTCTTGCCCTTTCCATCTCCTAGCACCTTATTTTCCCCCTATTTCATCAGAAAATGATATATTCTGTAAGAAGGGTTTTTTCCTAAGTATTAGACCAAATATTTAAGTGTACTAAATCTCTAGATTTATTAAATAGTTACTTTCCTAAAAAAAGGCAAAAGGTACAATTTTTTTTTAGGACTCAAGGTTTGTGAATATTAATGATTACACTATCTTGAAATCCAGGCTTGTTTTTAGGAAGCTTTTGAGCTATTTCAAGCTATTTGTTCCCATGCTAAATGGAGCTTGTTTCTCCTCTACCTTCTGCTTGTATTTTTCCTGCTGAAGTGATACCTTACTGAGGCTGCTACCTATCATTATTTGATTTCAGGTTCTAAAGGTAAGACTGTATATTCTCTTTTCCACATAATAATAAAGATGGATTTGGGAATGACTGTTCACCTTCAGAAGCCTCCTTTTCCACTCATTCCCACTTTTCATCTATGGTGAGATGTCTAAAACAGATGAGAACATTCTGTGCTAGTCATATATGAATCAATCATTTGATTTATTTGACTCATATTCAAAGCAGCAGCTCCCCAAATAAGTCTTTTCTTCCCGTGGGTGTAGCCTTTTCTACAGCCAGAATCTACTGCTACCATCAGGAATTTTTCTCCAAAATAATGCCACCAAGATTTTTGCCTGTTGTAACTTAGCCACTTATAGGAATCGGCTGAGCTTCTGTTATTATAGTGTCCATCAATGAATGGATAAAGAAAATATAATATATGTAAAAAAATAGAATGTTATTCAGTCATGAAAAAGAAGAAAATATTGCCATTTGTGACAACATGGATGAAATTTGAGGGAATTATGTTAAGTGAAATAAATCAGACAGAGAAAGACAAATGCTCTGTGACCTCATTTACATGTGGGATATCATATAAGTTAAACTCAAAGAAACAGAGAGTGAAACAGTGGTCGCCAGAGGCTGGAAGGTGGTAGAAATAGGGAGATGCTGGTCAATACACACACACTTCCAGCTACGAGAGGGGTACATCCCAGGCCTCATGGACGACACAGCGATGGTACTCAACAATACTGTATGTACTGAAAGGGAGCAGATCTTAAATGTGCTCACCACACACAAAGGTAATTATGTGAGATGATGGATGTGTTAGCCAACCTTATTTTGGTAACCATGTTGCCATATATACATGTATCAAATCATCACACTGTACACCTTAAACTTACACAGTGTTATATGCCAATCACACCTCTATAAAGCTGGACGGAGAAAAAAAGAGCCAAAGAGAACAGGGCCAGGCTGGTGGAGGAAAGCCACCACCCTGAGCAGTGCCAAGGCCTGTCCCTTGCTGCTGGGCAGGCTATTCCCAGCTGTGGGGAGGGCATGAGGGCAGCTCCACTGTAAACTCTAGTCGGCCCCAGGCAGCTTTCAAAGTTAGATGCTAAAAAAAACATATAAATGACATTATGAAAAAAAACAGTACAATGCCTTTGTTCTATTTATGGTCCCCTTGGTAACTTTTTCCTTTGAAACGCTCCTCTTTGCAGTTCTCAAGTCAGAAAAACTAACATGAAACAGTGGGGTCCAAACTTTTCATTATCAACCTCTACACCAAAGGAAAAGTTGAAAAGTTATGACTCCTAGTAAATAAGCCATCTTTAGATTTTTAATATTTATCAAGAGAACAATGAATAGTTAGTTACCTACTATGTGCCAGGGGAAGGTAAAAATAAAAAAACAGACTTTGTTTCCAGATTATTCTTTCTGTGACTTCAGCAGAAGAGCTATTTGGCATCTGCAGGGGTTAAGCAGACCATGACAGAACCCAGATACTCTTCTCACATTTTATTTCTATAAAGTTGGTCCTAGAAGTGTTTAATAGCTTTGCATTCTGATTTAAGGGGATATTAAAAGACCTGCCAGCCCCAAAGTATTTCTGTTATGTACACACTGGAGGTGCCCTGCCATTGGCTCAGGACACTGTTTGTTTGTTTGTTTGTTTGTTTAAACAGTAAGAGTATTTTTTATTTAATAAATGGGTACAGATTTGTGCCAGAGCATCTACCCCACCACATAGCTCAAGAAGAATTCTGAAGGGAAGGAAAGCTATATGAGCAAAATTTCAAGGTTCCATCCCTAGCTTATGAGATGTTGATGAACTTGGGAGACTGATAGAGGAACCTAGGAATGCTGGGTGTTCAGCAAATAGATCAGCAAAGGATGCAAAGTAAGACTACCTTCAGGCCAGGGGTAAACTAAGTAGGTGAAGTTTGTCTCTTATACTCTTTCTTCTCTCATAGACCACTGCTCTTTCCTGTCAAGGGTCTCTTTTGTATCTTTGGTAGGCCTACACACACACATAAAAACACACTCACACACACATATGCAGCACACAAACATGTAGGCACGCACGCCCGTACATGTGCATAGAACCATAGGCTGCTCTGTTGATATTCAGCTTATAAAGAAGGTGCAAAACGCTCTGCATTTTATAGACTTTGAAATTACTTGCATTTTAATAAAAAACTTTTAGTGTCTCAGAACCTTTTCCAACAGCAAGTTATTTTTCATACTGGAGGCTGACAGTTGTAAGAGAACATTCGGGGAGCACAGAGACAAGCCTGACTTGTTCCAACCCACCATCTTCCACATCCCCTGGAAAATTCATCAACACACAGGTGGTAATCCCTTCTGCTAAGACGAAATCAAGCTTTCCCAGCATCGCAGTTTCTCACAGAGCCCCTAACTCATATTAGACACTCGACATGTATTTTATTTGTTGACAGGAGAAAGAAAATATAAAGGGTAAAGTCACCTGAAACTACAGTTACAATTTATATCTATATTTAAGTCACTATAGATATAAATTCTGAAATTTAAGGTAAAATAAAGTTATAATTTGAAATTATTTGTTTTTCATTTTTAAAAGACTCTTTTGGAAAATCCAACTACTAGTTTAACTCTATATTCTCAGAGATGGCATTTGGTCCAAATGAAGAAAATCTTAAATTATTATTCTTTGATTCCAAGGCAAACAAGGACTTATGTCTTCTTTTCATGAAATATGATTAACGAAAAGAGAATAAATATTCCATATCCTTGAAAACTGTTAAAATATTCACTTTTTTAATTATTTCGATAAATCTGAGTGTTTCCCATCACATCCTCTTTGGCCTATACCAAGGAGCTGAATATCGACTTAGCTCCTCAAAAATAACTCCATCAGACTTCTAAATATACAGTTCATAGAACCCACCACCAGAGAGCAATAAAGATGTTAAATCATGAAGTTGCACGGATACTGAAAATAGTGGGAGTTAAAAACATTTCACAGTTTGCTTTTCCAATGAGTGTTGTATGTAATAACTTAATGGATTATATGTACATGAATTCTGAAAAGTCAGCAGTACACATCACTGATTGATTTCTATGACCAGGGGAGCTTAGTTTGAGTACAGAAAAAAAAGTATACTTACATCTTAAAGCGCCTCCCCCACAAAATCTACTCACTATTGAAAAATTGTAGGAATAATAGCTTTCTGTGACTCAGTGACCAGGCTACCATTATCAAGAGTAGAATTTATCTCACAGTGATGCTCAAATGCACAGGAAAAATGCATATCTAGGAAAAATAAACCCTTGAGTGACATATGAAAATAAAACCAATTCTTCAAATAGAACATGCATTATGTTTAAAAGAAACGGTTAGCTCTGTACTAGTGTGAATATATACATAAAGAGTCTCCAAGAAAAATAAAAATCACTTCCAGGAAGTAATTTTAGGTAGAAGAAAATTAACAGTTGAGAGAGAACAGAGCTGGTTTTTTAAATATTTTCGTTTGATTAATTTGCTTCTATCTTTGGAATATAAGGAAACGGTAGCTTTCAGACCAGTATCCCAATGGAACCAAAAAACTGAGGGCTATACTGAAGCCCAGCCAGTGTCTGACCACCTTGCAATAATACTGGTGAAATACAGCCAAATTACTTGAACTATAAGTATCTGCTCGGAAAATAATCTTAAAGCATCAATCTGAGTTTAGGTGTTAAGTAGCACAAATAAATGCTACTTACCTAGCACAAATATATATTGTGCTACTTACTATGTTTTCTTTAGAGAGAAAATACAGATTCTAGATCAAATAAATGTTAATGTCAGCAAACCTCATGGATATAAATTATTCTGAATCCTATCACTTAGAACATCCTCTAGAAAGGAAAACTGGGTGATAATTTCCCAGATTTCATATTTTATGGGTGCTTTTTAGATAAGAAGCAGCACTAGTAAAATAGAGTGTTAGACAAGAGTTCTTGTCCCTTCCCAAACACATATGGGGAACTGGAGGTAGCTGTGGCTTAGAGGAATTGTCTAAACAGAGCAAAGTAATTGATACTTTGTTTTTTTAAAAAAATAGAAACTTCTATTTAAATAAAGTGTTTGCATTGAACAACACTTAACACCAGTTCTTGAAACCTGGGGTAACAAATATTTTAAGCTTGTACATACAGTCAAGACCATCTACAAATTAGATTAGTAAAATATTATATGACTATAATTTTAACTATGAATTACAGTTTTGTGGAGTTGGTAACTGTGTCTTATTCATCTGTGTATTTCTTACAAAAATACTCAGTATGCTTAGTAGGAGTTTAATATAATTTGATTGGCTATATCACTGACTTAAAAAATATATACAAGAGGTATAAAACAATTCTAAATTATACCATATCATAATGGTTTTTATATTTAATAACATTGTGAAATTATCTGAATTTCTTAAAAACCACAATTTAAAATTATTGATGTATTTTTAAGGAATTAAAGACATGTAATTAAAGATAAACATAAAAACCTTCAAAAAAATTCAGGCCTTAAGGTTTTTTTTGATAATAATTATAGGGGAAAAAAAGCATTCTAACCAGATATTCCTTTGAAATGCAAGTAAGTCGTGATAACTTTATTGCTTAAATTACACCCTTATCTTTTAATGAGGTAACCTGTTAGTATTTAGCTACCCATTGCTGCTGTTTTCTTCCTTTATACAGAAATTCCCATAAACATCAGAAGCAGAGTACTGAGAGTTAAGACAAGGGTTGGGGACGCTGAATATCAGTGACACACAAAAGTGTATACAGATCAAGGGACCAGTTGGAGGGTGGCCAACTATCTTGCTCTGATATTAAGCCTAATTTTTTAGGCTCCAGAGCATAACTCTAAGAGATTAATTTTCTCACTGAACAATCATTTATTCACACTGGGCCTCACCAATTTTGAGTTAAACAAAAGTAAGACTTATTATCCCCTCAGTGTGCTTACTCTCCATGTAAGCAAAGCCACTGTCACTACACTAAGAGTTGCCCACGCTGACAGGAGAGAAGGGGCAGGGGACATTTGCCCTGCAGTTGTGGGGCCAGCGCCGCCTTCTCCCTGCGTGGGGTAGGGCAGTGACTCAGCACGCCGTGGTCCTCTCGGTCACACGCAGACCTGACCTCCGCCCTCTCCTGAATGTGCCCAGGCACTGGGGACCCGCCTGTCCTTTTAAACTATGTTACTCAGACCAGTCACTCACACACACACACACACACACACACACACACACACACACACACTTTACATGCACACGCACACTCTTCAAACACACCACTTATAAAAATTTTATCAATTAATTTATAATTAAGTAGTATAATTCTGCTTGGGTTACAGAGAGTAGTGACAAAGGGAGAAATTTAATTGTAAAATGGCAATTATTTGGTGGGCTCAGATTCCTAAAGGCCCTTGAACCTAAGGATTTATATAAGTGCCACAACACTTCACTGTGGGTTGAATTGTGTCCCCAAAAACAAATGTTGAAATCCTAAGTCCTGATACCTTAAAATTGACCATATTTGCCAACAAAGGTCACTGCAGAAGTAGTTAAGCTGAAGTGAATAGGATGGTCCCTTAGCCCTAAATGACTGGTGTCCTTACCAGAAGAGAAGACACGGAGACAGAGACACAGAGAAAACGCCAAGTGAGGGCAGAAGATTCTGTTGTGACATCACTGTCAGCCACAGTAAGGCCACCTCCAGATGCTGGAAAAGGCAAAGAGGGACCCTCCCCTGGAGGCTTCAGAGAGCCCTGGCCCTCTCAACAACTTGACTTTGGACTTCCAGCCTACGGAGCAATGAGAAAGTAAATTTCTACAGTTTAAAGCCACTGCTTTGGCGGTCTTTGTTACCGCTGCCCCATGCTGAGCTCTTAACAGTTCAAAGAGACATTTAGCAAGACCAAAGGTTCTGGAAGGAGGATGCATTTTGTCATCATCACTTTAATATTGCCATCTTTCTAAATATTGCATGCTCTTGGTGCAAAATTCAAAAGTGAGGATGGTGAGTGAAAAGTAATTCTCTCATAAACATTTCCTGCAGCCACCCTCTGGCTCCCTCCTGGGGCATCGCTGTGACCAGCTTCTTATATATTTTTCAAGAGCACTGAAGGCAAATAGGAACATGTTCCACATATAGGACAATTCCTTTTATTAGATTAAATGCGCGTGTTTTTCTCAATTGCTGTCTGCAAGAATCTGAAGTCTCTGGCTAAGCTAGAAGTGAGAAGACAGAACTGGCTTTAGTGATTGCCATGGTCTTTGCGTCTTATCTAAACAATATCATCTTTGCATCTCATCACTGAAAGGGAGATCCACTGGCTTCACGTGTGCTCGTCTGGTCATCTGGGGGCAAGGATGGCACGATGGTAAGGTTCTAACCAAAACAGACATACACGCTGATGAGCAGATGAAAACTCTGACTGGGTGCCTCTCTCTGTGCTTTGGACCCAGCAGTCATGCTGCGCTCTGCCTTCAATACTGTCATCCCAGCGATTCCCTTCAGCGCTCTCTTTGACGAAGTCTCTGAGTCTCACCTTCTTCCTCAGTCTCGGTCTGCTGGCTCGTATTTGTGTTGCATACGCTACAGCTGCATTGTAAAGGACACTGTACGCTTAGCACATTATGTAAGATTATGCAATCCCCAAATCTTTATTCTATCCTCTGCTCAATTAATACTTTCAGTAAATATAAAACTCTAGGTTAAATTTCATTTTCTTTCAAAATATTTAACACATGAATCCATCAATCTACCTTCCAACATTGCCGCTGAGACTTCTGAAGCAAATTTTACTTTTTTATTTGTTTTAATTTTTTTTTTTAGAAGAGGTAACCCTTGGTTAACTTCACAGATTGCAAGGACATTGTCAGTTTACAATCCCTTATTTTTTTATTTTTTTACACCTACAGCACTTGGTCTTCCTAGGTGGTCTCCCATCCAAGTACTAACCAGGCCCGACCCTGCTTAGCTTCCAAGATCAGGCGGGATCCGCCACGTTCAGGGTGGCATGGTCATAACAAGTGTTACTCTTAATATTACATGTGTGTTTCCTTAGTTCTTCTCTTTTCATTGAGTGATTAGAGCCGTAAAATTGTTTCTAAATGTTGTTTCCAACTTCACAATGATATCTTAATTGAATCCATTATCTTGGGTGCATGCTGGGTCTTTCCATAGAAAACTTCAGGTTCTTTATCTGGGAAAACCACCTCTATGACTCCTCCTTCCATCTCTTCTAGGCTCTGTCTTTACGAAACTCACAGCATTCACACGGTGTGTCCTTTGAATGAGCTTTCCGATTTCCTTCCCTCTCATCCATCCATTTGTCTTTTTGTTTGATTTCTTTAAAGATTTTCCAAATTAATTTTCCAGACCTTTTTGTGTTTTCTGTTTCTTCTCTGTGTGTTTATACTGTTTTTATGAAGGGGAGGGGTCTGCCTAGAAGCATTGGTGTCCAGGGCAAGGGGCTGAGCTCGTGAGACAGATTTATCTTTGTTTCTTCAGGTTCCACGAGAAGTGCTTGGCTCTTAACAGATTCTCAACAACTAAATGGTCTTAGGATAAATAAATAAGTAATCAGGTCACTTACATTTCTTTCCCACTTCTTCATTGGCATGTTGCGCCCTCTATTGGTCAGTTTCTAACTAGCAATTTCAGGTTCCATTTCCTCTGCCTCAGATAGCTCCAACATCATTTGATTCTACCAAAATAATGAATCTCTATTATTTGTTAACTGCACTCTGTTTAATCCTTGTGACTGTTCCCTAATTATAATACAATGTACACACACACACACACACACACACACACACACAGAGTCAACTTTAGTTAACTAAAAATTTTAAATTATTTCATATTCAGAAATTACTATCCAGGTAGAAAACAACTAAGGAGGGTGAAAATTGAGCTCTCTAGTAACTTAAATCCATTAAAAATCCATCCTAATTTTAACGTTTTTGCTGGATCTTAACGATATACTTTTAGTAAATATACCAGAAAAAGCAGTAGCATGGCAATTCGGTAAACTGAGGTCTTCTTGGAATAAATCTCAAAATAATTTCTTATATCATGTATCAGAGATCCAGTTATCCACATTAGTTCATTAAGATGTGAACTAATTTTATATAATTCTACTCATTATGCAGGGGTCACATGAAGAATTTTCTTGTGACATGGAACAGTGCAAAATATCTTGATTCTGATTACAGGGAAGCTATCAAGCCTTGCCATAAGGTTATTTCATTTTTTAAAAAAAAAATAGTTTAAAAGTAAGTCTTACAAATTCTAGATTTCTATACCTTTAAATCAGCTGGGGAACAGCCAGATCTTTTAAAACTTTGACATTATTTGCCAATTCACTGGTTCAAAAGGCACACTTTACATTCCTCCTGTTAAATAAAAGCAGCCTGTCGGCAGCAATTTCATCATCTCCATTGAAACTGTTTATCTACAAAATGAAACAAAAAGAGTACAAATTAGAAACACTGATACATCTTCTGACATTATTTATTTAGAAGCTAGTTCTCAAGTTGTTGTTAGATGTACCACATAAAAATCAGAAATGATTTGTTTGGAGTGCTACGGCTATTTCTAGACTCAAAATGTTTGGACAACTGTAGATACAGTTTCATCATCAGACTGAACTAAATATGCTATAATTACATATAAATCAGGACGATTTTTGCTCCATGAACCTAGGTTATTAATCTTCTCAGGCCGAACATCTATGATACCTAAAATTATACAAGTGTATTTATCAGCCAAGAATGTTAAAAGTGATGTTTGAAAATTAAGAATAAAGACTGGTTGGGTGAAGCTGATGTTTCTGTCATCTGATTGTCTCCATTTTTCTTCTGGTTTCACGGGCCACCCTCGTCTTTCCTCAAAACCTTGTGTTTCTCCAACCATTAGCAATCATCATGCTTGAAATTATTAGTTAGACATTTATTTCCTCCAATAAACAATAGGTTCACTAGGCCAGGGGCCTCTGCTATCTTGTTTTCTTCTGTGTTTCTAGTATTACCACACTACAAATCAATATTTTTTTGAATGAATTAATTAATGATAAATGAAGGAAGGAGGGGAAAACTAACTTCTCAGGCTGGTAACTGAATTAGGGAACAGAAGCTGGAAAGTTTGAAATGACCCTGTGTTCTCCAAACATTTGCTGTGGCAAAAATTTGCTGAAAATTTGGTATGCAAAACGTTATGTGTATGAAGTTAGCAAACAGTAAAGAAGAATGATGGTATAGGTGGCTGTAAAGGTGGATTTCAATTTACCCAGGGCCTGAGAAAAGTAAGAATGTAAAATAAAATTCATATTCTGTATTTAACTGTTTAAGAAATAGACTTTAAGAATTCATCAGTATACTGTATTTTTATGATTTCTAGACTAATTGACATCATAATTCACTCAAATGACATGAAATGCAGACTACTCATAATATTTACCATGTTAATCAAAAGAAGAATGCCACTGAAATTTGAGTTTACCTTCCCCATATATTGAAGTTTTATTCTATGGTAAAGATGAGATTGACATTTTTGATAATTTTTTTTAAATAAAAACTGTCCACTAATTTTGCATTTGTGTTCTTCTTAAAGTTATTTTCTAATGTTTTCTTTGCGTATGTTAAGATATTTTATGTTATGTTTCCCCATAGGCATCCAACAGAACCAGAATGCTACAAAGCAGTGTTTTAGGCATAATCTAAAATACGTCCTCATGTGCAACAGCAGAGACCAATGATTCATGAAATTGCTCAGCACTGGGTATGTCTTTTCTTACAGAACTAATGGTTTGTATGAGACAGTTTTCTTCAAACTTTGAAATCAAGTATAAACTCCACTCAGTATGTCAGCATTCACATTAAAATGAAATTCTTACTCATGGGAAAAACTTTAATTAAGTGTATTTAGAAGCCTGGAAATCAGCAGCATAGCATGGAGAACAATTTAAATATTTCTCCTCTTACTTGGGTTGGAATAAAACAAAAAACACAGAGGAAAAAAACAGGAGGAGGTCCTTCTTTAGCCTATCAACAAAACTATTAATTTATCTGCATCTGTTTTGGCATACGCAATGTCCCTGGTCTAGGATAACTGTCCATTCCCCACAAAAGGTTGCTGCTGTCACTGTGTCATTCACCGCCCAGGATTCCACTTTTGAAATTATCCCTAATTGATCCATTGGCTGATTGATTGATTGATTGATTGATTGGATTCCACATATTAGAGAGATCATGCAGTATTTGTCTTTCTCTGTCTGACTTAGTCACTTAGAATAATGCCCTCGAGGTCCACCCATGTTGTCACAAATGTCAAGATTTTATTCTTTTTTATGGTTGAATAATATTCCACTTTATGCATATATTCCACATCTTTATCTCTTTATTCATAGATGGACACTTAGGCTGTTTCCATATCTTGCTTATTGTAAATAATGCTGAACATAAGGGTGTAGCTATCTTTTCAAATTAGTGTTTTCATGTTCTTTGTGCAAATACCCAGAAGTAGAATTGCTGGGTTATATCTTATTTTTAATTTTATATCTATTTTTAATTTTGTGAGACATTCTACACTGTTTTCCCCCATGGCTGCACCAATGTACATTTCTACCAGCAGTGCATGAGGGTTCCCTTTTCTCAACATCCTTGCCAACATTTGGTAAAGGTCATACTGAATCTGTATATTGCTTTGGGTAGTATAGACATTTTGACAATATGAATTATTCTAGTCCATTTGCAGAGAATATCCTTCAATTTAATTGTGTCTTCTTCTATTTCTTTCATTAATGTCTTATACTTTTTAATATACAATTATTTCACTTTCTTGGTTAAATATATTACTAGGTATTTAATTCTCTGTGATGGAATTATAAATGAAATTACTTTCTTAACTTTTTTCTTATACATCATTATTGGTGTTTAGAAATGCAACAAATTTTTGTGTATTGATTTCATATCCTGCAACGTTGCTGAATTTGTTTATTAATTCTAGTAGTTTTTCTTTTGTCTTTTTTGTGGCGTCTTTAGGGTTCTCTCTATATAATATCACCTGCAAAGAGCAACAGTTATACTTTCTTTTCAATTGGGATACCTCTTTATGATTTTTCTTGCCCAATTGCTCTGGCTAGAACTTCTAATACTACATTCAATAAAAGTGGAAGAGTGGGCATTCTTGTCCTATTTCTGATCTTGGAGGAAAAGCTTTCAGCTTTCACCATTGACTACGATGTTAGCTATGAACTTGTCCTTTATTATGCTGAGGTACATTCCAACTATATCCACTTCGTTGAGAATTTGTCTAATCACAAAGGAATGTTGAATTTTGTCAAAATCTTTTTCTGCATTTATTAAGATGATCATATAATTTTTGTCTCTTTTGTTGTTGTTGTTGTTAACTGAGTAATTTGTGTATATTGAACCATTTTTGCATCCCTGGAATAAAACCAACTAGATCAGCATGTATGGTCCTTTTGATGTCTTACGGAAGGCTCTGTTCGCTGGCACATTCGCTTACCACATCTCATTGACCGGAATGTAGTGACTGTCATTGGTTGAATCGTGTCCCTCAAAATTCATATGTTGAAGTTTTAATACTCCATACCTCAGAATAGAACCTTATTTAGAAATAGGGTCATTGAAGAGGTAATTAGTTAAGCTAACATTTTGAAAAAGAGGGAAAATGCTTATTCCAGGACAACAGGCAGTCTCTGCCAAAGTGTGCTGCTCTCTGAGAGGTGGTCACAATATTCGACATTTTGTTGAATCTGTCACTATTAATTATGACGGGTATGTTACGCTGAGGGAGCCAAAGTTTTGCTACTCATATGCCTCTTGGGACATTGATTTTTAAGCTGGTTATTAAGTAACAAAAGACTCAAAAAGAACATTTGACCCTTCCCCCTTACCTGCATAGAGGAAATCAGATAGAAACACCTGCATAGAGGAAGGTAGTGTCTCCTCAGCCTCATAATATAAACTGAACATGGCAGAAAGGAGGAAATCTAGCAAAGCCTTGTTAGACTTCCATCCGTGTCCCATGGTCTCTGAGTGGCCCAGCAAGAATTTGTTCCCTGTGTGCTTGCTCTTTCTTGTCTCCCTGTGAGTTGTCTGCTTTTCCTTTGAAATCCTGTTCCCTTTTTCCTTGTCCAAAATGGCACAGAAACCTCAACTGCCCAGTGCATCTTCACGTCTCATGTTCTAATGACACCTCCACATGCACATCTGCAATACACTCTGGACATTTTCTCCTATTAACCTGTCTCTTTTAATTTGACTATTAGCTCAGCTAGAAGAACTTAGAAAGTGGGAGAAAAGTTATTTTTGACCTTCACAGTACATTATATTGTGAACCATCTAGAAAGAAAAAATGTTAGTGATCTAATTATGATAAGCCACTTACTATAAGGTACATTCTTATGTCAGAGATAATAAATGTAAAAAGCAAAATGGGCATCTTAGAACCAATAAAATATAGTAAATGATCTATAGACGAATGAATTATAAATACAGAAAAAAATAGTTTACTTGGGTTACAAGTCAATATTTTATTATTTTATACTCTAGCTTATATAAAACAAAATGACTCATTTTTCTACAGGATTAAGAAAACTATACATGTCATAATCAGATACAGAGGCTATAAAAATGTCAATATAAAAATGTACCTTTTCTTTGATTAACCTTTTTCAAAATACATCCACAATATTAGCAAATATAGAATCAGGGGTATCATACATTCCCTTTAAATCAAAGTAAAATGTAATATCAGTTCTGCTTACTCTGAAAAAGAAGGATAATTTTGGGTGGTGGTTTCATGAAAGAAATACAATGTTCCTTTCCTTACCAAATAAAAAACAATAATACTGCTTCAATTTGAAATAATAAAAAAAGATCCAATATGTGAAATTATAAAAACTGTAAAATCATCAAATATAGTAACAATTAATTTCCTTGTTAAAACATTGGCTTTTATTTTCGTTTTCCCTACAAAACTCAGTCCCATTTACTTGAATTATTCTTCTCATTATGTATTGGCTAAACTTCTTTAGAAGCAACTGGGATTTATCTCCTTAGTCTCAAAGGAAAGTTTTAATTGCATGTTGCCATGACGAGTTGAAATATTAAGACACATATAACTAGGTAATTCTCCAACTTTCTAATTTTAGAGGTCTTTATCGAGAAAGCCACTTTGTTTAGATATAGCTGAGATCTAAAAAAAAATGCGAAGCATCCATTTCACAATTAGAAAGAAACAATGCAAGGATCAGTTAACTTATCCAGCAAGAGCCAGAGAAAGGAAGCCAGAACCTCCCACTGTGCAAATTTTGATCATTTTACATTTGTGAACCCTTAACTGAGATAAATTCAGCAACCAATCTGTGAAACAGCACCAGTATTAATATTAAAACTAATAATTATTATTGCATTTAAAGTATTTCCCCATAGTATTATATAATATAATAAAAATAATCTGGAATTCAATTACCTCAATAAGCAGCTAAAACATTCATAAACATATGAGCTAATACAAAGAAGAAGTTGTTTATAGGCTAAAGGTGGCATTTGGGAGGCAAAGAGCAAGGCTTCTCGCAAAGACAGCTGGATAGTGTGGCTTTAAGCAGAGCAGCCTCTGGGAAGAGTTTGCTTTGAAGGTGGGACGAGGGGAGGGAAACAGTCAAAACGTACTTATTAAAATGGAGGTGGGACATAACTCATTCACATAACTTAAATTAATTTAAATATTTGTTAAGCAAGTAGGAGGAGAACACAAAAGCAAGGACACAAATCCGGAACAATTTAAGAGCTCTACACAAGAGGTTTGTCTTCAGCAGAAATCCATTTTATGAGAAAAATGTTAAATCATAAAATTATTATCGAAGTTTTGATCTGTAAGACTTTAAGGAATCAAGAAAAGTAATAAAGCAGTTGTCTTCCCCAAAATTTTTATAACTAAACTCAGTTTTAAAAATACCTAACAAAGAGAGGGGAGGGGAAAGGGAGAATAGGAAATGGATGAGAGGAGAGAAAAGAAAGAGCTCAGAGCAGAACACTGCCACCCTTCAATATTTTTAAAGCAAATAATTAAAGAAAAGTAAGAATGAGTGGCTCAAAAAACAAGATAAAGAGCACATCTTGGAAACAAAAATGGTGGAGCAGTTTGAAGGGCAGAGTTTAACAGTTTCAAATAGGGCGATAATGACATTTAACTTAAAAAGGAAGTGAGTCTATTACTTTATTGGGAAAAGAGGTCAGTGGTGATTTGGGAAAGGTTTGGTGAAATGGAAGGGGAAGAAATGAGAAGAGAGAAAATGGAGCGAGAAAGCACGGTCTCTTCTTTCCAGGAGCTTGATGTTGAAGGAAAGAGTAAGGATGGGTTGAACCTTGGGGAGGGGCTTTGGTCAGAAGGGATGCTGTAAAGGGAGTTTGGTTGTACATCACCTTATCCGCTTCTCATGCCTCTACACCTCCCCACATCCCCTCACACACAGCCCAGAAGCTCACCCACTTGGAGCAGCAGAGAGACCAATTGGCTGGGAACCTTCTCAGCTTCTCAGTACAACCTGCCTCCCACAACTCAAAGTCCCAAATGTCTGACCTGCCACCTTGCTGTCGCAAGAGAAGTGATAAACCTTTTCAACAAAATAAGAAAATAAACCGGTGGGGCTGCACCAAACTAAAAATTCACTGCATAGAAGACAGTTACTATAGAGAGTCACCTAATTCTCAGCTAAGTTTAAGGGAACAAAAGGAATATTTTGTCAGGATTGCATTTTGCTATGGCAAAGTCTGGTCTAATACAAATCTTTAGTCTTCACGACTAATACAAATTCCAATTTGATCTTTCAACTCTGGTTATTTTCTGTATCTTCTTATTCTTTGGTCACTTTTTTTGGATAGACATGTTATCCTTTCTTATTTTATATTCTGTAAACAATGATTTCAATACCTGATGTCTTGAGGTTTAAATTTGTTTGTTGTTGTTTTCTCCTGAATATATTTGAAATTTTTTTAGTTGTATATTCATATTCAATTGAATTTTGTCTGTGGAAGAATATGAGAAACTTGGGTTAAGGACAATTTCCTCCAGAGAGGATTTGCAGAGGCCACTGCAGCAGACAAGACATCTGAACAAACGGAGGCTTCTGTGACTGACTCAGCTTCTAGTTTCCCCATCCACTCAGATAGAATAAATTAGAAGCCCAGACAGGTGTGCAGCAAGCCTAGGGCACAGATTCCAAAGATCCATTTTATCCCCACCCTCGTCATCTGTCACCAAGGCCAAAACAAACAGATTTTCAAGTCTGTTTCCATATCTGGCCAGTGGATTTTTGCAGCCTGCCTTTTCACTGAGAGAACATGCCTTCAGAGAAGCACGATTTTATGAAAATTCTACTGACTTCCTCCACTTCCATAGGCCCAAGACCTAACATCCTGATCCCCACTTAGCTATTATTCCCTAAAATTACAGGTTGGTGGGTCATCGTGTTTTCCTTCCCCTGGCCCTCAGAGATGCTCCAGACTGCATACTGGCTTGCATTTCTGATGACACTTTAAATGCTCCTGCGTCGTTAGGGAAAGAAGAAGAACTTGACGATTTCCTTTACTTTCCTGCGATCTCAGCTATAAATTTTAAAATGTATTTATTTTAGCTTAGTTCATGCTTATGTGTTTTTCAGAGGAAGCACTTGAAAGAAACAAAACTATGTGTGTTTTCACACACAGCTATACCCCACCCCTTGGTACTACATGAACATAAAAGCATTTAATAAAGGCTACAGCACTGTTAATATTTTTTAAAAATAGCAGCATACAAATAAGACATAATAAATGTTTTGAAAAATTCCGAGTCTACAGCCATGCCAGAAGCTAAGCAGGGTTGGGCCTGGTTAGTACTTGGATAGGAGACCAGCTAGGAAGACCAGGTGCTGTAGGCATAAGAAATAAAAAAATAAGGGATTGTAAACTGACAAGGTCCTTGCAATCTGTGAGGTCAAACAAGGGTTGTCTCGCCTAAAAAAAAAAAAAAAAAAAAAAAAAAAATTCTAAATACTTGAAACGTATAGAAAAATAAGGAGGGTAAAATAAGACAAATAACCAAGTTCTGACTGCCCAGGTATTATAAATGTTGACATTCTTCTAAACGTGTTTCAATCTTCTCTTATAGTTGTGCAGTGTTACCAAAACAAATCACTTCCAATTAGAGTCAACTGAAGAATGGAGGAATTATTTATGCATTCTTTTCATTAACATACACTGATTCAAAATTAAAAATCATATACAATGCTCATCACTAGAGATTTAAATAACTTATATTTTAGGTCAGTACTGAAACTATTCCTTTCAAAATAAAATCTTCCTGTGGCTGGGTGGTTGGTGATTCAGTCTTGTTCCTTTAACATCTCTTGAGCACCTGGGGAAGATCTAACAGCAAAAATAAAGAAGGGGAAGAAAATGCTCTAACTATAAGAAACCTTCTTTACTACTTACTGAAACTATGTATTTTTAAAAAATGAACTCATATATACATTATCCCCTGCCTTTCACCTCTATTTATATTATTAATCCTTGACAAAAAGATCAATATATTGTAAATTCATTTCTATGCACTCAATATCAGTGAGATAAAATATAATTATGAAAGTACTATTACATAAAGAAGTACCAGATAGAACTATTATAGATACTTAGAGATGAGCTATGCCTCTCTCATTTCCTGTACTTTACGAGTAGATACAATACTATATTTTCCATTATGAATTGAAGTATTCTTAAATTTGCTGAAGAATTTCAACAAAGCCAATGAAAAGAATTATTAATCCCCTTGGATAGTAGTGGGAAATGCACTGTAATTGGTAGGCTTCATATTAGAGTTCTTGGACTTTCTCCAAGTGCATTAGCAATTGGTCATCTTAATTACATGGTCCATTAGCCGAAATCTGCATCACAAAACTACCATCCACCATTCTTGCCAACTCTGCTCCATTCATTGTAAGGTCAAAGTTTTCTTGCTCATTGTAAAATGAAACTAGATATATTAAGTTAAAGTATTTCAAGCTCATTAAATATGCAACCTCAAGTTAGTCGCTATATCCCATACAAAAAATAACTGCATTCTAGATAATACCTCTAATACTTTCAGCTTTTTGTGATGTCAGGCAGTTCCGCTAAAGATCTGAGCACATTCAACAAATTTTAAAAGAGCATAGCAGTTATTCTACTTTCTGCGCATTATACATATTATACCTACAGTGAAGACACGGATGTCTCAGTCTAACCGATAATAATCATATGTGTGTTTCTAAATAAGAAGTAGATTCAGAGCCAACCTTGTCACTACCAGCAAGTATTTAATCCAGAAATATCCACGGACCCTGAACCGAAGCCTCTTGCAGTGTTTCTCTAAGCACAGTCCCTCCTTAGACGTGTTCGAATAACAAGCTAATACTGAATGGGTCTCTTTAATATTTTTTCCTTCTTTCAGTTGGATATTAACATTTTTGGAGCATATACTATGTGCTCCAGGTGTACCAGGGCAAATAAAAGACATTCTCGGTCCTCAAAACACTAGTGACCCAGCTCATTCTATGTAAATTTTTCAAGAGGGTACAAATTTATCATGCGTTGCTTTCTATCATAGAGACCTCATTTCTCCATTTTCTTTCAAAGGATATGATGCAAAACTTATTCAGATTCCTCCCTAACATCTAAAGACTAGATCTACACATTTCTTGAGTCTCATCTATCTAATTTATCAAAATACTGAGGCTCACCTAGAATATAGCATGTGATGAACTCAGGCTAGCGTTGTTCTAAATCTTAACTATTCTTGCCAATTACCTATAGGACAAGCCACTCTAGACTTTTTCCCAGTACTGAAGCCACACATGTTGATTTATACATTGCAGTCTCAGGCTATCCCTTAATGAAAATGGGGACAGTGGGTGTCTGTGTCCTCCCTTTCCATCTTTCCTTTTAGTTCCAGTGACCCCTTAGAGATCACTGAGAAAACCCCAAGTGCATATGGAGATCAGTATAGTAGCTGACCTTCAGTTATTCTCTGCTTCTCACTCAACCATGATTTCATCTCAGTGCTTATTCTAAACTTTCTCACCTAAAACCTATGCTCTTTGGCATGAAAAAAAAAAAATGGGAATGTTGAGCATATGTACTTCCTTCAACTCTACTTTACACATTTGGCTTCACTGTGTAGTCATGCCTCAATCATTGCAAAGTAGTAGTGGGAATTAACAAAATAACAAAAACAAAGTCCCCCAAAAAAGCCTTATTGTTATCTACACATTTTTCTCATCACAGTTCTCGGGGTGCATCTTATATTGTTGTTACTCTAACGTATCTAAATATCATCCAGTCTATCTTTCTATGAATTATTTTAAAATTATCTCTTACTAAGTTGTTCTCTGTGCAGCTATATCCATTTCTATATATTATCTCCATTTTCTTTTGCATTTATTTGAATCAGTTGCAGTTGTAGAGTCTGAAATCCTTAGGGCGAGGCTCCCAGCCTCCTTAACTTAGCCTCCCTTTTAGTGGGTCAAGCAGTGGGATCAAATCTGTTATGTGGAAGCTTAAAGATGATATGACTTAAGTCCAATCATTTTTTACAACTCTGTCTGGGAACAGGAATAAAGCTGTTTCCTGGAAGGAACTGTGTAGTTAGGATGAGCTCTGTGGTGTTCAATCTAATTTCTAAACTTATTGGTCCCAGGGGACATAGATAAAAGGACTATCGAAGTGGCCCAGACATGTGCTGGCCTTGTGACTGCACCTCCAGCTCTGACAACGGCTACCTTCTTGTGGTCAGCAGCTAGGCTGCTAGTTCCCGAGAATTTCAGCCAAGGTGATCTTTGGTGGTGACAAACTTAAAGAGAACAAAACTGTGTGCCTTTATTAAACTGTAGTCACCATGTCACATAGTGTTACTAAAATGGGCAAGCCAAGGAACAAGTCAGAGTGCGGACAGGGGGGATTTTTAAAGATGTTGCCAAAAAGCGAGGAGATGATGATGACAATGATAATGGTGACAACAATTCAATACCAGGGCCACATCCCCGGGCTAACATTGTCAGAGAACCACCTCCCCTGGAAGAATCTGAACCCTTCTTTTATAGCATCTAAGGCCCATGTCTGTTTACAACCAGCTGTTCACTAACAATTGGACCTTCAAGGTGCTACCACCCTCCTCGCAAGGTCTTCATTATTCTCATGTCAAATAACTTTCCCCCGTTTTAAAAGTTAGGTTGACAGCAGGTCCCAGCTCTCTCTTTACCTTCTCATTGTTTAGCCGTGAATCAGAATTCAAGCAGCTATCTGACACATTGATGTTTCAGGAAAAGAAATAAACACTATTTGAGCATCTGCTATGTTCTAAGCACCTATATTTTGTATTTTTGCATATGTTAACATATGTAATTTTTTAGCAACTTGGAGCTTACATTTTGGGTACACTGATCCTCATGGAGTTCAAAAGGTGAACCAGAGCCACGTGGCTTTCTCCGCTACACTCCTGAGCCTCATTCCCACTCACTCTGGCCTGCCCAGGTGATGGTCTGAGATTGGCATCTCCCATTACTCCTGCTTCTCCTCCTTACCATGTTGTTTTGCCCTGGTGACAAAACCCCTATTTACTTCCTATTAATTTTCATCCCTGGTGGACTCTGTTTAAAAGCAGAGAGTGACTATCCTGGGTCATTTGGCTTTTCTCCCTGCAGACCTCGTTCTCTCTCTCCATCTGCCCACTGTGTTCCTTTCTAACCCTACTATGCTTGTATTCATGAAAATGTCCATTCTCATCTCAGGACTCAGCTCTTTCCCGCATCCCCACCCCACCTCATTCCAACAAAGCTCCACTGGGCTCTTCGGAGGAATGAGTGTTTTATTAAAGATAATAAAGGAATTAATAGAAGGGTTTCTCATAACTCAAGGCATAAAAATTGACCTCAAAAATCCCCATTTTCCTTCCACGTGAGGTCCACGGCCTCCAGCCCTCTCTCTCTTTTAAAGTCATTCTCTGGAGCATCCCACTCCCTCTCCCCAACATGCTGCACTGCCACCTTGGCCCACTTCTGTCTTTCTTTTTTTCAAATGTGAATTAATTTGTCTCTTCTAATATATCATGTCCCACAGTCATCAGTAACACTGTCTTCAAGTTGACAAAAAGGCAGCAAAATAAAAGATCTTCCCATTTGTTATCTGGACCCATCCTCCATACAAAGTGACTAAGAAAGGATCATATCACATTTTTCTCCTGTCTATTTAACACTTTTCAAATGCTCTTTATGTGCAGATTCCATGGGAAGTGCTAGGAAGATGGAAGAAAGTGATATACAATTACTAGGAAATCACACTCCACCCATGAAGAAACTTGCAAATAAATACACAATCAAGTGAACAGGACATCGGAGGACATCATATACTCAGATGGTACAAACGGGTTATTGGGAGTTTAAAAAATTGGAGAGCAAGCAAGACACTAGGTACAGAGCTCCAAACAGAAAATCTGGTGGGCCACAGTGCTCTACTTCCAGGCAGGAATAACTCTCAAAGTCCTAAACTCAGAAAACAGGCCCAGTGAAAGGGGATGACACCGTCCTGCACCACTGAGCTAACAACAATGGCACCAAGGTGCTCCTGCATTCCATTCCGCCAGTGCCCAGCAGGTGTCACCTGGCTCCTTCCCTGTACTCTGCGACCTGCACTGTGGCCAGGCCCCCCTATCCCCCGCTGGCCCAGCCCCACCTGTCATCATCACATCCCTGCCACTTCCTCCATTTTTATCCTGTTATCACGCCATTCCCAATGTTTTCCATAAAAATATGTTTTAAATATCTTCCTTCCCTGGCCATTGAATTGTTATGTTGAAGAGGTCTTGATAAAATAAATAATGTCTTGATTAAATACATAAAATGCAGTTTATCCTCAGGAAAAGGTTCTATCTTCTCATATATTAAGCTGTGGCCCAAAAAGGAAAATTCTATTCTCAACTTAAGATCTGTAGCAGGTCATCTTTCCCCGCAGTCTACCTTTTCTTCCTACCTTCATGATTTATGAAAAAGAATAGACAAGAATTCTTTCTCTTTCTTTCCTAAGGTAGCATATGTGACACAGATGTTACTCTCGACTGTCTCCTGGTCCCCTGCTCTTGCCTACCTCCCATCTGTGTCTTCTATTCATTTGAGAACCTCCGTGAGCTCGAGTCAGGTGGGAAGGACC